>CM021109.1:474598875-474999495 GCA_007115665.2 Sequoiadendron giganteum
AGATAAAGAGAAGTATAGAGGGAAAGAGAGAGGGAAGAAGAGGTAGGGATGGAGAGAGAGAGGTGAGAGAGATAAGAGAGAGGAGGGAGGGATAGGTAGGGAGAGAGGGGTGAGATAGAGAGAAAGAGAGTAGAGAGGGAAGGGGAAAGAGAGAAGTGAGATAGGTGATAGAGATGTGATGGATCTTAAAAGTAGAGAGATAAGGAGGAAGGTGGAGAGATTGAGAGGGAAGGAGGGGGGAGAGAGAAAGATGTATAGAGGGATAGGTTAGATAGCGAGAAGTAGAGAGAAAAGGTGGGTGAAAGGAAGAGAGAGGGAGAGAGAGGGGGGAGAAAGAGAGGTGAGATAGAGAGAAGTAGAAAGGGAAGGAGAGAGAGGGGGAGATAGAGAGTAGAGATGGAAGGAGAGAGAGGGAAGCAAAGAGTGAGAGAGAAAGAGGGGAGAGAGAGGGAGAGAGGGATAGGTAGGTATAGAGAGAGGTGATATGGAGAGTAGAGAGATGTATATAGAGATAAAAGGAGAGGGAGGGGAGATAGAGAAATGTAGAGAGGGGAGGAGGGAGGGGAGATAGAGAAATGTAGAGAGGGAAGGAGGGAGGGAGATAGATATTAGAGAGGGAAGGAGAGAGAGAGATGGAAATGTAGAGACATAGATCTTGAGCTCAAGGAAGATATTGTTAGATAAAGGGATGGAGATAGTGAGAGAGAGAGAGGTCTATAGAATAAGAGATGAAAATGAGTGAGATAGAGAGAGAAAGATGAAATTTGACCTCCTAATTACTAAAATTTAACCTCCTGATTACTAAACTTTGACATGTTGATTATTGAAATTTGACTAAGTCTGAAATTTTTGACATTTTCCAAAAACTATAATTTGCATTATAACTCCTAGAGATCTGAAACCACTCTCAAACATCCAGCCTATATATACATGAAATATAACTTAAAAGTATAAGAAAGTAAATGTCCATATGTAAATGTCAACTTATACTTAAATGTTTATTTCATTCATATAGTTTCCCTAACAGAGAAAGTGAAAATCAAAGAGTTTACAAAAATGCATTCCAAAAGTCATGAATGACATTTGGCGCTCACCAAATGAAGCAGCCCATTTGGCACACGCCAAATTTGGTGTGCGCCAAATAAGTTGCATTGGGAAATACCAACCCTATGGGTTGGATTTTGCATTGGGCATTCGAACCAAAGGTTTGGACAGCCATTTCATGAAGAAGACGTGATTTTTTGAAAGGGTGTCAAATTTCTTCATATTTTCGTCTGTGCTCCCCATCTCATTTTTTACGTCTTTCAATGCAAGTTTATAAAAAAACCGTGATAGTGTTAACCTCTCTCTTAGCTATCTAAATATATAATTCTTTTTTTCATTTTGATTTAGTTAAGGTTTTGATCCATGGCTTCTATTGTAAATGCCTTCATTTTTGGTCAAAAACCAACATGTGCTAGTTTTATGATAGATTTTTACTCGTTCATCTGAATGTGAAACAAATTACATTTTTTGAAACTAGACTCCATTCTACACAGGATGAAAAAATATAAAATCAATTTTTGATTAGTTTGCAAAAAAATTGGGGCAGAGCACGCTCAAATTTCAGCTTTTCAGGATGTGTCCACTTTGAAAATTCATAAAATATTATATATTCATTAAAAAAATTATCCAAAAGAACGAGGATAAACTACATGGTGTTAGCTATTTTCTCACCGTTGGTATTTTTGAAATTAAAAAAAAAAAAATTATCAAAAAGGGGGGAGCCCTCAGGCGTTATGCTATTTTTTTGATAAAAATAGGAACTGTTTCCCCTCTCCCCCTCCCCTTTTTGAGACCCTTAATCTTCATTAATTTTTTTTAAAAAATAGTAGCTTAGAAACTAGACTCAGAGCACTTCAACTTTTTTTCTTGCCGCATCTTGAAATTTTGAGCATAACTATCTTCATTTTCTCATGCAAATCAGATTTTGCTGATTTCAAAACAAAAGTGGCATCTTAAGAGCCAAAATTGTGTCACAGATTGGTTCACTTACCCATATATATATATAGGTAATCATTACATGAGAAAGTATTAGTCTCTACTTTATAAAATTGTCCTTTTCTCTATTCCTATATTCTTTGTTATATTCTTATTCTATTATCTATCACGTATATCGACAATGCCTGGTCTTTTATAGAGATGTGTCCCTTGTAGGGAACCTCTTAATCTATCTTCCTTGTCAGCCTAGTGCTTTGTACATGCTTTGTGATGGGTTGCACTAACTTCTACTTTGTTCCCTGTACCTTGCTAACATCATCCCCCCTTTTAAAATTATGTCTTGTCTCGAAGACATGCTTCTCAATTGCCTAGGAGAATGTGCTTGTAAATAACCTTTAGTTTCACCAGTGCAATATCCCACTATTGTTTAGCTTGTTGTATTACATTTATGTAGTTTTATGTGCTTATCAGGGTAACTTATGCCTCTACATAAGTGGGTAATTTTTATGGTGATTGTTTCCATGGGTTGTTTCACTTGGATTTTTATGTTATCCCTTTGTTAGTGTACATGTTTCAGCTAAGTGTGTGTGTTCTCTAGTTGTACCCTTATTGCACCATCCATATCTTTGAATGGATCATATGATGTGATAGTTTGTACACTTTGACCCTCTAATTGTGCTATTTGGTCCTTTATTGTCATTGTGATGGTGGGCCATGAAAAAATTTGTATAGGACATTATCTTCTTCTATACTTCCTTCCACATTCTTCAATTTTTTTCCAGCTATGAGTGGGCTACCACACACCTTTTTGTGGCCTCTTATGTTATTTTTTTCAATACCTCTTATTGATATTCTTAACTTATCTTATACTTTTGTTCCTTAAACTATCTAATTGTAGGAAATCCACTAGATTCTTGAGTTGTGGTAGCAGAAGGGAACTATCATTTACATCTATGAAAGAGAGTTTTGCAATATTTATATTGCTTCTTCTATCTACTCCACATTGTCCATATGTTGTTTTAGTATCTCCTCCCTAGTGCTAGCCTGAAAAATGTCTCCCAGTTGTAACTTTTATAGTGGAGAGATATTTGCTAGATTGACCTAGGAGCTCATCATTAGTAGTTGTATGAGTTGGGGAGTGGTTTTTGGATATAACTTTTTTGTTCTACCATAAATTCCTTGATTGATTAGATTGGTGACACTAATGTAGTTTTCTCCTCCACCTCCAGCTCTTGTTCCTCTTCCCCTTGTATACTTTGTGTGATTTGTGTGGGGGATGGCATATAATTTTTCTTTGTCATTTCTTCCTCCAGGATGGAATCCATTATTTTCTTGGTTATTGTGGTAGTATCCTCTTATTTTTTTGCAATTTCTTCTTGTTGGACCACCATCATAGTTTCTACCCTTTGATTTGTCTAGAGTTCTTGTGTTTGGGCCTATGTAAGTTGTTTCTTTTGATCTACGGTAAGGTTGGGCTCTACCTCTATGATTGATTTTTCTTTGATTTATTTCTTTCTTTAGGTCTTTCTCCCTCTTTTCTCGAATTTTCATAATGATGGGTTGTGGGAAGTCTTTGATTAATTCCACCAAAATTTTATCAAACATCCTTATATACATTATTAAAATTTTTATGATTCTATCATGATTATCTTTATTTGAATCATCATACATTACTAGTACTTGGGGGAGCATATCATGGTAGATGATGGAGTTTGTAGTCCATCACATCGATGGGAGATTGTGGTTGCTCTACTACTTCAGGTTGTTGGATTTCAACCATGTGTTATTTTTTCTTCCTCTTTTGTGGAGGTTTCTACACTTCCTCTAATACTACTTCTTCCTCCTCTATAGAAGTGATAATCTTCATTTTCACCACTTGTTTCTGCCCTGCCTTGTGATTTCTTGCATGTTTAGTATTGTCATCATCTAAGAAGAGGATGTGGGACCCTCAGATTGTGTGCTAGCAACTCATTTAGCCTTCCAGACCTTCTTGTGGTAGGTGTGAATTTCTCTAGAGCTAGTGTGAAGGATGAGGTTTGAGTGGATTCCTTTGGTGGAATTCCCCACTTCTTCTAGATTTTCTCCTTATTCTTCTTGAACTTCTCCTTAGCATTATTTTTATGGATTTGATCCATAATCTCTTTATATGTATCAAAACTCTCCATATTGGGATACTTTGGTTTGCTTAGGATTTTTGTGGCATATGCATCTAAATCCTATAGTATTTCATATGGTATCTTGGGGATACAATTCATTCATGGCTCTATCGCCTCCATGTACATGTAATCCTTTTCCACCATAATTGTTATTGTGTTGATATATATGTTGACATTATCATATAAAAATTTCTCCCATGCTCACATTTATTATTGGAAGCTCTTGAAGAATCCCCAATAAATTGTGATATAGGTATGCTTTTCTAGGAATTGGTGGGTGTGAATTTAAATTTGGGTAGCTATTAGTAGATCGGTTTGTCATGCTTTTCCCTTGAATGTTGGAAGCTTGTTAAAAATGTAGATTACCAAGAAAATAAAGAGTGTGCCATAGCAGAATTTGTATCATGAGGTCTTTATTTTTTTATGATTCTTCATTATTTTCTCCCACATCACCTCATAGAGGTCAAATTCCTTTCCCTCCACCACTAGCTAATAAGTAGGGTGAATTTTCTTTTCCATGGCAAAGTCCCCTTTGTTTGTGTAACAAATTTTGTACTCAATTCCCATGGTTGTGTACCACACTCCAAGGTTTTGTGATGGCTCAAATTCTTAAGCTACGCATATTTGGTGTTGCTCCAGTGAGTTGATTCACTACATTATTCTTCACTACTTTATTTGTTGGTACTTCTCTAATCATACTCAGCCCAATTATAGTGTGAATTTTTTCCCTTGTGATGTAGTAGGGTTTTTCCAAATAGATGAACTTATCATGGACTTTGCTAAGGACTATTCACATCCAATCATTCTCATCAAAAAATCCCAGGAAGTCCTTCTAGATATTAATACTTTTCTTTGCTATCTCTTGGAATTGTGGCTAGTATGTCCTTTGATATAGGTTTATAAGGCTTAGTTTGAGCCCCTCAAACTTTGTATGGTCAATTTCAGCGATTGGATCATGGATGTATCTTCTCACATGTTATGTGTAGACTAAATCTATGGGGATACTTGAGAATGCCTCATCATTATCAACCTCCATTGATTTGAATGGGTATTTCTTGAACTTTGGTCGTGGTTTCTCTGTAACATTTACCAAAGTTGGGGTTACCATTATTTGTAGTTGTATGAGATATAGTAGCAAATCTCAAATCACTTTTTGTAGCATAGAGATTTTGAATGAAAAGTGGGTTGAGTGGATCTATGAGGGGTTTAAATATACTTGTGTTTGGTAGCCACATTGTTGTCATTTTCTTGTTAGATTTCATAGGTTTTTCTAGTTGTTTGGGATTTTTGGTTAACAGTTTGATTTTTGTTGTTTAGTAATATATGAACTACATAGGTTACAAATTTTTACTTTTCAAAATTTATGGTTCTTATCCATTTGGTAGGTGGAAGCACATTTAACCCTGGCTCCATTCACATACCATATGATGTCATTACCATCTAATCTATTTAATCTTACTGTCTTGACTCCACAATTTCATGAATAGAGTATGGCCCTAACCACCTTACCTTTAACTTGCCTTTCTTTTTAAATTTACTATCATATAGCAATACTAGACCTCCTATCTGAAAATATTTAGTGTGGAGGTTCTTGTCATGCTAGGCCTTTTGCCTTTTCCACTCTACCTTTTGATTGTATACTGCTATGAATCTATCCTCATCCAAACTTTTTAGTTCTTCTATCCTTTTCACCAAGGATTCATCTCATCCAGCTGCAAGGTTATTGTGGTACATAGGTTTGGGATTATAAAGTTCATTAGGACTACTGCATTAGTTCTATAGACCAATTGAAATGGTGCAAACTTAGTGGTACATTTGTAAGATTTCTAGCAGACACAAAGTATCACAAGTATCTTAATGTCCCCATCCAACCTATTTACTTCATACGTTTTTGTAAGTGTTGTACCAATTATCTTATTCAAAGCCTCACTTGCTCCATTTTCTTATGGGTGATATGGTGAGCTCTTATTATGTGTGATTAGGAAATTCTACAAAATCTCCACAATTACTTTATTAACAAAGTGCTTGCCTTGATCACTTACTATAGTTAGTGGGCAGCCATATCTGGTGATTATGTTTCTATGTACGAATCTTGTGATGGTTTTTTGGTATAGTCCTTAGTGGGTTCTACCTCTTCCCATTTTGTTAAATATTCAACCCCTATGATGATAAATCTTGCTTTAGAGTGTTTAGCAAAAGGATCAATTGATCCTATAAATTTTATCACCCATTTTTCAAATGGTATTTGTGTTAAGACTAGTTTTAAGGGAATTTCATCTCTTGTGGTAGGTTTCCCCACCCTTTGAAATTTATCATAGTTTCTTGTATATTCTTCGGCATCTTTGTGTAGGGTTGGCCAGGTCATATTCTAGCTAATTTAACCATTTTTGCAATTTTTCACCACAATTATACCCCTACTATTCCTTCATGGGCTTCTTTCAGTATAGATTCTCTTTCATGATCAAATATAATTATTCTTATAATTTCATCTCAGCCTATATGATGCAAATCTCCTTTTATTAATGTGTATGGTAGAGACTTCTACACAAGAGATTCTTTAGCTTGTGATGAGAGATCTATGGTAAATTCACCTTTAGATAAAATTATAGCAATATCATGGAGTTCCTTTGGTACTGCATTTAGTCTAAAAAAGTGTATGATAGGTAGATCTTCTAGTTGGTCTTTTGGTTCCTCCTTGTTTCTATCTTTGATAGATAGTCTAGTCCTTGATCATGTTTTTTGATTTTGACCATTATCTTAAAATTGGATTCTTGGAATAGGAGTAACCACTGACATATCCTCCCTTGTATGGTAGGCCTATTGAGTAAGTATTTTAATGGTTAATGATCTATGAAGAATGTAAATGGTGTTGACAGAAGATAATGCCTAAACTTCTATAGTGCATAGACCATAGTTAGGGCTTCTCTCTCAGTAGTAGTGCAGTTCTTCTCTACCTTAGATATTTGTATACTTGCAAAGACTATAGGGTGATCTTTATTGCCTTTGGGTTGAGATAATACTACTCCTATGGAAAATATTGATGCATCTACATGTACATAGAATGGTGTGTTCCAATTTGGGAAAATATGTATTTGTGCTTCTATAATTTTGTTCTTCAGTGTACCAAATTCTTGTTGGTATTCCTATGTCCATTCAATGCTTCCACTAGATTATTTTTGAGTAGTTATTCCATAGGTGTAGCTATTCTAGTATACCCTTTTATGAATTTATGATGATATCCAATATAGATGAAAAAACAAATTACTTTTGAAGGCATTTTTAGTGGTGGTAGTGCCATGATTAATGTAACCTTCATTGGGTCTACCATAAACCCCTCATTGCATATGATATGTCCTAGTAATCTTGTAGTGGCCCTCCTAGTGACATTTCTATTTCAGTTGTTTTGACTTACTGTTAGCAGTTAGATGTATGAGATTATGTTGCTTTGATGCTTTATGTCATGGTTTACATGACTAGTTGTGAAACTCAGTTGATGATACACTACTATATGATGTGACGTTTATTTTCATGATATGACGTTATAATGATGATCTATGATGTTCTGTTATATACATGATGATACTATGATGTGGTTTATGTTAGATGCTAAATTTTACGTCAGTTCGGTGAAGAGATGGTTTAGCAATACTCATTCGTGAGTGCCCTGCTATGCTGCAATTCTTCTTCACAATGTGTCTTCATAATAATTCATGTTGTTTATTTGATCGTGCAGTGTGATGTAGCTTTCAGGTATAGGCATCGACTCCACCTGCTTTGTTAGGTCTAAGCGTGACATGGCCCAATGGAATCATTGAAGGGAGACAGACATGTCCTATGTCATGAACCATCATTCTGAAAAGAATGAGTATTTGTTGTCACCTTTATGTCCTATCATTCATTTGTTGTGTGTTCATGGTTGTCATGTCATGTTATGGTTAGATTATTTAATGATTAATTGAAATGTTTAAATTTGGGAAAAGTTACTTTTAGTTTATTGTGGAATTAAAGTGAATTATTAAAATATCTTATTTGCAAAAAAGGTTGATTACTTGTAAATTGATTTGATTGTGCCAGTTGATGTTTTCAAAAATTAATCAATCAGTTATGATTTAGTTGCAAAATATCTTTCTTGGTGACTGTTTTCGAAAAGCTAACTGATGGTTGATATGCATGCTTAACGATGAGTTAAAGTATTTTTCGCTTTGTAATTTGAAAAAAAGAATATAACATAGGAAAAATCATTCTTTATGAAAGGGAGTTGATTTTCGAAAAGAAATATATTGCTTTCACGGGAAAAATAGTCTCTATATTTTGTTGGGGTTTTTTATTGAAAAGCTGAAAACTATTGATTGGAGATGGTGTTCGCATTGTGAAATATTTGTGGATTGATTTGTTGAGAATTAAACTTCGTCGTTGATCGTATCCGGAAAGCGTTTTAGGTTTTCTCCTTTGTTTTGATTCTTGTTTGGATGAATTTGAACTTTTAAAGGAGTTTTTCTGAATTTCAATTTTGCATGCAATGAAATCTTGTATCAAGAAACCTGCATAAAACAAAAAACGAGATTGTAAGATTTGTGTTTAATCAAATCAAAGAAAAATCTTATTGGAAATGAAATTAAAAAAAAAACAAATTTAGGAAAAGCCTGACAACAGATTGGTTTTAAAGAAAATTTGTGTTTTGGTTAAGTTTGAACTCGAACGGTTGTTTGGTGTATTGATGTATTATCTATGTTAAATTTATGTGGTCTAGATAGATCTATCACTACCGTTTTTCTGCAGAAAAATTGTCTTATACTCTGCATTACTCTGCATGCATGTCCCTTCCACCGTAATCTGTCTTTCATCGAACTGTTCCTAGTTGTGGCCTTGTTAAGTTTTGATCTACTATGTAATGAATTATTATCCAATGTCCTTTCTTTTCCATGCTTATACTTGTATGAATATTACGGCCAACTGAAAAAAATACGTGAAATTGTATTCTGTGATGATGAACTTGTTTCAGCCACGTCTGTAGCTTTTCTTCCAATTAATCCATACATTTGTATTTATGTGGTTATGAAGTTCATCCTCATTGTCGTTGTGACCCTCTTTGTTATGTCACATATCATAGGTGTAGGAGAATAGATTGAGACACTTCTCTGATTCAAACAGGCGCTGTGATGGGTACTTTTTACCATTCTTTTGACCAACCACACTGGTGATATTTTTTGTGTTCATTCCTTTAGTGGCATCACCTCAGATCATATCCATGAAATTTTGTTTTTTCCTCCTTTGCTGATCGTTGATTATGTTCATTGGCTGATTTCCTTTGTGATGTGGAGGGAATGACAGTATAGGATGTGACTTATTGTTCTCTGTAATATTTGCTATTTTTTTAATGTGTTTCGCGCCTCCATTTGCATGAGCATGAATTTCTCTATACTATTCTCCTTCTTGTTGTTTCACATGCAAAGCATGCTTACGTATAGTATCATCGACGTTGTTTGGATTAGTATGTGTACACCCGTCTACTTCCCTCTACCCGCACAGTTATGTTAGACTTTTTTTTGTTGTTATCGACCTTGTGTCTGATTAAAGTTTGTGTAATCCTAAGAATGCGAATATTTGAGGCTTTTGTTCCTTTGGATCCGCACACTTGAGTGTCAGGATTATACCAGCTTAGTGTCGAAGTTTTGTACTTATGTTTGCACAATCGGTTGTATTTGGTGGTTTGGAATTTCGTGAGTCTTGCGAGTTTGCTTGCATGCAGTTACTTCCATTCGTAATTTATTTCAGTTGCATGCCTCTTCTTTCATATAGGAACTTGTTGTAACCTTCCTGTTTCGTCCGTCGGTATGCATGTAATCTCTGTGGTCAACCTTACCCTCTTTGGTTGTTGTGAATTCAAGTCTAAGTCATTTGGTTCGTTGTTTAAATAGAGTCGACCATCTTTTAAGTTCATAACTTTGAGTTTCGGTTAGAATTTACCTCATGTGAGTTTATTTTTATACTTTGTTAATGTAATGTTGAATGTTTATCAAATATATTAATTGTATGGTGTTGAATCCCTATTATAGTGGATAAAAATAAAACCTTTGTGCGAAGTCCAATGCTTTGGTATCTAAAGATTATTTCACCGATAATATAAAAGATGTTAGTATTAGTTATTATTAGGAATGAATAATTAAGTCATTGTTTTATTTAAGATTCATTCTCGTAATTATAATATAATGGCATAGATGTTTAAGTATATTATTTTAAATCCCTTTTATTTTGCAAAATTATTTATGTTTTGTGTTTCACATACAATGTTAAATTTATATGAATTATCTTAACGGTTGTAATGAATATAGGTGGCTAGTTTATAAGATTTACAATGCTTAAATATTCATTGTAGGATTGTGAATTGATTATCAACTAGTATTGTAGTAAATTATTGTCTTTTGAGTAATAAGGTTATAATGTGTTTATATGAGTCTTGTATGATTCAAAATCTTGAATGAAATTTAGTTAAACTTAATTTAAGAGTTATCCATTGGCAAGTACCATATTAAATGGGTAGGATAGTTGTTTTGTGGAAAAAGTATGCCTTGTATCATTGAAAGTTAAGGGTTTTTCATTTTGGGATTATGAACTATTTCTTTTTAGCATCCAGAGGCACAGATAATCTTTTTGTTTTATAAGGGATGCATGTTATTTTTGGCATTTATGCAAGTTGGCCTTGACTTAGTCATGCACGTTTAGTGATTCTTGTGAACTTACTTTCAGACATTTTTGAATTCCATGGAGTGGAGTTGTGTTTGTTAGTGTACAATCTTGACCATGCATTTCTTGTGGTTCTTAATGATGTTTAAATTTTTTTGAATGGTTTCGATGACTTTGAGTCCTTATGTAACAAAGTTTTTTGTTGCATGCATGTTGGCCTTATTGATTGTCATTTTGAGAAGTTGTACCTTAGGAGGAGTGGCTTCTGTTAGAGGCCAAACCTGGAAGCGGTTGCATGGGTAACCTATCGAAAGTTGGTAACCAAGTGATAACCTTAATAATTCTTGGGGGTTTGGGTAGTTAACTTTAACCTCACAGATAATATTTCCTCGCCTTGGAATTTAATGCTTGTTTAGGTTAAAGCATGTTGAGAAGGCCTAGAATGGCAACTTGAACACTTCATCTTCTCGAGAAGTGATTTGAGGCTACATAGTTCATGTAGGGGCCGAAAGTCGTAAAAGGTTGTATGGGTAACTCTAGTAGAGAGTCGGTAACCTAGGAAGGCTATCCAGGGTAACCTATTACGTTTATGTGATGACACTCTTGTCCTAGTGGTCTTGTTTGTTCACTTGTGATTGTGAGTCGCCTCTAGGAGTATGTCAGTTATCTTGTTATTGTGATGTCATGTGTGTCAACCATGTGTTGTGTGATGTTCTTATTGTTGTTTGTTATGTCTTGAGGACCTGTTCTATCTCCTAGCACGAGGGGTGGGCTTTCGAGTTATAGATGGTTGGGAGGAACATGCCACATCTTCCATTGGGTCCCCTACAAATGATTTTATTCGAGACTTGCTTGTTTTGGCAGGATCCTAGATTGCATTTCATTCACTGAGTTGTTCATTGGATGAGATTGTGGTCGTGGTATTCATCTATTCTTGATCTCATTCTTCATTGTTCATACTCATGTGTACATGAGGTTTCATTGTATTGACACTTGTATTGTTTTGAGATTTTTTATAATCTCACTTATTGTTATGTAACTCTTGATGTAATGTATTTGGACATGACTATTCTCATGAGTTGATTTATATATAGTTATTGTAGTGTTATGATGTTTATTAATTTCTAGTAGCATAGTTGTGGAGCCCTAAAATGTTTATGTTATGATCACATGTTGGTTTTAGATGTTTAAAAAAAAAATATTTGAATGTTTTGTGTGTTTGGCGTAACATTTCCTGGGTTCCATGGTGGGGTGTTACAAATGTGCCATTTGGTACCACAAACATGCACTTCTTCAAATTTAGGGCAATATGCATGTTTTTACATCTATTGAGAATCATTATTAGTACTTGTATGTGGTCTTTGACCAATCCATATACCATCCAACCATCCAAATATACCTCTATAAAGTCATGTATAAAGTCTTTAAAACCATTTATCATGATCATGTTGAATATCGCAAGTGAATTCTTTAAGTCGGATGGCATCACCATGTGCATGTAGGACCCTCATTTTGTTGCAAATGTTGTTTTTGGCTGGTCTTCTTCACTTATTCTTACTTGATGATATCCTAAAAATCCATCAATAAAGGAGTATATTTCTCTTTGTGCTAATAACTCCAAAATTTCTTTTATGAATGGTATAGGAAAAGGGTCACAAATTTAGGATTTATTCAATTCTCTAAAGTCAATGTAAATCCTTATTTATCCTATCTTTTTATTTTGAATTATCATGGGACTAATCCACTTTACATCTTCTATGGGTTTGATTATCCCAACTTCCAATATTTTGTCTAGTTTTGCTTCAAATTTCTTCTTCATATTAGGGTTTAGTTGATAAGGTATTTTCCTTACTAATTTAGCTTGTTCTTTCAATTGTATTTTCATAAGTCCTACTTCCTCTTTTATGCCCTTTAGATCTATAAATTTCCTAGAGAATATTTCTTCAAATTCAATAGCATTTCTACAACTTGCATCAGTAGTCTATCATCCTAGTAGTCTCCTATCTTTTCTATTTTAGGATCTCCTTCTTTAGCAATATATTATTCTTTTATTTTAGTTAAACACTTATAATATTTTTTTTTTTGCCTCTATGGGAGATGCTAATTCTCTTTCACTTTGTTGAACTTATTTGTCTATGTTGTGAGAATCATCATCATCATTATCTTGTTTTGTTAGGTAACATATTTTCTCAGATAATGTGGTTTCTTTATTGAGCCATTTTATATATCTACATATGCCTTTTGATATTCGAGGCAGTGTGGAGGTTTATGGTACCACCATTTCCTGAATTTCCTCTCACCTAAATATTATTTCCTTCATTTTAAATAGTCTAGTACATGTTTTTTTGTGTTTTCATTATAGAATGAGAAGGTATGAAGAAAGTATTTTGTTATTTTTGTCCAATTGTTTGTTTCTCCTCTTTTCTCTTGGTGGATATACTAAGTCTACATATCGTTATTAATATCTAGTAGAATAATTATATATATGGTCATCATATTCATTTCTCTCTTTCCATGTGGTAGTACAAATGATAAGGTGTTCTTCTAGTGGGGTTTGTCCTTTATACTTTTGTATTTCCTTATATTCTCCTTCTTGCAATAGGTACCTTGTTTTGATTAAGGTCTTGAATATTTCTTATTGTGTCAAATATTCTTTTTCAACATTTCACCAACATGTGGTGTTACAAGTGAGTGTATGTTTCAATATGTCCAATCTCCTTTCCTCGATTTGAATTTTTTTCTATTTGTGTGATAAATGATAGTAGGTTCCCAACTCCTGAGTATTTGAGTAATTTGATGTGTGATATTCCCTATAAAATTTGATTTATTGGGCAAGAGATTTCAGATATAGCTTGTATGTTGTCTTTTTTCATTCCACAATAGTTGTGTGGTTCATTATTTGTAAATGCGATAGAATGCGAATCATTCTCCGAGGTCTTCCTAATAATAAACATTCTACAACATCTAGTATTTCTTTCGGAGTGGAGTTATGATTCCTCCTACATCCATGCATCTAACACTTTCTCGCTATTTTTTCTATATGTGGTGCTTTCAATCTAAAATTCCCCTTTTGGGTTTCAATTTTCTAAATTGTCACTTGGTGGTAGCCATGAAATTGTATAAAGGTTTTTATTTTCAAATTAATTATAGTCTTTTGGATTTATTTATTTTATTTATGTTTCATTTGTATATTTTCCTAGGGGGGATATGAAATATTTTTTTTGTCATCAAATGATATCTCCTCTTTGTGGGATTCTACAATTCTATTAGAATTTATAAACCCTCTAAGTACTAGCAAGGCATTGAATGAATCAAAGGTTTATTTTATTGCAACTACATCAAAATCTACTATTTATTGTACTCCTTTGATATTAACTTCCACCTATTTCCATATTCCCAAGGTTTTCATTCCATACCCATCTACTAGACTGATGTTATATGGTGTTTGTTCTAGTTCTATTTTTCCTATATATTCCCACATCCATTTTGGTAGCATATTGATGTCTACTCCTAAATCCGTGATGAAATTGGTTATCTTCTTATGATTTATACTTACTAAGATCATAATTGGGCATGTATTCTATTGTATGTCTTCCTTTTTATATTTTTATTATTGAATGCATAAGAAAAAATAGAGAGGGGTGAATTAGTTGTATATTAAAACATCAAAACCCTCATTAAGATTCAAATATGTATACTTCCATAAACCATTAACAACCATTAAACCCTTATCATGAATTAGTAGAATGTAAAAATGAGAAACAATAGTGAAAATGCATCCAAACACATGAGAACACTAGATTTACATGGAGAAACCAAGAAGGGAAAAACCACAGTGAAAATTAGCTCACAATATAAAGTAATTGTGACACCAAAGATAATAAGCTCACTACCAATGGCTCACTACCAAATTAGAAATAATAAGATATAATATTGTTACAATGAGAAATCCAACTTAGAGAAACAAAAAGGATCCACCACTGCTTCACCATAAAATTTGCACTCTTTGTAGAATGTAGAAACCTTCTGCTCACTACTTCTAGTAGTCTTAGGCATTAAATATTGCACTATATTTCATACTTTCTCACTTCAAAACACACACTTCTCTTATATTTCCTCCATCAAATCACCACACATATATAATGTCTTCAACCTTGAAAGCAATCTACAATGTCGACTATGCACCTCAAACGTGAAAATTCAAATTAGGTTGGCACCAAAATATTCCCACATTGGAAAGGAATAAAGGAAAACCACAACACACCTTAACTCAAACCAAAATACATACATGCATTTCATGCCATTCCATGCCATTCTTTTCTAAACACTGAAGCACATCCTCTATCAATGTAAGAACCCAAGGTCAATTGAACCTATGTTAACATCATTAAACAATTAATTATAGGCTTCCTTTGATCCAAAGATGACTCACATACCTCACATATCACTTTAACATAATCTATAATATTATATCAACACCCTAAAATCCAAAAAATACTTCACAACATCATACACAAAAAGAACATATTCATTTTGCACAACTAGCTAACCTTTCACACACTACAACACCTAAATCCAACCTTGTGGAGCACCAAAACACAAACAACTCAAAATAAAGATAGATAATAGAAATATAAGCACACTTCCAAATATGCAATACCATAAACAAAACTATAGAGAAATGTGGAGCAAAATCATTTCTCCCAAACAACATTTCTTACTCAGTTCACACAACTTTCTCTACACAATGATCTAGAACAAGAAAATCTAGATATAACACCTCTGAAAAATATAAGAAACATATCTAAAATACACAAGTAGATCTTCAACCATAAATAAATATAGAGAAAAACACTAAACACCACTTTTCCACATTGAACACTCTCCACCACACTATTTCCTCTTTTATTCAAATTTTCTCATAAGCACTTGGAAACCAAGCACCAATAGCACAAAATCAACATTTGGAACACATTCTCAATATGTCAACCACACAAGAGGTTGAATATAACCATAATATGATCATCAAAGAAACACTATAGGTTGACATCAGTGATACTACTAATGACAACATAATGCAATGAATCAAAGCATCTCTATAGGTTAACATCAATGCAACAACAAAGGTATATTGACATCAATAACAACACAAAATTCTAAGCATATCTCCCTTCATCATTGATTGCAACACATGGAAATCCATCAACAACAAGAACAACAACAACTCTGATCACCAACTCATATATTGCACCATAGTGCATAATGCTCCCCCTTACACAAGCATATACTTTTAAACACTTTCTCTTTCACAATACTTCTCTCCTCCTTACTTCATATTATTTTTTGTTAACTCTCTCTCCCCCTTTGACATCAATAAAAAGGGAAACACATATCTTCTTCTTTGATTCCCTTTGACATCAATCACATATACTTTATCTCCCTCATAGGCAACACCTATAAGGAAAAAAAAAATTGCAACCTCTACATTCACTTCCATTGGACTAATGCATATCCTTATGTATCGAGTTCAAAGGAGTGGAAATAACCCCCAACTTCTCTCGGATATACTCAAAAGTATCCTTAGGAAGATCCTTCATAAAGATATCTACAACTTGATCCTTAGTAGGAACATACTCCAACTTCACCTCATTCTCTACAACCTTCTCCCTTAATAAGTGATACCAAATTGAAATATTCTTTTTCTTCCAATGCATTACCATATTGTTTGAAATAATAATAGCACTTGTATTATCATAAAATATAGAAATTTTTTCATCATATACCACTCTGATATCCTTCAAAGTTTGTTTCATTCACAACACCTATGTGCAATATGATGTTGCAATAATTTATTTTTCCTCTATAGTAGATAATGACACTGAATCTTTCTTTTTTCTTAGCCAAGACACTAATCTACTTCCAAGAAATAATGCACCACCACTTACATACTTTTCTATCATCCACACAACCTTCCCAATCTACACATTTATAAGAAATTAGAGAGAAATAAATATCCTTTGGATACCACAATCCATTTTCCAAAGTGTCCTTCAAGTATCTAAATATTCTCTTCACTACTGCCACATGTGAATCTTTGGGATCTTCTTGAAATATAGCTACAAGAAAAAATACATGCATGATATCCAATCTAACAACAATTAGATACAAAAATCATTCAATCATTGATATGTACTTTCTCTAATCATCCTAAGGAGATTCGTCATTCTTGCTCAATTTGTAACTAGTAACCATAGGAGTACATACTTGTTTAGAGTCTTCCATTCCAAAATTCTTCAACATTTCCTCAACATAATTGGACTGTGATATGAATATCCCTTTCTTTATCTGATTTATTTGAAGTCCAAGGAAGAAATTCATCTCCCCAAACATAGAAATCTCAAACTCTTTTTGCATCTCTTCTAAAAATATCTTGCACATTGCTTCATTACCTCCAAATATTATGTCATCAACATACACAAACACAATCAAGATTTTATCTTTTTCAACTTTGAAATAAAGATTACTATCTGTAGTACCTTTATTGAATCCTCGCAACAATAGGTACCTATCCAATCTTGCATACCAAGCTCTAGGAGCTTGCTTGAGTCTAAATATTTGTAGACCATATCAAGAATATTTGATAACTAAAAGCCTTCCATTTGTTCAATATAAACCTCTAATTCCAACTCACCATTCAAGAATGCATACTTCACATCTATCTAATAAAATTTGAAATCCTTATGTGTTGCAAAATTTAAGAACATCCTAATAGCTTCTATTCTCTCCACTAGAGAGAATATCTCCTTAAATTTTATTCCTTCCTCTTGTGAGTAGCCTTTACACACAATTATTGACTTATTCTTAACAACTTCTCGACTCTCATTCATTTTATTCCATTCACATTCTTGTTTTCTAGTCTTGTGACAAGTTCCCAAGTCTGATTCTTCTCAATCTGCATTAATTCTTCCTCCATATCCTTGATCCAATATTCATATTTGCATGCCTTAATCACTATTTTAGTTTCAAATTTGGAAATTAAACATAATTCTACCTATTCTTCTATATTAGAAGCCTTTCTTCTTGTTAATACACCTCTTCTCTTATCACCAATGATCTGATCTTCTGAATGATTCTTCTACACATACTTAGGGGTCTTAGGGATATTTTTTGAAGCTTCTTCCACTTCAACCTACACTTATTTTTCCTTACCAACATCTTTCTCTTCTTCCCTACAAGACGACTCATTTGATTCAGATCCATCTATCATCACTGAAATTTTGTGTAAGTCTTCATCCACTTTGACACTTTCACTTTCAACAAAAAAAATTAGCCTCTTGCAACACTAGTAAGCCTTGCATCTTTTAGAATGTCCAAGAAACATTCCTTCATCAAATCTTGCATCAAAATTTCCTAGGTTTTCTTCATCTCTTCTGATATAGCATTTACTTCCAAATAATTTGAAATATTTCATAGTAGGGGCTCTTTCATACCACAACTCATAGGGAGTATTTGAACTATTTTTCCTTGCTTGCATTCTATTAAGTATATACATTGCAATATGAATTACTTATATCAAGTAGACATGTGGTAGATTTTCTTCATTCATCATTGTTCTTGCTGCATCTTGAACAATCATATTCTTCCTTTCCACAACCCCATTCTGATGAGGAGTCTTACGAGCTAAAAAATTCCTCTTTATTCCATGATCTTCATAAAAAGTGTTAAAATAATTGGAGGTTAACTCTCCACCTAGAGGAGATCTTAAACATTGATTTTCATATTCATTTCATTCTCAACCATAGTTTTGAATTCCTTAAAATTATCTAAAGCATCTATTTTTTATTTGATAAAAGTGACTGATGTCATTCTAGAATAATCATCAATTAAAAGCATGAAATACATGTCACCTTAAAAACTTTTGATTCAGGCAAGTCCATAAATATTTGTATGCACCAACTCCAAAGGACCAATAGTAGATTTTTCTGACTTTGAAACTCTTTTTATAAGCTTTCCTCCCAATCTAACATTCCTTGTAGACAATAATGATAAGCTTTGTAATTTTTGACAGATCTCTCACAACTTTATTTGAACCGATCCTCACTAGGATATCAAAATTGATGTGACAATTCTTCTATGCCATAGTCAAATTTCATTAATTTGAGTCATAAATCATTGACCATTTTCATCCTTAAGTTGATAAAAAATTCCATATATCCTTCTTCCTACTACAACCACAATTCCAAAGCCTTTCTCTAATCTAACAACCATTGTCCTAAAACACAATATTATATCCTTTACTACAATTTTTTCCTACGCTCAAAAGGTTATGTTGCAAACCCTTAACATATAGAGCATCATATTTATTATTCTTCCATCAAAACTGATTGAACCTTTTCCACATATCTTAGTAGATGAATCATCGCCAAACTTAACTAAACCACCTTCATAATTCTCAAGCTTAAAAAAATTACTCTTATCATCGCTCATGTGATTTGAGCATCCACTATCAATTATCTGGTTTTTCTTCTCCTCTCTAGCATGAAAAACAATCACCATTGCTCCTCCAATGTTATGGCCTACTTTAAGAGAATTTTCCTTCATACATCTCTCAAAGTTAGAAGAATTAATTCCAACATTCAGAACCATGAACAATCATTCATCATCTTCATCATCTAGATAATCATACATATCTCAGAGTTAGCAAAATTAGTTCCAATATTTAGAACCATGAACAAGCATTCGTCATCGTCATCATCCGGATAATCAAATTCATCATTAGATATATTGGTATCTTCTTTAACATAATATTTCTCTTAATTGATTTGTCTTTATTATACTTAGGTTTATCTTTTGAAGCTTTTACAAGACATCTTGAAGCATAATGACCAATATTTCCATAGTTAAAGAAATTGAAAGGTAAATTACCTCTATATTTTTTGGTGCCCTTTTTCAATCTTCTCAAAAAAAATTCTTCTACAACATCAAAATCATCCTAGTATGATTCCTTATTGTTATCTACTTTTCCAACTTTAAAATAAGTCTCCTTTTTTACATCAATTGGACCAAACTCTCTCAATTCAAAAGTAATTAATACACCTAATCTCTAGAATAATTATTCAAATTATGAACTTCTCCAAAAAACTTTATGGCTATAAGATTTAGTAAGAGTTATTAGTACCTTTTTTACCACCTCATCTATTGCAAGTATAATTAGTTGGTGTTGTCATTGATGTCAACAAGCTTGGGGGAGATTTTTTGTGTTTTCATTGATGATTGATTGTGTTTATGCTTTGATTAGTTTCATTATGTTGTCATTAGTAAGTTCTATTGGTGTCAACCTCTAGTTTTGCTTTGATAAGCTTCCATAGATGTAGAGTTGAGTTGTATTTGGTTTAGTGATGTTGAGGAAGTATTGAAGATGATGAGTATGTGTTTTTAGTGGTTGGTTTTCAAGTGCTTTCGAGAAAATATGAATAAAAGAGGAAACATTGTGTTGTAGAGGTGTTATGTTGTATAGAGTGGTGTTCTGGTTTGGCTCTGCATTTCTTCTATGTTAAATTTTTTCTTATGTGGTTCAGATATTTTGTTCCAAGGTGTTCAAAGGCTCTATATCCAAAAAAATTGGTTTGGTTCATTGTGCAGAGAGAGTTGTGTTCACCAGTGTGTGAGTTATGTTGCAATGGTGTTTGGGAGAAATGGTTTTTCTCTACATTTCTCTGTAATTTGGCTTATGTTCTTGCAATTCTTGAATTTTTATGACAATGATCATATCTACCTACAATCAAAGTTGTTTGTGTTTTTTACTCTAGAAGTTGGTTTCTTGAGTAACAAAGTATGGAAGGTTGTTTGAGTGTATTGGGTGTGTATATTCTTCAAGTGAAATTTGTTGCAAAATAATTTGTTGGTTTTTAGTGTGTTTGTGGAATATTCTAGATTTTGTTTAAGCAAGGTGTGTGGTCAATGAGTCATCTTTGGATTTGAGGGAGCGTGTACTTAAATTTTAATTGTATTTACACAGGTTCAGTTGACCTTGGGTGTTTACACTAATTGTGGATTTTCTTCGGTGATTGTGTAAGTGTAGCATGATCTATATGTTTAATTTGGGTCCAATTTAAGGTGTGACATGGTTCACTTTCATTATTTTCCACCGTGGGAATGCTTAGTGCCAACTTAATTTTAATTTGCATGCTTGAGGTGCATAGCCAACCTTGGAGATTTTTTTCAAATATGAATAAGGTATAAATAAGTTATGATTGATGGGGATTTTAGTAATGAAGTGTGTGATGTGAATTAAAAAGTTGTGAAGTGTAGTAATGAAGTGTGTGATGTGAATTACAAAGTTGTGAAGTGTAAAATTGAGAAGTGCAGTGCAATCTTACAGAGTTAGACTACTGGAAGCAGTGAGAAAAAGGTTTCTACAATCTTCAAAAGGACTGTGAATGTGTTGGTAATGTTGTGGTGGACTTTTCTATTGCATTGAGATAGATTTCTCATTATAACATTCTTCTTTCTTCTTTTCTCTAATTTGGCAATGAGCCCTTCTTTATTTTGGGCAGTGAGCCCTCTAGTAGTGAGCCTTTTGTATTCAATGTTGCAATTACTTTATATTATGATCTAATCCTCACCATAATTTTTTCCTTCTTGGGTTTTCCACGTAAATATGGTGTTATATTGTGCATGGTGTTGATATGTTTTAGTTTCTATTATTTGATTTCATGCTAAATCATTCTAATAGATTAAGGATTAGTTAAGTTGATGTGGATTTGAAGGTTTATGAGGGTTTTTTTTGTTTTAATATACAATTGATTCACCCCCCTCTTAGTTGTCTTGTGTGCATTCAAAAATTGGTATTAGAGCAAGGTTCCTTGGAAAAAATCTTAATCACTTGAGGTAGATCTAGGATGGAACATAACAGGGATACTCCTTTGTTTGATAGAAAAGACTATGGCTTTTGGAAGATAAGGATGGAAGGTTTCTTAGTATCTCTTGGATTTGGAGTCTGGAAGTCTATTGAGACTAGATATACTAATTTTTTTGGTGGTCCATGTATTGATGAGATCAAGGCCTCTAAAAACAATGTTAAAGCAAGGTATTCTCTCTTAAGTGGTCTTCCTAACACTAAACTTGTGAAAGTTATGTATTTGAAATCTACTAAAGCTAGTTGGGAAATGTTGGAAAGTATATATGAAGGAGATATTAATGTCAAGAAAACTAAGATTCAAAATTTAAAGATCACATTTGAGAACATGGCAATGTATGAAGATGAAAATATTACAAGCTACATGTAGAAGGTGGATGAATTTGTCAATTCCATTAAATGTATTCGTAGAAATTTTGAAGAAGAAGTGGTAAAGAAGGTACTAAGAACTCTGCCTAAATATTATGGTTAGGAATTTTATGCTATTTAGGAAGTTCAAGATTTAATAAAATATTCTAGAGATCAATTGTATGGTGTTATATCTTCTTTTGAAATGAGAGAATTTGGTGCATGTAATACAAAAGTTGAGACTACTTTCAAGGCTAGAAAATCAAAAAATATTGAAGAATCATATTAGGAGGATCTTGAGGATGTTGATGCTAACTTTGTGAGGAAAATGAAAAAGGGTACTGATAAATATAGAGGTAAGTTGGCTTTCAAATGTTTTAGTTGTGGTAATATTGGTCATTATGCTTCAAGATGTCCAAGCGGAGATTTAAATGATAGGAATAAAGAAAACAAAGGTAAAGCATTTAAGAAAAATTATGTAAGAGAAGATGTCATTATATTTGATGATGATGATTATGTGGATGATGAGGATAGTGAATTATTGTTCATGGCTATTAAAGATGAAACTTATTTTTCTAACTCTAAGAGATGTGTGAAGGAAAGTGCTCTAAAAATAGGTAATAACACTGAAAGAACTATGGTAACTACTTTTCATGCTAGAGATGGGAAGAACTATTGGATTATTGATAGTGGAACCTCAAATCATATGACTTGTGACAAAAGTAAGTTTGTTAAAGTTTAAAAATATGAAGGAGTTCTAGTAAAGCTTGGTGATGATACATTTGTTAAGATATATGGAAAAGGTTCAATTATTCTTGATGGAAAGCATAATACAAATTATGTTCTTTATGTTAAGGGTTTGTGACATAACCTTTTGAGTGTTGGAAAAATGTGTAGCAAAGAATATAATCTTATGTTTCAGAATGATGGATGTGAGATCAGAAAAGGCTATGAAACTATGATTGTTGCTGGAAGGATAGATGGAGATGTTTATCATCTTAAAGGTGTTGATGGTAATTGCTTTATGACTCAAATCAATCAAAGTTGCTTATGGAATAGAAGAATGTGTCACATTAATTTTGATAACATAGTGAGGATCAACTCAGTTCTAGTTGTGAGAGATCTTCCAAGGATTACAAAGCCCATTAATGTTATCTGCAAGGAATGTAAAACTAGGAAGCAAGTAAGAATAAGTTTCAAGGTCAAAGAACAATCTACTATGAGATAGGTTGAGCTGGTGCATACAGACCTTTGTGATCCTACCAGAGTAATAAGTTTTCAAGGTGATAGGTATTTCATGTTATTGATTGATGACTATTCTAGAATGGCATGGGTTACTTTTCTCAAATAAAAGTAGAAGCTATAGATAAGTTTAAATCATTCAAAGTTATGGTTGAAAATGAAATAGATATGAAAAATCAAATTTTTGAGGTCTGAAAAAGGTGGAGATTTCACCTCCAATGAGTTTAATAGTTTTTTGTGATAATCATGGGATAAAAAAACATTTAACTACCCCTAAGACTCCTCAGCAGAATGGAGTGGTTGAAAGAAAGAATAGGGCTATTCAAGAAGCTACAAGAACAATGATGAAAGAGGCAAACCTACCATAAGTATACTAGAGAGAAGCAATTTGTACTATTGTCCACATTCTTAACAAAGTTCAAGTAAGAGAAAACAATGCAAAGAATCCCTATGAGTTGTGGTATTGAAGGATTATCACTCTCAAATACTTCAGAATATTTGGAAGAAAGTGCTATATAAAAAGAGATGATGAGAACTTTAGAAATTTTGATAGAAGATCTGATGAAGGTATCTTTCTTGGATATTCTACAAGAAGCAAAGCTTACTAGTGCTACAACAAGATGTTGAAGAAGATTATTGAAAATGAAAATGTCAAAGTGGATGAAGAATTACATAAGATTTTTTTGGTAATAGATGGATATGAATCGGATGAGTCCTCTTGTAGAGAAAATGAAATATATGAAGGAAAAGAGAAGTAAGTTAAATTTGAAGAGGAATAAGCTCCAGAAAAGATCCCTAAGACTCCTAAGTATGTGAAAAATAATCATTTTGAAGTTCGGATCATTGGTGAAAAAATAAAAGGAGTTTTGACAAGAAGAAAATTTTCTATGGCTGAAGAATAGGTAAATCTGTCTACTTTCAAAGGTTGAACCTAAAACAGTGATTGAAGCATGCAAGGATGAGTATTGGATCAAGGCTATGAAAGAAGAACTAATGAAGGTTGAGAAGAATCGAACTTGGAAACTTGTCCCAAGACCAACAAACAAAGATGTTATTGGAACTAAGTGGATATTTAGGAACAAACAAAATGAGAATGGAGAAGTGGTAAGAAACAAGGCAAGGCTTGTGTGTAAGGGCTACTCACAAGTAGAAGGAATAAATTTTGAGGAAAAAATTTCTCTGATGGAAAGAATGGAAGCTATTGGGATATTTTTGGCTTTTTTAGAACATAAAGATTTCAAGTTTTATCAAATGGATGTGAAGTCTACTTTCTTGAATGGTGAGTTGGAAGAAGAGGTATACATTGATTAACTGAAAGAATTTTAGTTATTAAACAAACTTGATATGGTCTACATATTGAAGAAGGCATTATATGGATTGAAGCAAGCTCCTAGATCTTGGTATGTAAGGTTGGATAAGTACTTGATACAACAAGAATTTAGTAAAGGTAACACAGATAGTAATCTTTATTTCAAAGTTGAAAAAGATCAATAATTGATTGTGATTGTGTATGTTGATGATATAATCTTTGGAGGCAATGAAGCTTTGTGTAAGAAATTTGCAAAAGGGATGCAAAAATAATTTGATATGTCCATGATTGTGGAGATGAATTTTTTCCTTGGGTTAAAATCAATTGGACAGAAAAGGGTATAATCATTTCACAATCAACATATGTCAGAGAAATGTTGAAGAAGTTTGGAATGAAAGATTCTAAACCAGTGTGTACTCCTATGGTTATTGGTTGCAAGATAAGTAAGAATAATGAATATCCTAAGGTTGATCAGAGCAAGTATAAGGTTAAAAGTACAAACATGTGTCACACTTTATAAAGGAATTGGCCAACATGAAAAAAATTCTCAACTTTGATCACATAAAACTTGTCTTTATGTTTTTAATTTCAAAATGATGTAAACTAATAAAATGTAGAACTCTTGTTGAAGTTTATTGCTATAATTTTTTACATTTTTTAAAAATTGTTTTGATATTTTTTTTATCAATTTAAAAGCAGATTTTGAAATGCTGAAAATTTCAAGAAAAAGTGGCGTTCAATTGGTGTCAAGAAACAAATAGCAAAAAACTTCATTTTCTCTTGATTTTTTCTAAATAGGTGACTTCAATATCTAGGGCAACGAAAAAATTGAAATTTTGATCTATATTTCTCTCATAATAACGTTTTAAAGTCAAACTTATCAAAAATTGATAGTTTTCATTTTATGTCAACTATTATTTTCTTTTCATTTTCAAAAAACAAATTATACCCTTTTGAAGAGGATTCTCTTCTCTAGGGCACCATATATTTTCCAAAAAAATTAATCATATTTTAGTATTTTTTTAATTTTTAGTCATATTCTTTTTGAACTTGAACAACCTACTTGCATTATTTTAATATATATATACTAAAACTAATCAAAATATATAAGAAAAATTAAATTCAGCACTGCGAGCTCTGCAAAAGGGTATTTTTTTCTTTTATTTAAATAATTCTTATTGAAAAATATTTATGTGAAGT
Organism: Sequoiadendron giganteum; assembly: GCA_007115665.2. Lineage (NCBI taxonomy): Eukaryota > Viridiplantae > Streptophyta > Pinopsida > Cupressales > Cupressaceae > Sequoiadendron > Sequoiadendron giganteum. The sequence goes on from CM021109.1 coordinate 474,624,713, forward strand.
TAGAAGTTTTAGATAATTCAAAAAAATGGTGAGTTGGCTACCAAGTGGGATTCCACTTGGATATTTTCGGTTGAATGGGTTTTGACCAAAACCCATTTGACTGAAGGGTTCCGGTCGAAAAGGATTCGGTCGAAAGTGTTCCAATCGAAACCCTTTTAGTTGAAAACACTTTATTTTGGGGAGTTTTTTGGGTTTTTTAAATTTTTTTGAATTATTGAATTACAAAAAATTGGAGTAAAAAAAACACCAATTTTGATAGTGGCAGAGTTATATTCCCAAATACCATGATCTGAAATGAATTTCGACTGAAAACCTTTTTTGTTTTTTTTGGCTTTTTTAAATTATTAAATTATAAAAATTTAGAGAAAAGACATTGATTTCGATAGGGGTGGAGTTATATTCTCAGGTACCATGATCTGAAACATGTAATTGATTAAATAAATGATTTTTTGAATGTAGGTAGATCTCTATATATAAAAAATAGAGGTAAAAGTATTTGTATGTGTTATTTTTGTATGTAGGTGAATTCAAATTTGAGCAATTTGTGATGGGGAATAAAAAGACAAGAACAAGGTTGTATGATCAAAGAAGAGATAATAAAAAAATGGATGGAGGAACATCTACTCAAGAACAACCCATAGAAGTTGTTGATGACCAAGGTAATGTACAGGTACAAGAACAAATTGAAGGTGGTGATATAATTTTTTTTATGGTATGGAAAATCTGATGGAGATGGATGAGGATTACCTTTTCAATAATATTTCATCTGAAGATATGTTATCTAAAAGCATAGTAAAATTACACTCTAAAAGAATGTAGGATAAATTTTTTGAAGAAAAGTCTATAATTGGAAGAGCATAGTTATTTTCAAAGTTATTTAGGAGGAAATAAATGATCCCTATTTTGGAGTTGTTAGGGGTTGATAATAAGAAAAAATCATCAGACTCATTAAAACAAAAAATAGTTGAAAACCTGCAAGAAGCATTGAATTATATTGAAAGCAAGAGTCGAGCTACTAATTTAAATGTTTCACATAGAGTATTGATGACTTTAATTTCGATTAATAAATTATCACATAGATAACAAGTTCAATAAATTTCCTCATTACTCAATGTTTCTGGAGTATTGTTCAAAGATATATTTATTAGCATATTGTTGTCATTGATGTCAAAAGGGGATCAGGTGTGTGATGGAACTAATCTTGTATGAAGGGAGTGTTGGAATTGATGTCAACATATTTTCATTAATGTCTAAGGAAAGTGTTGAGAATCTGGTTCTAGAAGATGGAATGTAGATTGCAAAAGTTGCTCAAAATGTCGCATTATTGTCATGCAAATTTTTCATGATATTGTATTAAATCCTTCCAAGCATATGAAGTGAAATCTAAGGCTATATTCGACATGGGTTTTCTAAGAGCTTCTCAAAGATATAAGTAACAGGTCTAGAAGCTAAAGGTTGTGCTCAAAATTGATATTTTGATGCTCTCAGCCTGAATTAGGGTATTGTATTTTAACCCTATATTTTTGTAGTCATGGCATCTTAACATTCTTTCTATTTCATCATTTACTGATTGTTGGAGGTTGCAAGTCACACAAGTTATAACTTATTCCATTTAACCTCGTTTGATAACCAACCCCATTACCTAGCCAACCAGTTGATGTCACTGACTTGTTCCATTAGAGATCGAATGGTTTGTGTTCAAAGTTAGGAGGTTTGATGACTCTTGCTAGATCTCATGCATCACAAAAATATTTTTGAATTTGGCTTATATTTCAATGATGTGTGATGGAGATTGTTCAACGGTTGAGATCTAGTCAATCCAACAGTGCCTTCTATCCGGTTAAGTTTATGGTGGGACCTGACTATGCCTTGTGGGGAAGCGAGGAATGGTGACCATCAACAAGGCTCGATCATATGATGCATAATTATGGATGATAGTGCCTTGGTGGGACCAGTGACAAGTGGTCTCATATCATTTGATCACTTCACATCATTGTTGTGAAGTGAATCTGTTGGATATTTAGGCGATGAACGATGATAGTGGGTAGTGACATTAGTAGGGAAAGTTGTTTGAAGGTTACTATATCGATGGGTGTTAGTGCATCATGTTTACACATCTTTGAGACACCATGGTTTCAGCGATGAGTGGTGGGTTTTTAATGTTAGTGGAGTATGACATCAAGATATGACACATGGCATAATCCTGCCAGCCCATGGTGATTTAGTGGGCCCGTTGTCAGTGCTAGCAGGATAGCAGGGGAAGGCATAGATTAAACAGTAGGTGATCCAATGATGATAGCCACATCATGGAAAGAAATGTTTTTTCTTGTAGTAAAGCAACAATATGTGATGAAATACAAAGATTCAAAGGAGGCAATTGTATGGTGGTTATTGCATTGTGGAAATTAATTTGAATGTCATAAGTGGTATGGCAATACATGATGGGTATGATTTCAATAGAAGTGAAATCAACGATGGAATTTTAAATACCATTTATTAAATGGTCATGTTTTAAAGCTACAATGGTGAATGAAGAACACAAGATCATGGCACGAAGGTAGGAGATCAATAGCTTAGGTTTGAACATGAAGAGGTCAAATGGATAACTCTGTGTAATCATGGTTTCACTTATGAACTGAAATTGAGGTGAAAATTAAATGTTCTACTTGCATCAACGACAATTGTAATGAGATTTGATGCATAGAGCAACAACATAGATAGCTATAGAGACAAGGATTGAGATCAAATTGAATGTTCAAAATGATTTGAATTTTAATGAAAATAGGTGGTTTGAAATGCCCACTATTCTCCTTAGGTCATTCAATAATATCCTAGGATACCAAATTGGATTGACTATCAACCCAAAGGGTGAGTCAGTTCACAATAGGGAAGACCTAGGAGGGGGTTCTTTAAAATTTGAGGGGTTCACCACCAAGAAAAATCTTGGAAAATATAATTTAACATTCAACTCACAAAACCTAGTAATTTAAGCTAAATGATGAGTGCAAATTATGAAATTATGCAACAACAAGTTAGGGTATGTGTACCTTGGAAGTTTGGAAATGTAATATAAGGATTCTGAAATTGCAAAGAAGTTGTCAAAATATTCCAAGGAGGACTAATAGTCCCTTACTATTGTCTTAGTCTCACTGCTATTTTTTGAGGTAGATGTGGAATCTTCGGATGTTAGAACCGAATCTAAAATAATCTCTGAAAAATACCCTCAGGAGGACTAAGACCGCCCTAGGTGGAAACTTAGTCCCATTTGGAATTTATAAAATTTATGAATATGATCATGAGGTCTAATGTCTACCCTTCCTTCTTCTCAGATCTTAGGTCCTAAAACTTTTAGATCTAGCTTGTAGGTGAGTTTATGTGAAGATGACAACTTTTTAATGCAACTTTGCACTTCAAATGATTTTCAAATCTTCAACCTAAATATGCAAACACAAACATGCAAGAGAGGAAAAAGTTGTTGATTGGTATTAAATGGGGGTTTTCCTTGGCCAAACCCCTTGTTAGTAATCAAACCTTGAAATAAAATAAAATAATGGAGGGAAATGATAAATAAACAAAGTGCTATGTTGCAACTCACCAAACCCTTGTTGTGAAATCTGTGAACTTGTTTGAGATGGCTAGCTTGAATTGAGATCTTGAATCCAATGAATTCTTGATAGATCTTAACTTGAATTTATTTCTTGAATCAAAACCCTACATCACAAATGTTAGCTCAAAAATACACATGATGCAAGAATATCCTTGATATGATGCTTGAATCTTGATGATGGCTCCAAATGCTTAAAGAATTTCTCTTGATCTCATAAAATTTCCTTAGGAATGAATACTTGAATGCTTGGGGGAAAAATGAGTGAATGCACCTTGTATTTATACTTATCCATGCTTAATATCTTGAAATTACACCACAACAAGCTGACATATGAATTCATTAATTAAAGGAGGCTAAATCCCACCAAGATTTGAAATTAAATCCTGAAAATACCTTAAGGGGGACTAAGACGGCCTAGGTGGCATCTTAGTCCCAATTCTTGAAACTTGGGGCACGGACTCAAAAAAGGGGCCCATTTAAGGTGAATTTGAAATTAGGGTCCCAAAACCTTAGGGGACAAAAATTCCCTAGGTGGCATCTTAGTCCTAACCCAAAAATCAAGGACAAACAACTAGAATCATTAAATTATTATTTATCTTTTGATGTTTGTCGGGATTAGCCATAAATTGATGTAGTTCATTAGGCTTGTGGATGCAAAATAGGACCAATTAAGACATAAATAGGGATAAATAAATCAATGCAATCCCAAATAAGTGTGAAAATACAAGGGCATACATTTTCCTACACTACATTTAGCCTCTACTCTAGTGAGAGGATGAACTTGCTTTAAACTCACACTAAATTAGCCAACCACACAATCAAGAGGGGTTCAAATGTACAAATTCTAGTAAGATAGGATGACAGTAACCAAGAGGGTGGCCAAGCCCACAAGATCAATACCCTATGGAAAACCAACATATGCACAAAGCAACACACTTGTGGATGATATATGAAGCCATAACTAGATCACAAACATACACCATCAAAGATAGAAAAAAGGAAAAAGAAAAATACAACAGATAAAGCTTCAATTGGTCATCCAATACATTGTGGATTGAGTCTAGGTTGTTTTTCCAAAAATATTTACAAGTGAAGCATGTTGTCCACTATGCAAACAAAGTGCATGCTCACAAGGGCTAGTGAAGCTAGTTGTTCACTAGGTGAGCCCCAAGAGGTCCATATAAAAGTCATACCCCCATGACTATGATAAGGACAAAAATAAAAATGCATGCTCACAAGGGCTAGTGAAGCTAGTAAACCATAGATAAAATAGGGAAGGGATGATTACCTCTTATTCTATCTAGGTCATTCAACTATGTCCTAATAACCCTAATTGGATTGACCATCAACCTCACAAGGTGAGTCAATTCACAATTAAAAGGAACTAGGAGGGGTTCTTTTCAGCTTTAAGGGTTTCACCACCAAGCAAATGCTTGGAAAAGAAAATGTTCGAAAACACAATGTGATATGAAAAATGACCTAAAATAAGCTAAATGAGAGATGCAAATAATGATAATATGCAACACCAAGTTAGGGTATGTGTACCTGGGAAGTCTGGAGATGATGTGAGGATTCTAGAAATGTAAAGAAGCTACCAAAATATGCCTTGGAGGACTAAGACGCCCAAGATGGTGTATTAGTCCCACTGCTATTTTTTGGGGCAAATATAAAATCTTTGGATGTCGAAACCGGATTTGAAAGAATCTATGAAAGATATGTTTGGGATGAATAAGATGTCCAAGGTGATGTATTAGTCTCAAACTGAATTTTTGAAAAGTCTGAATGTGGTCCTAAGCTCCAAGGTCTGCACTTGCTTCTTTTCAAATCTCAGGTTTTGAAACTTTTGAATTTGACCTATAGGTGAGTTTTCGTCAAGATGACAACTTTGCAACTTTTACAACTTTTCACTCCAAGTGATCTTCAAGTCTTCAACCTAGATCTACAAATACAAATATGCAAGATGGGAAAAACTTGTTTATTGTTAGTGAATGGGGATTTACCTTGGTCAAACCCCTTGTTGATAATTAAAACTTGAAATGAAACAATCAAATGAAGGGAAATGGTGAATGGACAAAAGATAATGCTAAAACTCACCATTACCTTGTAAATTCTAAAAACTTGTGTGAAATGGCTGCAATGGATGTGGATCTTAGAATGTTTGATAGATCTTGAATTTCTTGCTTTCTTGGATCAAAACCCTACATCACAAATGTTAGCACAAAAAAAACATGATGCAAGAATAGTCTTTGACATGATGCTTGAATCTTGATGATGGTTCCAAATTCTTGATGATTTTCTCTTGAATGCACTTGATCTCACAAATTTTCCTTAGGAATGAATACTCAAGTTGCTAGGATGAAAATGAATGAATGAACCTTGTAGTTATACTTATATATGCTTAATATCCTGAACTTATATCACACCAAGATGGCATATGAATTCATTAAATGAAGGAGGTTAAATCCCACTAGAATTTGAATTTAAATCATGAAAATGAATCAAGGAGAACAAAGACACCCTAGGTGGCATCTTAGTCCCAAGTGATGAAACTCGGGGCACAAACACCAAAAAGGGGCCCAATTAAGATGCCTCAAAATCAAGGTCTTGATACCTCGAGGGGACAAAGATGCCCTAAGTGGAATTTTAGTCCTAACCAAAAATCATGGACACATAAATCAAAATCATTAGGATATCATTTATTCATTGGAGAATGTCAAGATTAGCAAGAAAAATATGCCATTCATAGGGCTTGTGGAATCAAAATAGGACCAATTAATCCATAAATGAGGATAAATAAAGCTAGGAAAGACCAAACAAGTGTGAAAATGCAAGGGTATACATTTTACTACACTAAATTTAGCCCCCACTTTAGTGAGAGGATGAATTGCTTCAAACTCACACTAAAGTAGCTAACCACGCAATCAAGAAGGGTTAAAATGTACAAATGTTAGTAAGATAGGATGACAATGATCAAGAGGGATGATCAAGATCCTATGGTGAACCAACATAGGCAGAAAGGAAGACACTTGTGGATGATATATGAAGCCAAAATTAGATCGCAAACATACACCATCAAAGACAAGAAAGAGGAAAAAGGAAAATAACTGCAATAGATCAGGCTTCGACTGGTTGTCCAATGTGGTGGACCGAGTCTAGGCTTGAAGAGGGTTTGCAAGTGGAACGCTTTGTCCACTATGAAAAAAAAATGCACACTCACAAGGGCTAGTGGGAGCTAGTTTTCCACTAGGTGAGCCCCAGGGGGACCATATCAAAGCCATACCTCCATGAGTTTAATATTATAAAAGTGCATGCTCACACGGGCTAGTGAAGCTAGTTGTTCACTAGGTGAGCCCCAAGAATTCCATATCAAATCCATACCTCCATGAATTTAATAAGGACAAAAGTAAAATGTATGCTCACACGGGCTAGTGAAGCTACTTGTTCACTAGGTGAGCCCTAGGAAACCATATCAAATCCATACCTCTGTGACTTTAATAAGGCACCAAAAGAAAATGCAACGCAACAAGAAAGATAGATGTTTGAATGGATTTTGCTTACTTCATGTGAGGTCTTAATCTTAGGGGACATTGTTCCTAATGTCTCCAAGAGATGACCAATCAAAGGATAAAAGATTCACAACTTAGGGAATGGAGCATGTTGCATCACAACTAAGAGGAATGTAATATGTTAAGATGGATCACACTCTTGAAGGGCATTACTCCCAATGTCACCACTAAGAGGAAAATGCAATGTATGAAGTAAGAAAATCACATCAAAGAACATGAAGAGAACGAAAATGAAATCATTCCAAAATAATGCTAATGTATGCCCCTAATTTAAATAAATTGCTAACACTATGTTGTGAAAAATTACTTTAAAGTAGCCAAAAGTAAAAGGAAAAGAGGGTTTCTCCCCAGAAACACATAAGGGATCTATGGATTCGGGGTCAGTATCTATCCTTGTTACAATAATATTAGAGAGATCAGAAGCATCATCATTCCCCAAATACACACACAATTGGAATAATGATACAAAGAGAGCAAAAACAAAGAAAATCCTTTTGGGTCAACATGGAAGAGACATAGGGTGTCTCGACGCCTTGTGTCATCCCCAAAAGGAAAACACAAGAAAAAAATGAAAAGAAAAGAAAAATATTTTGGGTCAACATGGAAGAGACATAGGGTGTCTCAACACCTTGCTTCATCCCCAAAAGGAAAACACAAGACAAAAATGGAAAGAAAAGAAAAAGGAAAAGGAAAAGATTTGGCAACATATAGAAGAATTAAGGTACAAATCGAGGAATGCACAAAGAGAAAGAAAAATCAAATAGAACATCACAGGGTATCACAATACACACATGCAAGTTAAATTAAAAAGAAAAAGAAAAAGACTAGTAAGGCACACGTGAGTAAACCTAAAGTAAGTCATATGCCTCCCAATCTCAGTCGGTATAAGCAGAAGGTAGATAACGAACCGAAGGGACAACAAAAAATTCTTTACTAGGACAAGGCCATCTGCTTCATGTCCCCACTGAGTTCAAGACAAGAATGATATGAGGTAGGTGATGAGAAGGGTCATGTAATAGTTAGAATTTCAAGATTCTACAACTATTACATGACAAGGGGTCCCATTTTAAGGTCCTATTTCTATTATATCAATTATTTTAAGTATATGTTGTAAATTATGACACATATCGGTTAGATACCCAAGAGTCCTATAATATACACAATGTTTATTAATTTTAGGATTTTTTATTCTAGTTGGAGGTGGTAGGGTAATCTATCCCAAGTTAACAAGTTCTTCCAATTTTCTTTCAATTCTTGTGAGATTTTGCAAAAATGGCAAGTCTTTGAATTTGTAATTTTTTCTTATCTTGCTACATTCTCTAAGTTCTTCAAGTGAAGGTTGAGGATATCAACCAAAGATAAACTCTTCATTTGTGATAAGCATCGATTCTTTAGGAAAGGGGGATAATATTCATATTAGGGGGAGAATCAAAGATCACTATACCATTACCACGAAGTGTTGGGTATTCTCTAGGTATTTTTGTGTTGTGAGGGGGATATTGACAGCCTAACCCTTTTGTGTTTTCGGTAGTTGGAACTTGCTCTAAGAGCTTATGAGTTTCATGTTTGCTTATTGTATCACATCCTTGTTTACTCAATATTGTGAATCCTTTTCCATATTTTTTTTCAAAATTGATTGGAGTGTTTGTTACTTTTTTATCATAAAATAGTTGGGTGTTTACTTGTTTAGAAGAGCTAGGTTAACCTATTGTAGGGAACCTAGGGTCAATTTTTTATTTATTTTCAAGATGTAAGTTACCAAACATCTCAGGAGGTGGTATTGTAGGGGGGTTTGGTTGTTTCATGGATGGGTAGAAGGATGAATTAGCTTCAAGGTTATCAATTCAATTGTTTAGGAACTTATTCATTTTTTCATCATCTTCTCCAATGATGTCAACATCACAAGGACATACATTAGGAGTTGAGTGATCATGAGTGAGTTCAATTGCATTAGGGTCATTACCAAAGGCACAATTTGAGACATCTCATATGGATTCCAGGGACATGAAAAACTTTCCAAAGCACATATCCATGATGCAAGATTGAAAAAATTCACATGAAATAAAAGAAATAGAGATAATAGCTATTTTGGAAACTGAAAATTGAAAACTGAAAGTAGCCCACAGAAACATCGAAAAGAAATTTTAGACCCTAAAAATTGGAGAGTCAAAGTCAACAAGGACTAAGATTCCAATAAGGGCGTGTTATTCCTCTTGGTGAGATTCTAAAGTTCCAGGGAGTGAAACAAATAGCAAGCAATAGAGAAAGGATTCTGAGAAAAAGAAACTGAGGGACTAAGACATCAAGAAGAGTTTTTTAGTCCTAGTAGAGTTTTTTTTTAAGAAAAACAACAAATTCTAGTTTGATAAAAACTTTCATAGGTTGCCTACCAAGGGACCCAATGTTTGGAAATAAGAAACTATGAAAATAGATGTAAAGAAAAACAATGACTAACAAGAAATTGAATACAAGATTTGAATGCAATTTTTCAATTTTCAATGCAATAACAATGTTTCTAAATGTAATAAAGAGAATGAACAATGCACTTTTCAAATTTTTAATGAAATGAAAGAATTCAAGAAAGTAAAAATGCAACCTATATGCACTTTCACTACTACAAAAATAAGAAACCCTAAATGTAACTTCACTAATGCAAGATGCAAGAAACTTTAGATGTACTTTCACTTATGAAAAATGCAATGAATGCAATCTAGATCTAAGACTCTAAATGAATCCAAATTAGAAAAAGAAAAAATTTCAAAGAAGTTGGGTTCACCAAAATGAACCATAGATAAAATAGAGAAGGTATGCTTACCTCCTATTCTATCTAGGTCATTCAATTATGTCCTAAGAACCCTAATTGGATTGACTATCAACCTCACAAGGTGAGTCAATTCTCAATTAGGAGGACCTACGAGGGGGTTCTTTTCAGCTTTAAGGGGTTCACCACCAAGCAAATGCTTGGAAAAGAATTTTTTTGAAAACACAATGTGATATGCAAAATGACCTGAAATAAGCTAAATGAGAGATGCAAATAATGAAAATATGCAACACCAAGTTAGAGTATGTGTACCTGGGAAGTCTAGAGATGATGTGAGGATTCTAGAAATGTAAAGAAGTTTCCAAAATATGCCTTGGAGGAATAAGTTTCCCAAGATGGCATATTACTCTCATTGTTTTTCGAGGCAAATACAGAGTCTTTGGATGTCGGAACCGGATCTGAAAGAATCTCCAAAAGATATTCCTAAGAGGACTAAGACACCCAAGGTGGAGGATTAGTCTTGATCTAAATTTCTGAAAATTTTGAATGTGTTCATGAGCTCCAAGGTTTGCACTTGCTTCTTTTCAGACCTCGGGTTCTAAAACTTTTGGATCTGACTTGTAGGTGAGTTAATGCAAACATGACAAATTTACAATGAAACTTTTCAAATTTTACAACTTTGCACTCCAAGTGATCTTCAAGTCTTCAACCTAGATCTACAAACACAAATATACAATATGGGAAAAACTTGTTGATTTTTAGTGAATGGGGGTTTTCCTTGGTCAAAACCCTTGTTGGTAATTAAACCTTGAAATGAAATAATGAAATGAAGGGAAATGGTGAATGAACAACATGCAATGCTACAACTCACCAAACCCTTGCAAAGTCTGAAAACTTGTGTGAAATGGCTGCAATGGATGTGGATCTTGAAAGGCTTGATAGATCTTGAATTACTTGCTTGCTTGGATCAAAACCCTACATCACAAATTTTAGCACAACAACACACATGATACAACAATAGCCTTTTACATGATGCTTTAATCTTGATGATGGCTCCAAATGCTTGATTATTTTCTCTTGAATGCACTTGATCTCATAAATTTTCCTTAGGAATGAATACTCAAGTTAATAGTATGAAAATGAATGAATGAACCTTGTATTTATACTTATGTATGCTTATCTTGAAATTATATCACACCAAGCTAACATATGAATTCATTAAATAAAGGAGATTAAATTCCACTAGAATTTGAAAATCTTGAAAATGACTCAAGGAGGACTAAGATTACCTATGTGGCATCTTAGTCCCAAGTTATGAAACTTGGGGCACAAACACCAAAAAGTGGCGCAATTAAGATGCCTCAAAATTAGGGTCCTGAGACCTCGGGGGACAAAGATTCCCTAAGTAATGTTTTAGTCCCAACCAAAGATCAAGGACACGCAGATAATAATCATTAGGATATCATCTATGCATTGGATAATTTTGGGATTTGAAAGAAAAATATGTCATTCATAGGGCTTGTGGACATAAAATAGGACCAATTAATCCATAAATGAGGACAAATAAAGCAAGTCAGGCCCAAACAAGTGTGAAAATGCAAGGGTATGCATTTTACTACACTACAACTAGTTGTTCACTAGGTGAGCCCCAAGGGACCATATCAAATCCATACCTCCATGAATTTAATAAGGTAAAAAGATGCACACTCACAAGGTCTTGTGAAGCTAGTTGTTCACTAGGTGAGCCCTAGAAAACCATATCAAAGCCAAACCTCCATGACTTTAATAAGTTACAAAGATGCAACACAATAAGAAAGAGGAAAGTTTGAAGGGGTTTTTCTTAGTTTGTATGAGGTCTTAATATAAGGGGAGATTGTTTCTAATGTCTCTAAGAGAGGACCGAACAAAGGATAAAAGATTCACAACTTAGGGAATGGAGTGTGTCACATCACCACTAAGAGGAATGTAATATGCTAAGATAGATCAAGCTCTTGAAGGACATTACTCCCAACGTCACCACAAAGATAAAAACACATCGCATGAAGTAAGAAAACCACATCAAGGAACATGGAAAAATTCAAATGAAAACATGCCAAAATAATGCTAATGTACGCCCCCCACTTTAAATAAATTTCTAAACACCATGTTGTGAGCAATTACTTTAAAGTAGAAAAACATGCAAAAAGAGAATGAAAAAGAGGGTTGCCCTCCAAAAACACATAAGGGATCTATGGATTTGGGGTCAATATATGTCTTTGTTTTAGTGATATTAGATAGCTTAGAACTATTTTCATTCAAAAAATACACATATAACTTGAAGAATGACACAAAAGAGCGAAAAAAAAATGAAAAACCTTTTGGGTCAACATGGAAGAGACATAGGTTGTCTCGACGCCTTGTATCATCCCCAAAAGGAAAACACAAGACAAAAATTCAAATGAAATGTGAAGATCAATGAAAAGGCAAGAGCTTACAACATATAGAAAAATGTAATTAAAAATAGAGGAAACCTCAAACAGGACATTATAGGGGATCACATTACACACATGCAATCATACAAAAGAAAATCAAAAACTGAAAGAAAAAAGACTAGTGAAGCACATGCAAGTCAACCATCCAGTAGGTCATTCACATCCCAATCTTTTTCAATATATGTGGAATTTAGATCACTAGTGAGAGGGACAACATCAAGTGTTGTACTAGGAGAATCACCTATTTCAACACATGGTGCATCACTCAATTTAGGAGGATGATCATAGTCATTATCGTCTAAGTTCATAGAAGAGGAAAATAGAAAATTCAACTCATTATACACTTGCTCATCAATTTTAGTGGTTTCTTCATTGTCATCCAATTTAACCACAATAGGAGGACGAATGATAATATCCATAGAAGGTGGTTGTCCTTGTTGTTTTGGAGACATAGGATCTATTGGTTCTGGTAATGGAGGAGACTCATCGTTTATTGCTTCTGTCAGGTTTGGATTTTTATTTTCTATGTTGTTATCTTCATTCATCTTTCAAGCAATAGCATGATGTCTACAACTACTCTCTCTAGCATTCCAATTCCTTTTATTATGATTTTTGAGTTTATTTTGTGTAGGAGTAGGTTTGTCAACCATAAGTTCCTTTTCTTCTTATGAGGCAAGAATGAAAGGAACCATGGAAGGTTGTTCAACCACTTTCTCTTTGGCTTTATAAATTTTCTTAGGAGGCAGATTAGAACTTGTTTGGTTTTCTCTTGGTTTTTTGGTAGGAAATAGGCAAGGGATTTTTGATGGATGGGCCTTGGTTAGGTAGAAGGGCTTTAAGCTCAATATTGATTTCTTCAAGGGGTGGAGGTTTGATCATATGTGGAGGAAAATTTTCAATGGATAGCCTAGCTATGCATTTTTCTTTGAAATTTTGGTAGGATAGGAAAACAAAGTCCTCATAGGGTCTTATAGGGTCTTATAGGTTCCATGGGCTCAGGCCAAAAATGATCTAAGGAAAAATTTCCATGGGAAGATAGAGGTCTAAAGCCACTATGGTTGACAGTGAATATTTCATTGTTGACTAGAAAATTTAAGCACTTATGGACAAAAAATGGGACCGCATTCATGGAGTGAAGCCATTTGTAGCATAACTTCACATAAAATTGATCTGAATTAGAGATGATAAAGAATGATACATTTCATTTGTTTGGTCCTACTTGTAAAAGGAGTGTGATCAATCCCATCTTAGTATGAGAAAAACCATCATGTGTTTTAATCCATGCTTTCAATTTATCATATCTATCTTGAGTGAGTTCATTGACATATAAGAGTTCCTCTATGATCACATTCTCTCTATAGACAGGATCAATTAAAATCCTAGGAGTAGGCTTGTCATTGATTATGTCGGCTATGTAAAGAGGACCATTAGGTGTATTTTTTATTGTTTCTTCCGAAGAGAAAGAAATTTCAATGGGAATTATGGTTTTTTGTTTACAAGGCTCAATGTCAATCACTCCTATCATTGTAATAATATGACTTTGGTCATTAGTATCGATAGAATTTTGTTCGTTATTGTTCATTTTTTCATCATCTATGTCAGTGCTCATCACATCAGACTTAGTTTCATTAGCCTTAACAAATGAAATATTATGGTTAGGCATGCGATTAGAAAAGATCTACAAGTTTTGGTTAAGAGGATTTATAGATTTATTACCTTTCTCATTCACACCTCTAATTTGGATATGATTAGAATCAATGAGGTCTTGTTGGTCACATGTTTAAGATGCTTGCAATTTTCTGTATCATGTCCTTTTTGTTGGTGATAAGCACAATAGGCATTGTGTCTAAATCTCTAAGGTAACATTTTTCTAGGGTCAACAGGTTGAATGGGAGGTAAGGTAAGCATGTTTTTGTTTAATAACTGAGTTAAGATGTTTTGAAGTGTGTCGGGTAGGAGTAAATTGTCTTTGCGGATCCCCAAAGATATAAGGATTACTCTTTTTTATAGAAGCTACTTGGGTATCAACTTGTTGGGTAGGTTGGGAGGTAGAATTTAGTTGGAGGAAACTTTTATTTTGTCTTCTGAAAACATGATAGGTGTTTTGATTGGAAGCTTTGGAATTTTTAGGACGGGTAGAGGTGGTTTCTGTTTCACAACTACCTATTGGAATTATGATAATGTTGAAGGGAAATGCATAAGTGCATGAAGGAAGGGAATTAATTCATGGTAAGCTTGTCTCATATCTTACTTTGTAAATTTTCTATGAACATATTTTGAAGGTGATAATTAGGAATCTTCACACTAATTTGGGAATAAAGGGATTGGTAACATGAAATAAATTTAGTGAATTTTTCACCCTCATTTTTTTACATATCATCAAATCAGCTAATGTCCTTTTAGGAACGACATGCACTTGGAAATGATTAATTAAGGCTTCAACAAGTTCATTAAATGAATGAATTGAGTTATTTGATAATGTAGAAAACCATTCCAAGGAAATGTCTTTCAAGGATTGAGGAAAAATCTTAGCCAAAATTTTGTCCTCAAGGATAAAGTCACTACACAAAGCAGTAAAGGCATTAACATGATTAGAAGGATCTCTCTTTCCTTCATATTCATCAAATCTAGGGATCTCTATACCTTGTGGAACCTAAGTTCTTAATATCTCCAAAGATAGTGGGTTGCTTTTGAAATAGTATGAAGCTGGACCATATTGATTTTGATTTATGGTGGAGACTTGACATTGAAGGGATGAAAAGCTTTGTAAAAGGTGGTTAATGATAGGTTCATTGTGTGTTTTTCGAGATGGAGGTGAATATGGTGGTGGTGTGTATGTGTTGGAAGGACAAGTGAATGGATAGCTTGTGGGAGGAGATATAAGATTAGATGCCATATAGGTATAAGGAGCACTAGTGGAAATTTTTTGAGGTAGGAAGGACATTACTAGTTGGTTGCATCATTGTGGTCATTGGAGTATTTTTATAGGTGGGAATGGAGGTTATGGTTGAAGGGGGAGGAATTTGAAAACCTCCTGAGCTTTGCACATTGTTGGAAGTTTGAGCACCATTGGTGGTGGAAGGAAGATGTTTTCCAAAGATGTGAGCTATGTTACACACAACTTCTAGTCCTTCATCACTTTCCATCATGTGGTGAATACTATATATGGCAAGTATAAAAGTTTTGGAAATGTTTTCAGTACTCACACTATCTTGTAAATGGTCTAAGTCTTCATGCATTTTTATAATGTTTTCTTGAGGGATATTATCAACCATTGTTTAACACTTGGCATAGAATTTTTAGGTAAGGTAGGCATAGAAAAAGAGGTATCAAAGGTATGGTCTATACCTAGTGCACTAGTATCAACACTAGAATTAATAGAGCTTGATAACCCAAGATCCATAACGAGTGTTTTATTGTGGGATTTCATGAGTCTCGCACTTCATCTAATAATAGTATTGATAGTAGGACACCAATTAGTATAGCTCATGCAAGGGATAAACCAAAGAAAGTGTAGTGAACACAATATCCTATGCTTATAATTACACTTGAAATGAAATAAATTGAAATAACAATAATTCTACAAATTATAACAAAAAATTGAAAGAAGTCAATAGAAGTGAAGAAAAGCACTTTCAAATCTTGAAAACTAAAAATTCAAAGTCAATAAGGACTAAGATGCCAGTAAGGGATTCTTGGTCCTACTAGTGAGATATTGAAGTTCCAAGAAGTGAAATAGAAGGCAAACAACATAGGCAAGGTTCTGAGCCAGAAACCCACAAATGGACTAAGATGTCAGGAAGGGTGTTTTAGTCCCAATAAGGTTTTTTGTAGAAAAACAAAAAATTCTGAGTTGTTTACAGTGTTTCCAAGTTGCCTACCCAGGGACCTAATGTTTAGAAACATAAAAGTATGCCAATGAATGCAAGAAAAAGTAACTAATGACAAGAAATTGGATGTAAAGTTGAATGATTTTTTTTCAATTTTGAAGGCAATAACAATGTTCCTAAATAAAATTAGGATGATTAACAATAAACTTTTTAGTTTTTCAATGAGATAAAATGATGCAACAAAGAAAAAATGCAACCTATATGCACTTTCACTAATGCAAATATGAGAAACCCTAGATTCACTTTCACTAATGCAAGATGTAATGCAAGAATGAATGTAACCTAGATCTAGGAATTTAATGGACTCCAAATTATAAAATAAATGGTCTAAAAGATCGGGTTCACCAAAATGAACCATAAGGAAAATGGGTGGTTGAAATGCCCACTATTCTCCTTAGGTCATTCAATAATGTCCTAGGATCCCAAATTGGATTGACTATCAACCCAAATGGTGAGCCAATTCTCAATAGGGAAGACCTAGGAGGGAATTCTTTAAAATTTGATGGGTTCACCACCAAGCAAAAGCTTGGAAAAGACAATTTAACATTCAACTCACAAAACCTAGTAACGCAAGTTAAATGATGAGTGCAAATGATGAAATTATGCGACAAAAAGTTAGGGTATGTGTACCTGGGAAGTCTGGAAATGTAATAAGGATTCTAGAAATGAAAATAAGTTGACAAAATATTCCATGGAGGACTAAGACACCCTTACTATTGTCTTAGTCTTGCTATTGTTTTTAAGGGAAATGTGGAATCTTCGGATGTGAAAACTAGATCTGAAAGACTCTAAAAAATACCCTTGGGAGGACTAAGATGACCTAGGTGGTGACTTAGTCCCATATGGAATTTTTTAACTCTCTGAATATTATCTTGAATTCCAATGTCTATGCTTCCTTATTCTTAGATTTTAGGTCTTTAAACTTCTAGATCTGGCCTGTAGGTGAGTTTTCATGAAGATGACAACTTTGCAACTTTGCACCTTAGGGGGGACTAAGACCCCTAGGTGGCATCTTAGTACCAGGTCTTGAAAATTGGGTCATAGACTCCAAAAAGAGGCCCTTTCAAGGTGCATTTGAAATCAGGGTCCCAAAACCTTTGGGGAAAAAATATGCCCTAGATGGAATCTTAGTCTTGACCCAAAAATAAGGGACAAACAACCAGAATCATTAAATTATCATTTATCTTTTGATGTAACTTGGCAGGATTATCCATAAAAAGATGTAGTTCATTAGTCTTGTGGATGCAAAATAGGATCAATTAAGACATAAATAGGGATAAATAAAGAAAGGCAAGCCCAAAAAAGTGTGAAAATGCAAGGGTATGCATTTTCTTATACTACAGGATGCATTAAATGTGTATTTGATCCTAGGGTTTGACAGAGAAGGAATGAGAGAGTTTTTTTCATCATAAATTAATGTTGTGTGGGTCAATACAAAAGCATGATAGTGGATATCGTAGAACCCTAACAAAGGATCAAATTATGATGGAGAATCTTGATTAAATCATCATCTATTAGCTACACACAAAACACATGAGAATTTTGTCTAAAGTGTGCAACTGAGCAAGAAAAAAAAATTGTATAATGCAAAAGTAATTTTGAGCTCCAGAGGGGAACAGAGAATACACTGAAAGAAAAAGGAGAGCTTCAGAAGGGATATGGTGGTGCATTGAGGTAGACTAAGAATGCACTAAAGAAGAAGGAGAAGAACGGAGCTATACCAGTGGGGTGCAAATCAAAGAAGAGAGTTTTTGTGGCAACAACATATATAGCTGAGCAATCACAGAGTAAGTTGTAACATATAACTATTTTCTTAATGAAAAAATTGCAAAAATCATTTGAGTCATAAATCTGATAGGTTGGTTCCATTAGATAGCTGATTTGGTGCTCAATTCAAGGGATTGGTGTCTCCTTAGGGTTAATACCCTTAAAGTTTGTAACAAAATCATATTTGTGAGGCTAGATTAAGATAGTAGCTCCTAGCAGCATTTTCTCAATGTGGTTTTTTCCATCCTAGGTTTTCTACATATATTGTGTAATATGTGATTCTTTATTGTGTTCTTGTTTATATTTTATAATTCATATACAATCTACACACTAAGTATCTTGAAGTTGAATTGCTCAAAATTTTAAAGGGTTAAAACCTTAGTATCTACTGATTCACCCCCCTCTCAATAGACCATTGTGTTCTAACAATTGGTATGAGAGCAATAGGTTCCCTAGGAAAATATTAATCAACTCGATTAGGTACTTGGATTTGTGGACACAATGGCCAGTCAAGAAAGTTCCTCCACAAACAAGCCACCTAGGTTTGATGGAACAAATTATGCCTATTGGAGCTCGTTAATGAAAGGATATTTGGGATCCTTAGGTTTTGATGTATGTATGTTAGTAGTGACTGAATACACACCACCGGACACACCTCCTACTGATGCTCTAGCTAAAGAAGACTTTGAGAACAATGAAAAATCATGGTTTATTATTATGAATAGCTTGTTTAGATCTATGCACAACAAAGTTATGTATTGTAAGAATGCACAAGATGTCTGGGATACATTGAAAAAGATCTATGAAGGAGATGAAAAGGTTAAATTAGTGAATCTTCAAATACTGAAAGCCAGATTTCAAGGCCTAAAGATGGTAGAGGAAGAAAATATTGCATACTATCTTCTAACATTTAATGATATAGTAAACTGTATCATAGGGAGAATATTTGAAAGAAGATGTTGTTATATTAAAGGTTATTAGATCAATGACATACAAGTATGATTTGAAGATCTCAACTATTGAAGAGGGAAGAGAAATAGAAAAAATAACTCTAAATGAGTTACATGGTATATTCACAGTATATGAGATGAGGATGAGAGATGAAGAACCATCTAGGAAAGAAGTTTCATTCAATCCTGTTAACAAGGAGAAGGATGTACCTCCCAAGAAAGATAAGGTAGAGATGATCCCATATGATGATGATGAGATTGATGAAGAAGAGGAAAATTTCATCAAGATACTAAGAAGACGTTCCAAAAAAATACAAAGGTAAGTTTCTCTTCCAATGCTTTGAATGTGGTAAAGTAGGTCATTTTACTGCTAAATTTCCCTACAATACGAAAGAAAACTCTGAACAAGAGGTAGATGATAAGATTAAGAAACCTTACTACCCTAAGAAAATGAATTTTTAGAAGAAAAAGAAAATAATATACATCCAATAAGATATTTATATATCAAAAGACTCCAATAGCTTAGGTGATGAACAAAAATGTGCTTTTGTTGTAAGAGAAAATGAGTTTCTCTCTATGGAAAAAGAATCTAGGGAGAAAAAAAAAGGAAAAGGTTGAATTTCATGAATAAGGTGAAGAATAAGGAGTGGTTGACCTAGAAGGAGAACTCATATGTTCTCTAGATGAGATTGAGAAGTTAAAAGGGAGAACAAGCAAAAAAAGAAACTTGCACAAAAGGAGTTTGATAAACTAAGCAAGGAACTAGAAGAATCTACCTAGAATGTGGTAGACTTGAAGTTGTAACTAGAGGAGGCTAAGAGAGTAGAAGTGGTTATTAGATTCAAGATAAAATTTGAATTTGAAAGATGTATGAACCTCGAGGCAAAAATTATTGCCTTGAGAAAGGATCTTGAAAATTAAAGGAACATGTGGAAAAAGGTTTGAAGCTGAAAGATGGGTCTAAAATTCTAGATTAATTGTTGAGCACACAAAAGATAGCTAACAAAGAAAAATCAGGTTTTGGATTGGAAAAAGGATAGATTTCCTTTATTGATACCTCTGCAAAACTATATGAAATATTTAGGGCAGAAGAAAATTTTAAATTTGTCAATGAAAGTGACTACAAAGGAAGTGGTTGCAATGAGAAATCTGCAGAGGTAGATAAAAGTAAAGAAGATTAGAAGCCTATTGTAAATAAGAAGGACAACCAATTAGACTCTGATCATCAAAAGAAAAACTAGAATTTTAGAATAACTGAAGTTGATGGATTCACTAGGGTGAGAGACACAAGGAACAAGATGCACAAAAGACCTCCTCATCCAACACAAAATGATATGACCAGGTATTCTTCATATTTCTGTGGATATTTTTATACATGTAATAAGTTTAGTCATAGGGCTAGAGAATGTAGAGTCATTCCTAAAAGGAGTGCAAAATTTGAAAGAAGAAATTTGTTTGCTCCTTTACTTGATATGAATATAATTTTCTATAACTATAATAACTTTGGTCATATAGCTAAAAATTATAGAATAAATTTTACAAGACCAAATGTTAAGAATGAGAAAAATAAAATTGCACCTCCTAAGTGAAACAAAGAATCTAGAAATAAGGAGGAGAAGCTAGAGAAGATAGAAAAGGAAACTACGAAGGTGTGGAAAGAAAAGGGAGAGAGTTCCACAAAATCAATGATTACACAAATAACCCTTCATGCCAAAAATAAAAATCTATGGGTGATAGATAGTGGATGCTCCAAATACATGACTGGAGACAAAAGTAAATTCATCAAACTCAAGAAATATAATGGAAGATCTGTGAGTTTGGGTGATAACACTGCAATCAAGATATGTGGTAAAGGTATCTTTAGCCTAGATGGTAAAAACCCCACAAAGGATGTCTTGTATGTTGAAGGATTGGAGCACAATCTGTTAAGTGTGAGGAAAATATGTGACAATGGTTATAAAGTTACATTTTATTTAGAAGGTTGAAAATCAAAAAATATGGAAAGATATTTTCACAAGGATTGAGAACTGACAACAATCTTTACAATCTTGTTGAAGTAAAAAGTCAGAGTTGTTTGATAGGACAGGCTGATGAAAGATGGTTATGACATAGACGATTAGGGCACATGAACTTTGATAATTTTGTAAAATTAAGTTCAAGAGGTCTTGTTAGACACATGCCTAAATTAACTAATCTTGCAAATGTAATATGCAAAGAATTTCAGCAACGAAAGCAAACAAAGGCTAGTTTTCCAAGTAAGGATTATTCAACCACTAAGCCTTTGCAGTTGGTTTATACTTACTTGCATGGACCTACAAGAAAAAGGGGACTGAAATGAGAAAGGTACTTTATGTTTCTAGTTTATGACTACACAATAATGATGTGGGTGACATTCCTGAGAGACAAGTCAAGAATTTGAGAGGTTTAATATATTCAGAAAGATGGTTGAAAAGGAGATAGGAAAAAGGATCAAATGATTAAGGTCTAATAGAGGAGGAGAATTAACATCAAGTGAATTTTTTTAATATTGTGAGGCACATGGAATCAAGAGACAATACTCAGTGCCAAGAACTCTACAAAAAAATGAAGTGGTAGAAAGAAAGTATAGATTTGTGCAAGACATGGCCAGAACAATGCTAAAAGAAGTTAGATTAACTTATATGTTTTGGAAAGAAGCAGTACATACTATAGTATGTGTTATGAATAGAGTTCAAATCAGAGTACATAATTACAGTACGCCCTATGAGTTGTGGTATGATAGACCTACATCTATGAAGTACTTCAAAGTGTTTGGTAGAAAGTGCTACATCAAAAGAGAAGATGGAAATCTAGGAAATTATGAGTCAAGAAGTGATGAAGGAATATTTCTAGAATATTCCACTCAAAGCAAAGCATATAAATGCTATAAAAAAATATTGGATAAAATTGTGGAAAGAATAAATTTCAAGATTGATGAAAGTATAAAACATATCAAATATGATCATTAAGATGATTCAGACTATGAATACAATGTGTAAAATTATGAAGAATAATCTAAGGAAGTAGATGTTGAGAAAGCCTTGCAAAGTATGTTAAAAAAGATCTTCCAAGAGATCAGATAATTGGGAATAAAAATGAAGGAGTTTAGACCAAGAGAATATTTGCAAAGAGCAAAGAACAAGTGAATTTTTCTCTCCTATCACAGATTGTGCCAAAAATATTTTTTGAAGCTAGTAATGATGAGAGTTGGATAAAGGCCATGGAGGAAGAATTAAATCATATTGAGAAGAATAACACATGGGAATTGGTTCCTATAACCCTAAGAAAAAATGTGATTGGCACCAAGTGGGTGTTTAGAAACAAACTGAATGAGGATGGATTTTTTGTGAGGAACAAGGCAAGACTAGTGTGCAAACATTATGCACAAGTTGAAGGCATTTATTTTGAAGAAAAAATTGCACCTGTGGCAAGATTAGAAGCAATATGAATGTTTCTTACATTTTCAGTTTATAAGGGATTCAAGTATATCAAATGGATGTTAAATCTGCATTCCTTAATGGAAACCTAGAAGAGAAAGTCTACATAGAACAACCAGAAGGTTTTCATCTATCAAAGGATGATGATTATGTATGTAGACTAAGAAAGGCATTGTATGGTCTAAAACAAGCACCTAGAGAATGGTATTTTAGATTAGACCAATACTTGCAACAACAAGGATTCAAGAAAGGATGTGTTGATAGTAATTTATACTTCAAATCAGAAGGTGAGCACATGATTATTGTTGTAGTATATGTTGATGACATCATTTTTTATGGTATCAATGACAAGATGTGTAAAATATTTGCTATGAAAATGCAAGATGAATTTGAAATGTCAATGTTGAGGGAGTTATCATTTTTCCTTGATTTAAAAATTGTACAAACTGACAATGGGATATTTATATCTCAAACCAAGTATGCTAAGGATATGCTCAATAAGTTTGGAATGGAAGATAGTAGACCAGTCAGTTCCCCATGATAACTGGTTGCAATTTGATTAAATCAAATGAATCACTAGATACAAATCAGATAATGTATAGGTCAATGATTGGAAGCTTGTTGTATTTAACTACATCAAGACCAGATATTATGTAAGAAATCTATTTAGTGGCAAGGTTCCAGGCTACACCAAAAGAGTCTCATGTCAATGCTATAAAAATAATATTCAAATACATCAAAATTAATATTGACTATGGACTGTGGTATCCCAAGAGCAAGTATTTTTCCTTAGCAGCATATACATATGTGGATTGGGTAGGAAGTGTAGATGATAGGAAAAGAACCAGTGGTGGAGCATTCTTCTTGGGAAACAAAGTTTATTGGATGAGAAAAAAACAAGAATCAGTCACTCTTTCCAATATAGAAGCAAAATATGCAGCAACAACATGTTGTACTCAAGTCCTCTAGATGAAGCACACACTTAAGGACATCAAGGTTGAGTACAAAGAACCTATCTGAGTTCTTTGTGACAATTCAAGTTCCATCAACATTTCAAATAATCCAATGATGCATTCTAGAAAAAATAACATATCTATTAAGTATCACTTCATAAGAGAGAAAGTTGTAGACAAGGAGGTCGACATGGAGTATGTTCCAACAAAAGAACAGTTATTTGACATTTTCACCAAGCCTCTTCTCAAGGAACAATTTGAACATATGAGGAAGAATTTGGGAGTAATCTCTCCCACATCATATCACTAGACACTAGTGATAAGGAATAAGTCCAGGGGGAGCCTCATTTCTACTTCATTCATCCCTGGAAATGCAAGGATAGATCAAGTTAGGTAATAATGGTTTTACAAATTTCTAATGACTTGATGGTTGCATAATCAAGATTCCCACTTTCTCTTTGAATTTATTATCAAAGGGGGAGTATAGTGTCAAGGGGGGTCTTCCCTTTTCCATTGATATCAAAGGGGGAGAAAATAGATGTCAATGCTCAAGATAGAAATGGGGAGAAAAGAGATGAAAAGCGGGAGCATGGTGAGAAAGATAGAGAAACGTGAGTAAAGAGGAGAAAGGTAAGTGAATTTCTTAGTAATTCTAATTGGTATAGAGATCTAATGTTATAAATTTTAATTGATTTCAATTGGTATCAAACCATTTCATCCAATTGGTATGAGCATTTAGTTTTTCCATCAATCACAAATGAAGAGATTGTTACCATATTATCATTGATGTCAAAAGGGGATCAGATGTGTGATTGAATTGATCTTGTATGAAGGGAGTGTTGGCATTAATTTCAAAATGTTTTCATTAATGTCTAAGGAAAGTGTTGAGAATCTAATTCTAGAAGATGGAATACATTGAAAGAAAAAGGAGAGCTTCAGAAGGGATATGGTGGTGCATTGAGGTGGGCCAAGAATGCACTAAAGAAGAAGTAGAAGAATAAAGTTGTACCAGTGGGGTGTAGAGCAAAGAAGAGAGTTTTTGTGGTAGCAACATATAGTTGAGAAATTGTAGAGTAATTTGTAACATAGAACTGTATTCTTAATGAATAATTTGTAAAAATAATTTGAGTCATAGATATGATAGGTTTGTGCCATAAAATAACTAATTTGGTGCTCAATTCATGGAATTGGTGTCTCCTTAGGGTTGATACCCTTAAAAGTTGTAATAGAAAGCATATTTGAGGAGGTTGGATTAGGATGGTAGCTCCTAGCAGCATTTTCTCATCGTGGTTTTTCCCATATTGGTTTTTCCATGTATATTGTGTGTTATCTAATGCTTGATTGTGTGCTTGTTTATATTTTGTAATTCATATTTCAATTTGCACACTAAGTATCTTGAAGTCTGACTACTTAAAATTTTAAAGGGTTAAAATCTTAGTATCTACTGATTTGCCCCCCTCTAAGTAGACCGTTTTGTTCTAACAATATTGCATAGAGAAGTAGATTGGATTGAAATATTGAGAATAATTTAGTAAATATTTGTAGGGTTCCCCGAAAAGATAGAATCTCAAAAAGATGTAAAGGAACGGGTGATTGATTATTGGACTAACTAATCTTTTGTTTCTTCCAATAGAAGGGACACTATACAAATAAAAGGTGAAGATGGTACAAAAATTTCACATCCAAAAAATTTTATAGATACAACACAAACTAAACTTTTTGAAGCATTCAAGCAAGAATTTTCAAATGTGAAGATTTGTTAAAGGATGTTTGAGAGACTACGACCAATTTTTGTAAGTATAAATAAAGTACATGAAAAATTTTGTTTTTGAAATCATGTTGAATTTCATCTAAACCTACAGTCATATAAAAATATATGGTAGTAAATAATCCAAATATAGTCATCCAGGGAAGTACAATGCAATTTGTGAAGTCTCTTCTATGCAAAAAATTAGAAGATTCAAATGAATTTAAAATGAACTGTATAAAAAATATATGTAATGATTGTGAAAATTTGAAGAAACTTTTACACATTGGAAATATTGATCATTCAATGCAAGTTATGTGGAAGAGATTTTAATATGATAAATACTTAATTAAGTCAGGAGTTGAGGCTAGAAAAATTATTCTCAAAGAGAGTGAACTATATTACAATGAATTTATTTTCAATATCATCTATCCACATATTCAACAATTTCATGGTGCTAGCTGGAAATATAATCAATTTTGTGACTCAAAGATATGCTTTCCACCATGTTGTATTCTCTTTATTTTTGATTTCTCTGAGAACTATACATTTAGTCCTCAAACTGAAATTCAAAGTCAATATTATCATTCAGAGAAAGTTGCAATATTTGTACAATTTTTATATAGGCATGTCAAGTTACATGTGGATGGTGTACAAAGTAGCAAAGATGAATGAATTATCATCAAAGAGGTTCACTTTTATATCAGTGATGATATAGGTCATGATTTTGGAATATTTTTTGAAGACTTGAGATGATGTTAGATAGATGCTTTGCAACACTAGATATGGTCTGATGGATGTGTTAGTAAATAAATTATTATATATTTATTTGTTTACTTAAGTTGAAGACTTGATTTGTCCATTTACTTATATGTTGTACACATATAGTTTAACTTTACTATTTTGGTTTTAAATAAAAAAAATTATGGAATTTTAATGAGAATGGACATAAAAAGGAGAGCAGGATGGAGCACAAGCATGTGTGAAGCATGCACTTTTCCAACATGAAATTGCAAGTAACGCCATATGGACTAGAAATTTAAATTCTTAAATTTTAACTTCTTAAACCTATTATTAGGAAAAACAAGGTGTCTCAATATATTTCATATGTTGAGAAGTGGAAGCTTACCATTATGCAATAGTGGTTTTGATATTTCCAATGTTGTATCTTCAATATTAAGTGTTGGATTTTTAGAAAAATCTAATTATGCATTTTGAGGTCATCTTTTCCTTTCAAAACCTCTTAACTTGACATTTCACCAACATGAACTTGCAAGTAATGCCATGCCAAATGCAAATGAAATTGTTGAATGATGTAAAATTCATTTTGTCATCTATGACTCAATATACAACACACACTATTTTTGGGAAGTTAAAGGTACATTAATGAATTTTTTATTTGAATTCCAATGTGGACATGAATTGAATTTTTAATTTTATACACTTTTTAATTGGATGTTTGAAATTTATAGATATTTATTGATCAACTCTTTATAATTGTCAAGAAGTTAATAGTATTAGAAGTTTGCATCAAATCATGCTGGCAAGACATAACAAGCCTCTTGTAATTCAAGTGAGATAAAAATCATGTTTTTGTGTTGATTGCATTGAGAAAAATGTAAATACTCTACAATGTGAGAATATTAGAGACGGGTATGTTTCACAATAAAAAATAAAATAATTAGTGGAAATTCCTCCTTTTGAAGATAATGGCATTGTAGATGTCTATGATCCTCTATATTCATTTGATTACAAATGTGTATAAGATTTAGTTGTTATAGGTAAATTTTAAATTTTAAATTGAATTTTAACTTACAATTGACTTATATTCTACCTAAGTTGAGCATGGTTTACTACATGGTGTGTGCAGGAGATATTTTTGTTATTCTTGCAAATCATGACAATATAGGTGTAGATTACTATCTACTAAGATGTATGCAACCAAAATGCAAATTTTCAGAATCAATGATATATGGCAATGGACAAGATTATCCTGTTGGATCAATGGTTGTTGAAGGCGCATACTATAAACAAACAAGGATAGATACAAATGGTATTATATTTATTGATTATACGTTAGGTCAAAAGGTTCTACATTATAGTCACTTAGTTATAGCAACAAGAATAAATCTTGAAACTTTTACCAAAAAGAGGACATGAAAAATAAAAGTGGAGGTTTCCTATTGAATATCATGAAAATATTTTAGAGATAATAAAAGATAGAGAGGATCCAAATTATATGTACCAATAACTTTAAGCTATTTTTGAAGATATATATTTTCTATGACAATATATACATGTAACATTTGGACCTAAATTTGAAAAAAAAAAAAAAAAAAATTATGTTGAAATCAAATAATTTTATTCAATGTGGTGATCTAAATTTGGAATTTTTGTTGGATTAGATGGATATTTTCAGGCTTTGCCAAATTTAGATAGGTCGATATGTCATATTCTTATGTATATAATTAGATAGATATTAAATGAATTAGTAGCCCATGAAGCTTTCTTTTTTGTGATCTTATTTTCCTATAAAGCTTTCTTAAGGTGTATATTATATTTTCTTTTTTTTGTGATCTTATTTTCTTATAAATATTTCTTAAGGTATATATTCTATTTTATTTTTTTGTGAACTTATTTTCCTATAAATATTTATTAAGGTGTATCTTATTCCTTTGTGGTAATTTTGTTTAATGAAGAATTCATGTTTAAATTATTTAATCAAATTTTATTAGATCCAACAAAATTTGTAAGTTTTAATTTTGTTAGAAGTAAGTTTGTTTAGCAATAGCTAAACTAGGTAATATGGTAGTAGGTTTGTTTAATTAACAATTCATGAACTTAAATTATTTCATCAAATTTTATTGGATTCCACCAAATTCATAATCAATTGAAAAAATAAATCTCAAAAATTTGAGAGTGAAATTGTATCCTTTTTTTACATATCAAACCTATGTTATTGTTAAATACAATCCATCCCAATAATTTCCCACCTCTATAAAGCCTCACAATGGTTAATAAAAATGTCACAAATTTTACATAGATAAGAATCTCTACTTAGGATCTACCTAAGATCATATCAAGTATGGATTTAACTAGAGATAAAATTGTTATAATACCATTTAAATTTTTGTACATTTTATTCACAATGAACATGTTTACTATGATACCATATGCCTTATTTAAAAATATTGATAGGTTGAATGACGTACTTTTGTGGAAAATCCACTTCTAAACTAAGTTTTTCATAGGTAAATATTATTTTCATGCCTTATATACGATTCAATTATGTCTTTACAAAATAGAAATCAACCTACTAGTAATAATAAAAATAAATAATATTAGGCCCTTTGTAGATGTTAACTCATGGATCACCTTGGAAATTTATTTTATTGTCCTAGATCAAGTGATATAAATCTTACAAATATTTATCTCCTTTCAAGAGAAAACATATCAACCAATCAATACTTTTTAAATTTGATACATGTGAAACAATTCATTGAGAACTAGACCATGAGAATAATATAATCCCATGTAATTTAGATATTTTTCCAAAATCCATCACATGCTCCACAATATATGTTAACACATATTTTTTATTCTAATTATGACTTATATGAATCGTAGAATCTTCATCATTACAAATGAATGAAGAGATAATAAATTATAATCCTTCTTTCATAATTTATATATTTCCTCTTTTTTATATTTAAAATTTATTTTATTTTTATTATCTTAATTATTCATTTGGTCAATATTTCATATTCATATTTGTGTGTTGAAGAACCTACAAAGGTTTCATCTTCCCTTTAAGCATAGCCCAAGGCTTAATCCCTCTATGGTCATGGATTGTGCCAAGGTTCACATAATTAAAAAACTAAATTTGTATGGGTGTCTTAATGAAGAAGAAGAAGAGGTTGATCATGAATTTAATTTTAAATATTTTGAAGACTTTGAAAGAATAATTATGTGGACTATAAATTATAGTTCCATAAACTAGGCATTAGTAAGCTTAATTTTAAATACACTTCACCATATACTCTTTATAAAGCTATATGGAATTAATGTTCTTTTGGAAATCAACCAAATGGTTGGTGAATCCAATATTTCTCATGATATTCTTGTAGTAATTTCCTAATCAAGATGGTAGTTCTCCTCTACCTTGTTTGATTTGTTTCTCAATGAGGCTTGTGGCTAAGGTATTATTGTTCTTAGGTCAAGTTTTATAAAAAAAATTGTGTGTGTTGTGTAAGCAATAAAATTATAAGGTTTATTTAGTGCACATCATCCAATAATTCTAGTTCATCTCAAATCTAATAATTGACAATGATTCAAGATAGATAAAATAAATATTTTTTAGGATGACTCCTACTATTGGTCTATGTCAGTTAGCACTCCTACTATTGATGCTAAGTATTCCTTATTAGTAGTAGGTTCTACTCTTTATTATTTTTTATTTTTTATATTTATTGTGGTGTATATTTAAAAAAATCATACTACATAGGTTTGATAAGGACTATTAGTATCAAAACCTTAACATAGATTATAGTTATGTGACCTTAAATTTATCTAACATGCATGTACTCTTAAATTTAGATATATAATTTACAATTCATTATAATTAGAGAGATCATTAAAGAAATTATATTCAAACCATAATGTGACAAATCACAATAAGAACCATAATTTTAAATTTATATAATGTGAAACCATAATGTGACAAACCACAATATAAAATGTATAAAAACTCATGTGCGTGCATGTAAAATAAGTCAAAGAGAAGGATGTCTAATATGAATATGGTAAGATCTCTCTCTTGATCCCTATCTGGATCCCTGTGCTAATCTCTCTCCTAATCCCTATCTAGATCCTTTTCCTAGTCCCTCTCTCAATCTCTATCTTGATCCCTATCCTAATCCACCTCCCTACACCAAAAATTACATCATTTAATTTAATGTACATGTGTATATGTAAATTCATCTTAAAATTTGTACTTTCAATGTCTAAATGTATCAAGTAATTTAAATATTATAAATTTACCTCAAATGTACCATGCAAAGGATCGCCAGCATGCTCCAAATCTCCAAAGCATGAAAAATCCTTGTATTGCTAGAAATTTTAAAATACATGATTTAAATGAAGAGTGAGAACTACTTTAAAATCAATTTTATTTAATACACATGTGAATTTTTAGAACGTAAAATATATAAATTATTCAAGTACTTGTGTTACATCTTGGAGCAGTCTACCAATCTCACTGATGTCACAAGAATGTATGATCACGTCGAGGACACTTGTACATGGTAAAGGACTAGTATCAAAGAGAAGTGTGTTGTAGTACCATGAACATCAGGTGTAGTAACCTCAACCTGATCTAGAACATGTCGTGTGGGGGCTATAGGCTAGTCTGGAATATGTTGGTACTCCTTTGCACGGTCCTATGAAGTTGCCTCACCCCAGCTCGACTTTCTACCATAATTTCTTCTAATTGTTGCAAGAATGGAAAGAGGAATGAAAGTGTTTTCATTGGTGTTAACCAATCAGCTGGTTATCTACTAGTTGTTATTGAATGTATATGTTGAGGATATTGAGAAAATTGTATTAAAAGAAGGTTGCAGGTTGTCAATTGTTGAGGATGTTGGTCTAGTACTTGTGACCTATGTTTTTATGTGTTTTGGCTGAGGTCTGAGAGAATTTTTGTTAGTCTGGATTTCTCTTTGTGGTTCTAGAGTTGTGTTTCCCTAGTTCTATTGAAGATGGTTTCAGCATTGGAAGTATTGAGCTTAATTGATCTATGTGTTTTACACTGGTTTGGTTGACCATGTGTCAAGCACTATCTTCAAAGTTGATGAAGTGTGTTGGATCTATTATGGGTCTCGATGAAGCATGTGTTTGGTTTGCCCTCATTGTAATTCCACCCTACAATGTTTGGTGTCGACCTAATTTGAATTTGAAGTTGGATGGTCGAATTTGTATCTTTTCAAAGTTGGAGATGGTATAAATACAGAATGTGCTAGCAATGAAAAGTTTACATACGAAAAGAAGGAAGATAATTGAAAGAGAAGACACAACTTTGATGTTATTCTAAGAATGTGTGTGTTTGATCAATGTGAATCTTAGTGATGATTTTTCGGATGTACTGAGAAAAAGGCAAACTCTATCATTCATGCAAGTTGATCAATGGTTGTGGTGGAATCCTTTATTGCATTGGGATTTTTGTCTCTCTGTAACAAGTCTTCTTTGTATCTTTGTGGCAGTGAGCCATCTAGGTTGTGGCCCTGTGGACAGTGAGTCCTTATCTCAAGCAGTGAGCCTTATTTCAGGCAGTGAGCCTTTTTGTAATCGGTTTTTATATTCTCTATAGTGTGAGTTAATCCTCATCATATTTTTTCCCTCATTGGGTTTTCCATGTAAATCTAGTGTTGTGTTTTGTGCATTGGAATTTGATGGTTTCAAATTGTGTTAGTTCTAATAATTGAATTTAATATTATAATATGTGACAACTGATTCACCCCCCCTCTCATTTGTCCTATCCAACACTAATATGATTTGATACAACATCTAAATGAATCCCATTCTCCTCACTAGTAAAGTGGTATGTTGATAGTAAATCAGTGATGGAAGTTGCACACACATTACACACAATGGCATCACTCATTTGTGCCACATCTAACAATGATGGTAGATTTGCACGAGTGTATGTATCATAATTGGTGGATGTAGCCTCAATGGGAGGAATGCTAATCCATATATGTAATAAGTGTCTGCCAACATGATCAGATAGAATTTGATCGACCTGAGTAGCAATCATGGAAATATTATCAAAAATGCTAGATCTAGTAGGGGCTATTGCTGCACCAATTGTTGTTAATAGTTCCAAACATTTTGGAAGAACAAAAGGGTTTGGACCAACTAATGCCCTCTTGTTGATGGAAAATGGAAAATCTACACGTCTATATTGAGTTTTTTCAGTAAACCTCCCGTTTCCCTATCCAACATGCATGGGAATAGATGTGTAATCCACATCTAACTATAAATGGAACTTGACATATAATTGTTTGCAAAAATAAAGTGGCAACTCATCATTACGAGGCCATCTTTGATTGGCTTCCAACCATCTAGGATATATAAATGGAGTAACAAGATCAGATATACACCTAGTAAGAGTATATCCTCTAATTTTATCTTGTCCCATATAATGAGGGAGCATGTTATGCACAATATCTAGTGAAACTCTCCTAGAAACAAATGTAACTTTCTCAATTCTAGTAACACTTCTAGGAAGGGACCTATAATACTCCTTAATTATAACAGCATCATATGTATTGTATGATTGAATCATGTCAATAATATGTGTAATCTCTGGTTGAATACTAACTAATATATCTCTATTAGATAGATTAGGGGAATTATGTGTATTATTTTCCAAACATATCAAAGCACTCTCTAATCTCCTAATGCTATCATTATAAAAACTAGACCTATTCTAAGCATCCTCCTCAAACTGACTGGAGATGTGAACCCTGATCATCAACCATGTTTATATATATATACAGAGATCTGCATTTAATTATAAAAAAATTAAATTAAAAATGTATACTTGTTTTATTTCACTAAAATTAAATATGCAATAACCATTTTTCTAGTAAGATGCAAATATTACCCTTTTTGACTTAAAGCATTAAACATATTCTAAACATGAAAAAATAACATTTAAAAATAATTCTTAGGAAGCATCCTAGAATAATGTATGCAGATCCATGACTCCTTTCAATGCATTAAAAATTTGACTATTAATTGCTCCTTAAATGTCACAAAGATGAAAGAGGATGTATGAGAGATGAAAGATATGAAATGAATTTTAAAGAATGCCTTAAAATACTAGCACATAACTTTGACTTTCACAATTGTATATTTAGCTAGTTTATGGTAGGAAGGTGGTACAAGATTATAATTTGCATTGAAATTTTTAAAATTTAGTGTCTTGGTTGAGCAAGAAACAAGACTCTGTGTATTTATCTACAATAGAGGTAGAATACATTACAGTGGAAACTTGTTGCACATAGGTGTTATGGATGAGGAAAACCTTGAAGGATAGTAGAGTTCTATATGATGAACCAATTTCTATATTTTTTGATAATACAAGTGTTATCAACATTTCAAAGAATCTAGTGATGCGCTCAAGGATAAAATATGTCTCAATCCATTATCACTTTTTGAGAGAGAAGGTTTCAAAGAATAAAGTGAAACTTGAATATGTGCATACAAAGGATCGGGTTGTTGATATATTCACTAAGGCTCTTCCTAAGGATAATTTTGAGTATCTCTAGGAGAAGTTATGGGTTATTTCCCCTTCTTTGCATTAGATTCATAAGGATATGCATCAATCTAGTGCATTTCAAGATTCATTCTCTGTGTTTGGACTGATGTTGGAGGATATCTCTCAAGAGGAGTAGATAGTGGCTCTATTGGTTATTAAAGTTAGGGGGAGTAAGTATTAGTGCAGGTTGGTGTTGTCCTTTGTCAGATTTTTCAAAGGATATGTGTAGTGGCTAATGGTTGAGACAGATTATTGTATGCTCCTAAGGGGGAGTATGCAAAGAAGTAAAGAGAGAAAATGTGTATGTTTTTTGTCAAATGGAGAAAGAGATGCAATATGTGTTGCCCTTTTCCATTGATTTCAAAGGGGGAGAGAAAGTGATGTGAAAAATGTTCAGAAAGGGGGAGAGAATAGTGTAGTTGAGAGAGTAATGCGAGAAAGAAAGAGAGAGAGTTGGTATAGAGTATTATGTTGGTAATCAGAGTTGTTATGTTTTTTGTTGATGGTTTTTCACATCATGTGTTATCATCAATGAAAAAGGGGGAAATTGTTGCAAGTATGAGTATTTTTTATTTTCATTGATGTCAACAAGCTTGGGGGAGATTGTTTGTGTTTGTTGGATGTTGTGGTTGAGTTTCTAATATGTGGTTGTCATTGATGTCAACACTATTAGCATAAAATTCTTTAAGGTTGTATATGCCAAGGATATTGAGAAAATTAAAATAAATATGTTACAGGTTATTTGTGAAGCAGTGAAGATCAGTATGGAGGAAAACTCAGTCTATTGTTAACTAGATGTTGTAGATTAAAAGGTTTTTTATCTAGCCTATCTAATTTCTACTCCATAATTTTCAAAGGTGTGCATGAAGATCTGAGGAAGTTATAAGTTTTTGTGTTCTATTAGCTATTATATTACTGCAAATGGTGTTCATGAAAGAAGACAATGTGATTTTGGTAATCTGAGTTGTTTTGTATGTTCCTATGACATTCGTGGATGTTTCTAGATCATGTTCTATCTGTGTTGCACATTTGCATTGATTATTGCACTCATGATCCAATATTTCCTCTTGTGTGTTCATGTTTTTCTTGTTCATGGTCGAAAAGGTGTTTGAAGCGTGTTGTGGGATCTTCGAGGAAGAATCTTTGAAGGTGTTTTTTGTTTGAGGATATTTTTTAGGTCCCTACTATGTTGTGGCTGACTTTGGTTGATACACATCGATGATCTTTATTGTTTCATCTGATAGTTTGCATTCATTCTATTATTTTGTTGAAGCCGACATAAAGCAATGTAATTTCTTGTTGCAGATATTCATAAGTGATTGTTTCTTCATTTGAGAGTATGAGGTGTATATGTGAATTGAAGTGTGTGAGTATTATGTCTAAATAAGGTTTGGAGCATTCAAAGGTAGAGCATAGTGTGAAGAAGAGTGAAATATGGTGAATGAGTGTTCATGTGCTTAACCGAAACTATACTCAAGCATTTGAAAATGCTACTCACTTAAATTTATTCATATGGTTTTAATTTGAATATTCTCTATAAGACAGTGAGTCTTCCCTTGAGCAGTGAGCTCTAGGCAGTGCGCCTGAATACATGTGCATTCCTCTTGTATTCTTCTTATACTTTTAATAGGGTATAACTTATGGATTAACCTCCACTGTGGTTTTTCCCCTAATAGGGTTTTCACACAAAAAAAATCTTGGTGTTGTGTGTGTTTCAAATGTGTTGTTGATTCATGCTTTCACTGTTAATAATCAGATTTGAGAATTAAGGTTAATAAGATTAATAATTTTGAAATTTTGGGACAACTGATTCACCCCCCCTCTCATTTGTTTTCCCTTTTGTTTCCAACAATTGGTATCAAAGCAAGTTCCTTGGAATAATTTTAACAGCTTAAGGTGATCCAAGATGGTGACATAAAAGAAGGATAGTCTAAGATTTGATGGAACAAACTATTCTCTATGGAAGACTCGAATGAAGCGTCATCTGAGATGCATTCATGAATCCTACTAGCACATTACATGCAATAAGTATGTTATCCCTCCAAATTGAACTACTACTACTGCTGAGATTAGGGATGTTGAATATAACATTAGGGCTAAGGAAACTTTGTTGAGTACTTTGACTGATACTGAGATGACAAATGTTATGGATTTGAAAACTGCTTATGAGATCGGGAAAAATTTGGAAACTTTATATGAAGGTGATGCTAATGTGAAGATGGATAAGCTACAGTGTTTGAAAGGAAAATATGAACTATTGAAGATGGGAAATAATGAGAATATTGTTACTTACATGTAGAGAGTGAATGAACTTGTGTGTAGTCTCAGATGTGCTGGTGGATAGGTAGATGAACAAGAGATTGTTGATATAGTGCTTAGAACTTTGCCTGATGCATACAAAATTAAAGTTGTATCCATTGATGATCTCTAAACTATGACAAACATAACCAAAGATATGTTGGTTGGTAAACTTACTGCTTTTGAGTTGAGTGAGCTCAATGATGCCCTTCCTAAGATAGAATATGCATTTAAAGCTACTACTTCTGGGAGAGACAAGTAGAGATATGATCTGGGTGAAATTTCTTCCAAAAAGGTATTAAAATATGAGGAAGAAATGAGATAGATTGAGGAAGAAGAAAGAGAACTAAATGAGCTTGAAGCACTTATTGTCAAAAGGGAAGCCAATGGAGAAGGTAAGTATAAAGGAAAGTTTCCTATTAAATGTTTTTTTTGCAACAAGGTAGGTCATTGTGCATCAAGGTGTCTAGAAAGAGTTCCTAAGTCAAGACCTTACAAGCCTAAATTTTAAAATAAGTGTTACTATGTTGTTGATGAAGGTGTGACAGACGATGAATCTAACAAAGGGAATGCAAGTGAAGATGAGTTTGTGTTTATTTCCATCAAAGAAAATAATTATATGTCTACTGAATCTACTAGTTATACAAATGTGGAGAAATCCCTAGCTGCCCGAGTTGAAGAAAAAGATGAATGGGTAATTGACAATGGATGTTCACATCACATGATAAGTGATAAGAGTAAATGTATAAGCCTGTGGAAGTATGATGGTGGTGTTGTAATATTTGGTGATAACAATGGTGGTATAATATGTGGCAGAGGATGTATTTATTTTGATGGTAAGCATAATATTGATGATGTTCTTTATGTTGAAGGTTTGAAGCATAATCTTCCGAGTGTTGGAAAGATGGATAATAAGGGTTAAAATCTTCAATTCAAAGATGGAAAATGTAGCATACTAGGAATTTTTGGAAATGTGATTGTTTCAGGTATAAAAAAAAGGGTAACATCTTTCATCTGAATGTTGGTAGTAAGAGTTGTCTAATTGTGCAAGTGAATGAAAGTTGGTTATGGAATAGAAGAATGTGTCATGTAAACTTTGATAGTATTATCAATATAATTTCGTCACAAGTAGTAAGAGATCTTACTAAGTTGGTGAAGCCTACTAATAACATATGTAAGGAATGTCAGTTGGGAAAACAAACTAGAATTTTATTTCATAGCAAACAACATTGTTTAAATGAATTGTTGGAGCTTGTGCATACTGACTTGTGTGGTCCTGCTAGAATCAGAAGTCTACAAGGTTATAGGTACTTCATGTTGCTTATTGATGATTACTCTAGGATGATGTGGGTTACTTTCTTAAGGGAGAAAATTGAAGCTCTAGAAAAGTTAAAGTTCCTTAAGGATATGGTTGAGACATAAATAGGTCTGAAGGTTAAGTGTCTCAGATCAAATAGAGGTGGTGAATTCACTTTTGGTGAGTTTAATTCTTTTTGTGAAGACCATGGGATAAAGAGACAATTATCGGCACCATGAACCCCTCAAAAGAATGGATTTGTAGAAAGAAAGAATAGGATAGTTCAAGATGTTGCTAGAACTATGATGTTGGAAGGAAATTTCCCTCATATCCATTGGAGAGAAGTTATGAGTACTGCTATCTATATTCTTAACTGGATACAAATCAAAGGTAATACTGGTAAGACTCATTTTGAGCTATGGTTTTGTCATAGGCCTATTGTTAGATATTTCAAAATATTTGGGAGAAAATGCTATATCAAGAGAGATAAAGAACTAGGAAATTTTGATACTAGAAGTGATGAAGGAATATTTCTTGGTTATTCTACTAAGAGCAAGGCCTATCGGTGCTACAACAAGAGAATGAAGAAAATTTTTGAAAGTGAAAATGTTAAGGTTGATGAAGACATTGCTAGACACTCCCAAACCTATAGATATGATTATGATGGTTAGAATGACAATACAAGCAAGATTCGGACTTCAAATCAAGTTCAGATCATTCTGGTGAATCAAGAACAAGAAGAAGTAGAGACTAGTGAAAGTAAAAAAAAATACCTCAAGAGCCTGAAATTTAAGAACACTCTAAGACTCCAACGTATGTGAAATTGAATCATTTAGAAAATAAGATTATAGGAGATAAGAACAAAGGTGTTCAAACTAGGAGAAGAATTGCAGAAGAATACTATTTAATTTCAAAATTTGAGCCAAGTAATGTCAATGAAGCATGCAAAGATGAACATTGGATTGAAGCTATGAAAGAAGAACTACAAAAATTTGAGAAGAATAATGCATGCATTCTTGTTCCTAGACCTAAAGACAAAAATGTAATTGGAAATAAATGGGTCTTTAGAAACAAAATGGGAAAGGTGAAGTTATCAGAAACAAAGCAAGACTTGTATGTAAAGGATACTCTCAGATGGAAGATATTGACTTTGAAGAAACCTTTGCTCCTATTACTAGAATTGAAGTTGTGAGATTGTTTCTTGCTTATGCTGCTTATATATACTACAAAGTTTATCAAATGGATGTCAAGTCACCATTTCTAAATGGTGAATTAGAGGAAGCGGTGTATATTGAGAAACCTGATGGATTTCAATTGACTGATCAGGGAGATATGGTTTGTCGATTGAAGAAAGTACTCTATGGACTCAAACAAGCCCCTGGAGCTTGGTATGCTAGATTAGATAAGTAATTGATGAAGCTTGGATTTAAATAAGGTACTGTTGATAGTAATCTATATTTCAAGATTGATGATGATAAAGATTTGTTTGTGGAAGTCTTTGTTGATGATATCATTTTTGGAGGAGATGATGGTTTGTGCATGAATTTTTCTAATGAGATGCAGAATGAGTTTAAGATGTCAATGATTGGAGAGTTGAAATTGTTTTTGGGATTTCAAATTACTTGGGTAGATAAAGGGATCTTTATATCTCAGTCCAAGTATGTGAAAGAACTACTAAAGAAGTTTGGTATGGAAGATTCAAAACCAGTCGATACACCCATGGTGACTGGATGCAAGTTGACACAAGATGGTGATTCTATGAAAGCAAATCAGACTAGATACAGATCAATGATTGGTGGATTATTGTATTTGACTCAAACTAGACCTAATATCATGAATGTTGTGTGCATTGTTGCTAGATTTCAAGTCGATCCTAAGGAATCTCATGTGACTGTTGTTTAGATAATTTTTAGATAGTTGAAGGGAACAACTCATTTTGGCCTATGGTATCCTAAAGATGATGATATTACTTTAAGTGCCTTTATTGATGCTGATTGGGTAGGAAATTTGAATGACAGGAAAATTACAAGTGGTGGAATATTTTTCTTGGGAAATAAATTGATTTCATGGTTAAGAAAAAATCAGAATGTTGTTTCCTTGTCTACTACAAAGGAAAAATATATTGTTGTTGCTAACAATTGTACTTAAGTATTGTGGATGAAGCAGATGTTGAAAGATATCAGAGTTGTGTATGATGAAACTACTACCATATTCTATGATAGCTCAAGTTCTATAAAAATTTCTAAGAATCTGGTGTTGCATTCAAAGACAAATCATATATCTATCAAGTACCACTTTTTGAGAGATAAAGTGAGTGACAAGGAAGTCAGACTTGAGTATGTACCTACTAAGGAACAGATTGCAGACATCTTTACTAATCCTTTTCCTAAAGATACTTTTGAGTATCTCAGAGAGAAGTTAGGGGTGATTATCCCTCCTAATCAGAACTAAGATGCATAGTATTTGCATCAGTCTATGCATTCATAGTCATATCTTGATTCAGATTGATGTTGTGGTGGTTGCTACTCAGGGGGAGTAGTCAGATAATTTAGATATGTGGTTCAGAGCTTCTGTACCTTTTCCATTGATTTCAAAGGGGGAGAAGAATAGTATGAGAAGATCAATGTGTAAAGAGGATATTGTTGGAAGAAGAGTTAGTTGTGTTGATGGTGTATTTTTCACATAATGTGTCTCCATCAATGCCAAAGGGGGAGATTGTTGGATGTTGTGGTTGATTTTTTAATATATGGTTGGAATTGATGTCAACACTATTAGCATAAAATTCTTTAAGGTTGTATATGTTGAGGATAATGAGAAAATTGAAATAAATATGTTATAGGTTGTATGTGAGGCAATGAAGATCAATATGGAGGAAAAATTAGTATGTTGTTAACTAGATGTTTCAGATTAAAGGGTTTTTTTTCAAGCCTGTCTAGTTTCTACCCCATAAGTTTTAGAGGTGCACATGAAGATCTGAGGAATTTATAATTTTTTTTGTTCTATCAGCTATTTTTTATTGAAAATGGTGTTCATGAAAGAAGATAGTATGATTCTGGTAATCTAAGTTGTTGTGTATGTTCTTGTGACATTCATGGATGTTTCTAGATTTTTCTATCTATGTTGCATGTCTATATTGATCATTGTGCTTGTGATCTGATATTTTCTCTTGCGTGTTCATGTTTTTCATGTTTATGGTCGACAAGGTGTTTGAAGCATGTTGTGGATCTTTGAGGATTTGTTTTAGGTCCCTACTATTTTGTGGCCAACTTTGTTTGATACACATTGATGATCTGTATTGTTTTGGGCCAATAATTTGCATTCATTCTATTATTTTGTTGAAGTCAACATAAAGTAATGTAATTTCTTGTTGCAGATATATATAAGTGATTGTTTCTTCATTTGAGAAGTATGATGTATATATGTGAAGTGAAGTGTGTGAGTTTTATTTACCAATAAGGTTCACATCATTCAAAGGTAGAACAGAGTGTGAAGAAGAGTGAAAGATAGTGAAGAAGTGTTCATGTGCTTAACCAGAACTGTACTCAGGCATTTGCAGATGCTACTCTCTTAGTTCAATTTCTTCAGATGGTTTTAATCTAAATATTCTTTGTAAGGCAATGAGTCTTCCCTTGAGCATTGAGCTCTAGGAAGTGCACCTAAATGCATGTGCATTCCTCTTGTATTATTCTTATACTTTTAACAGGGTATAACTTGTGGATTAACCTCCACCGTGGTTTTTCCCCTAATAGGGTTTCCACACAAAAAAATTCTTGGTGTTGTGTGTGTTTCTGATGTGTTGTTGATTAATGCTTTCACTGTTAATAATCAGATATTAGAATTAAGGTTAATAAGATTAATAAGTTTGATATTTTGGGACAAATTATTCACACCCCCCCCCCCTCTCAGTTGTATTCCCTTGTGTTTCCAACAGTGTTTTCATTGATGCCTAGTTGTGTTGATACTTTGATTAGTTTCATTATGTGTTCATTACTAAGTGCTACTGGTGTCAACCTTTAGTGTTTCTTTGATAAGATTCCATGGATGTATATTTGATTTGTAGTTGGTTTAGTGATGATGAGGAATTTTTCAAGATGATGAGTATGTATCTCTAGTGCTTGTTTTTCAAGTGATTTTGATAAAATTTGAATAAAAGAGGAGACAATGTGTTGTAGAGGTGTTCTGGTGTATAGAGTAGTGTTCTATTTTATCTCTGCATTTATTTTGTGTTGAATATCTAATTATTTGACTTGGAAATGTTGGTATTAGGTGTTTAGAGGTTCTATATGCAAAATTTATTGGTTTGGTTCATTGTCCTGAGAGAGTTGTGTGAACTATTTTGTAGTGGTGTCTGGGAGAAATGGTTTTGCTCCATATTTCTCCACAATTTGGTTTTAGGTCTTTTTTCTAGAAGTGTGTTTAAAATTATCATATCTAACTATAGTCAAAGTTTTTCATTGTTTGGTACTTCAAAATTTGTTTTCTTGAGTAAAAAAGAATGAAAGGTTGTTTAAGTGTGTTGGGTGTGTGCATTCTTCAAGTGAAAGTTATTGTGAAGGAATTTTTTGGTTTTTAGGGTATTTTTGGAATATTCTAGATTATTTTCAAGTGTGGTGTGTGGTCTATGATTCATCTTTGTATTTGAGGAAGCATGTGCTTAAATATCAATCGTGTTTACACAGGTTTCGTTGACCTTGGGTGTTTACACTAATTTTTGATTTGCTTCAATTTTTTTGTAAGTTTAGGGTGATGTATATGTTGATTTGGGTCCAAATTAAGGTGTGACATGGTTAGCCTTCATTAATTTCCACCGTGGGAATGCTTAGTGCAAACCTAATTTATATTTACAAGGTTGAGGTGCA
Organism: Sequoiadendron giganteum; assembly: GCA_007115665.2. NCBI lineage: Eukaryota > Viridiplantae > Streptophyta > Pinopsida > Cupressales > Cupressaceae > Sequoiadendron > Sequoiadendron giganteum. Next base: position 474,666,654 of record CM021109.1, read on the forward strand.
TATTTTACCTTGGAGAATGTTTTCAAGGTTGAAGAAGGTATAAATAAGTGATGAGTTGATGGAGAATTTAGTAGTGAAGTGTGTGATGCAAATTTTCAAGTTGTGAAGCATAAAATTGAGAAGTGTAGTGTGAGATGAATGAGTAAGACTAATGAAATTAGTAAGAAGAAGGTTTCTACAATATTTAGAAGGATTTTGAATTTTTTGGTACTACTGTGGTGTACTTTTCTATTGCATTGAGAAGGATTTCTCATTCTAAAATTTTTCTTTCTTCTTTTCTAGAATCTGGTAGTGAGCCCTTCTTTATTTTGAGAAGTGAGCCCTCTGACAGTGAGCCCTTCTTTATTTTGAGAAGTGAGCCCTCTGAAAGTGATCTTTTTGTATTTGATGTTGCAATTACTTTATATTGTGAGCTAATCCTCACTGTGGTTTTTCCCTTCTTTGGTTTTCCACATAAATTTGGTTTTCTATTGTGCATGGTGTTGATATGTTTTATTTTTTTATTTGTTGTCATGCTAAATAATTCTAACAGATTAAGGGTTAATTAATTTGATGTGGATCTGAATATTTATGGGGGTTTTGGATGTTTTAATATACAACTAATTCACCCTCCCTCTCAATTGTCTTGTGTGAATTCAACATCATCTTCATCTAAATTTCCACCAAGGCCTCTAATAGAATTGAAAACTTCTATCACTCTATGCATGTAGCTTGTAATATCTTCATCTTCTATCATCCTTAGGTTTTAAAACTTGATCTTCAAATTTTGCATCTTTGCTTACTTGACCTTATTATCTCCTTCATAGATACTTTCTAGCTTTTTCCATCTTTCACTAGTAGATTTAAGACTCATAACTTTTACAAGTTCTAAATTAGAAAGAAAAATCAAAAGAGCATACCTTTCTTTGCCATTATTCTCATATTCCTTAGTTTCATCATCAATACTCAGACCATTTACAAGCATTGTATATCCAGTTTCAACAAATTTCCAAAGTCCAAATCTTAAGAAGATAAGGAAAACTTCCATCCTCATCTTCTAGAATGTATAATCAGATCCATCAGACAAATGAGCCTCCTTGTGCGCCATCCTAGATCTACGTCAAGCGGTTAAGATTTCTTCTAAGGAACCTTTCTGTAATACCAATTTTTTAATGCAAAAGACAACTGAGAGGGGGGTGAATCAGTTGTATATTAAAAAATAAAAATCCTCATTAACATTTAGATCTGCATTAGTCCTTAAACTCTTAATAACCATTAAACCATTATCATACATTAGCAGAATGTTAACATGAGAAAAAATAATGTAAACACATCCAAACACATGAGGACACCATATTCATGTGGAAAAACCAAGAAAGGAAAAACCATGATGAGGATTAGCTCGCAATATAAAGTAATTGCAACACCAAATACAATAAGCTCGTTGTTGGAGGGCTCACTTCCCAAAATAACATAAGGGCTCAATGGCAATGCCTCACTTCTAGATTATAAATAAGAAGATAGAAGATTGTTACAATGATAAATCCATCTCAAAGCAACAGAAAAGATCCACCATTGCTTCACTAGAATATTTTCACTCTCTATAGAATATAGACACCTTTTTCTCACTACTTACAATAGTCTTAGGCATTAAATCTCACACTGCATTTTGCACTTTCGTACTTCACATCTCAACACTTTGCACCACACATTTCTCTTATATTTCCTCCATCAAATCATCACACATATATACCATCTTCATCCTCGAAAGCAATCTAAAAGGTTGGTTATGCACCTCAAACGTACAAATTCAAATTAGGTCAACACCAAAATATTCCCATGGTGGAAATGAATGAAGGAGGACCACTACACACCTTAACTAGGACCCAAATACACATATACATGCCACGCCATGCTTTTACAAACACTGAAGCACATCCATAATTAGTGTAAGCACCCAAGGTCAATTGAACCTATGTTAACACCATTAAATAATTAAGTACACACTTCATTTTATCCAAATATGAATCGTGGACCACACACATGACTTTAATACAATTTGGAATATTCCACCAATACCCTAAAATCCAACAAACCCTTTGCAACATCATACACCAAAACAACATATTCATTTTGTGCAACCAGCTAACCTTCCACACACTGCAACACCTAAATCCAACCTTATAGAGTATCAAAACACAAAAAACTCATATTGAAGATAGATAATAGCAATATAAGAACACTTCTAGATCTGCAAGGCCAGAAACCAAACTATGGAGAAATGCAGAGAAAAACCATTTCTCCCATAACACATTTTTTACACAGTTCACACACTGGTGAACACAACTTTCTCTGCACAATGATCCAAGAGAAGAATTTGGATATAACACCTCTAAACATCTCTAAAAACATATCTACATCAAACAAGTAGAACTTTAGCCATGAATAAATGCAGATAAAAACATTGAACACCAGTCTACCACACTAAACACTCTTCACCACATTGTTTCCTCTTTTATTCATTTTCTCAAAAGCACTTGGAAACCAAGCATCAAAAGCACAAAATCATTATCTAGAACACCTTATTAGCATCTCAACCACACAAGAGGTTGAATATCACCATCACACACTCATCAAATCAACACTAGAGGTTGACATCAATGATACTACTAATGACAACATAATGCAACCAATCAAAACATCTCCATAGGTTGACATCAATGCAACAAAAAATGTATGTTGACATCAATGACAACATAAACTTCCAACATTTATTTGTGGTTTCTTATTTTATTTATTCTAACACTTACAAAATTGTTGTATTTTATCTACTAGGTTTGATTGTTTAGCCATTTTTATAACTATTTAAGTATTCCTACATCTTGGCTAGAAAATTATTGGTTTGTTTCCTCATTTTGTTGTTTTATGACCTCTTTTTTTGTTTCTTCCACTATCTGATCATATTATCTTCTAGTAGGATGGAATTATTCCTCACCTATGTTGATTTCATCTTCTATTATGTTTTATTTATCATTTGTGGCATTAGTCCCTTGTCTTATTATCACTAATTTGTTGTGGTTAGAAACCTCTCTATTAGAGTCACTTATATCTCTATTTTTTATAGTTTCCTTCATCTTTCTCCTCATGTTATTTTGGTAATTTTCTTAGTAATCCTACCTCTCTTGATGAATTTAGGTTTTGGATTTCATCGCTCTTTTATTGATGAGCCACTTTGCTATAATAGGTTTTGGATCTATCATAATTAAATATATCATGTTTGTACTTCTACAAAATCCACAAGGTTTATTTCTATCCCCCCAACATTTTGTCGCAAAGTGGCCTGTTTTACCACATTTTAAACATGTGGCATCATTTTGTCTCCTCCTTCCTCTGCCTTGAATTCTATCCCCAGAGAATTGGCCTCTGTCATTGTAAGTGTCTTGATTTGATTGGTTTTGTATAGAATTAATAATTTTTATTGGTTTTTCATTGTGGTAATTTATATCCATGATCTTGTTGATATAGTGACCTCTCTTCTAGTCATTTAATGTAACTTTTGTTGGTCACTATGACTCATTGTGATAGGAGCTTCTCTCAATTGGAACAACTGTGAGTGAAAATCTTGTTGATTGCACAAGACAATTGAGAGGGGGGTGAATTAGTTGTACCTTAAAATTTCAAAACCATCACAAACATTCAAATCCACATTAATCTAATCAACCCTTAATTTTTTATAATGATTTAGCATGAAAAAAAATAATAGAAATTAAAACACATCAATACCATGCAAAAACAAAAACCAGATTTATGTGGAAAATCGAGGATGGGAAAAACCATGGTGAGAATTAACTCATAATATAAAGTAATATCATTACCGAATATAATAGGGATCACTTCCAAAATAGAAGAGAATATAGAGAATAATGTTACAATGATAAATCCATCTCAAAGCAATAGAAAAGTCCACCACAACATCACCAAGACCTTTGTAACCTTTCTAAAGAATTGTAGACACCTTTTTCTCATTTCATTCATTAATCTAACACATGAAATCTTGCACTACACTTCACAAATTCACACTCTAAAACTCTTCAATTTGCATCACTCACATTATACTCATCTATCTTATCATCCCTCAACAACTCAATACTTTATATTTATATCATCTTCAACCTTGAAAAAATTCTCCAAGGTCGGCTCTATACCTCAACCATGCAAATTAAAATTAGGTTGGCACCAAAACATTCTCATGGTGGAAATAAATGAAGGTGGACCACAACACACCTTATCTAGGACATAAATCCACTCATACACACCATGCCACGCTTCCACAAACATCAAAGCAACTTTGCAAGTAGTGTAAATATCCAAGGTCGATGAAACCTATGTTAAAACCATTAACACTTAAGTACACACTTCCTCAAACCCAAAGATGACTCACAGACACCATATAACACTTGAACATGATCTAAAATATTCCACAAACACTCTGATATCCAACAATTTCCTCAACAACACCTTTCACTTGAAGAACGTACACACCAAGTACACTCAAACAACTTTACCATACACTATAACTCAAGAAATTGACTTCCAAAGAAAAAAAACCATAAACAAATTCATCTAAAGAAATATACACACACTATCAACACTCTTCTAGATCCACAAGACCTAAAACCACTCTATGGAGAAATGTGAAGCAAGAACCTTTCTCTGAGACACCTCTATAATATGTGGTTCACACAATGGTGAACACACCTTCCTCTGTGCAACAATCCAACACACCAAATTCTGAATGCAACACATTTGAACACCTGCAATCAACATATCAAAATTAAATAAGAAGATCTTTGATCTAGAAGAAATGTGGAGCCAAACCAAAATAGTGCTCTACAACACAAAACACACTGCAACACACTATTTCCTCTTTTTATTCAACTTTCTTAAAATCACTTGAAAACCAAGCACTAGAAACACATCATCAACATATTCAGTACTTCCTCATCACCACCAAGCCAATTTCAACATAATAACTCAACCATACATCCATAAAAAAAACTTATCAAAACAACACTAGAGGTTGACACCAGTAGCTTACTAATGACAACATAATGAAACCAATCATAGCACCATCAAGGATATTACCAACTCCAAATCACCACCAACTTCTTATCCTTGCAAAAAAATCCTCATAAAGTTGACACCAATGACAACACCAAATCTTGTTGACATCAGTGGCAACACCAACTACACATACTTGCAAAAATCTCCCCCTTTTCATTGATGGCAATTCATGATGTGAAAAACCATCAACAGAAAACACAACTTTAATCCTCAATACTCTACTCCATAACAACTCATTATTTCTTTTCTTTCTCCCCCTTACATCATACTCTCCTTTTCCACATTATTTTCTCAGTTACAATATTCTTTCCCTCTTTCTCAATTGAATTTTTTTCATATTTCTCTCTCTCATCCTTAGATATTGTTCATATTACTCTCTCCCCCTTTGACATCAATGGTAAAGGAAAAATTATTTTCATCATTTATTCTCCCCCTTTGACATTAATCATATTGTTTGTAACTGCTCTACAAAATTATTTTATTTATTGTTTTACATACCCCCCCTTTGGATCACACACCAAACTATATCAATTAGTAACCACTGCACAATGAAAACACTCACTTATCCTAACTACAACAACCAAAAATTCCACTACCTACTCCCCCTAAGAGGTAGCCACCAACAACAGTCCAGACCAAGGCATGAATCTTGAGATCAATTGGATTGATTAATCTCCTTATATATCTAGTTCAAAGAAGAAGGGGCAATAACCCCCAACTTCTCCTAAAGATACTCAAAATTGTCCTTAGGAAGAGCCTTAGTAAATATTTTAGAAACTTGATCCTTTGTAGGAACATATTCAAACTTCACTTCATTCTCTACAACCTTTTCTCTCAAAAAGTAATACCGGATTGAGATATGCTTTGTCCTTGAATGCATTACCAGATTCTTTGAAATGTTGATAACACTTGTATTATTATAGAAGATAGAAATGTGTTCACCATATACCACCATGATATCCTTTAATGTTTGCCTCATCCACAAAAAATTTGTGCAACAAGATGTTGTTGCAATATATTTTTCCTCTGTAGTAGATAAAGACACTGAATCTTGTTTCTTTCTTAGCCATGACACGAGTCTACATCCAAGAAAGAATGCACCACCACTTATAATTTTTCTATCATCTACACAACTATACCAATCAGCATTTATGTAAGCACTCAAAGTAAAGTCAGTATCCTTTTGATACCACAAACCATAATCTAAAGTGCCCTTCAAGTGCCTAAATAGCACACTAGTAGAATTTGGCAAATAAATGACTATGTGACAAAATTTTAGTCACAAGAACTAAAAATGACTAAATTCTAATAATTTTTTGCAACACAACTATAAATGACTAAATAATTAGTCACACAAATAAAAATTAAAAATATGATATTAAAGTGGGTAATTAAAAAAATGAACTTTTGAGAAATTATTGGTAGGACTGGGTTGTATTGTGTGCAGGGTTAGTAGTGAATTGGGAAATTGTTGGTGGGAGTGGGGAATAGAGTACAGTGCATAATTTGGTAGAGGTCAGCTACTCACATGGGAAATAAAGCTAGTTTGGAGAGGACCTAGAGATTTTTGAAAAGGTGGGCAAGGAATTCAAAGTTTGCTACAAATAATTTGAAGTCAGTGAGGTTGTTTGCAGAAAATTATAATTTGGGGATGCCCTCGGTAGCGAATTTAGAGGTAATTCAAAACCCTCATTACATTAAATAGTTATTATATGGCTCCTTGTGAATTTCATGAATGGTTTAAATTTGAATGTTCCAAGTATGAGTGTTTGTGGGTCTTCCTTGAGCATCAAGGCATCCATTATTTGTATAAATCTTGTTTATTTATTTAGTTATTATTTTGTGTCTCGTGTTGAATCTTATAGCCATAAAAAAAAATTTGATCCCTATGTGTGATGTTGTGATGAAACTGGTGTAAATATTTATGTGTATAAAAAACAATCATTAGGGTCCTCATTGTCTATACTACAAGTGTTCGAGGGTTTGAGATATTTTTGTAAAAGGGTGAAAAGTAGTTGTCTGCTTCAAATGGAAATTATAAAATCATATGTATGAATGAATGTCATATCAAAGGATTTCTACGTTGGGTTTGAACTTTGAATTTGGGTCAAGTTCCTCTTTATGCTATTTTATTTTTGGGTTATTCTAGTTGAAATGTTGAGAGAGTGCTTGTATGATTATTAATGGGGCCTGCAACTATAAATCAAAGTTATAGATAGCTAGGGAGAAAGCAATCCTATTGTATTATATTGGGAAAAAAAAGATATACTTCTTTGTGTATTATAAGAGATGAGTTACATAAATAGGAGGGTATCCTATCATAAGACATTGACTACCTTGTAAAAATTTGGAGTTCTTAAGATTGTGAAAGAATTGGATTCTTTTATTCATTGTATAATCAATACAATTTAGTGACCATATCTTGAAGTTGTCTATTTTTGTTCCATGTTATCATGCATGGGTATGGTATTAATTTCTAATTTTATAACCAATTCACCAACCCAATCCTTGAGGCTCCTTTTCACTAAGTCTTCATGGCATGGTTAGTGCATGTACATCATAATTAGTTTGTTATTGGTTGGTGTAACTTACAGTAGTTACATAGGAAACTGAGTACCAGAACCATACAGGCAATTCTAATTTTAGCTGGCTATTTTTTCATTTGTTTCCTCTATGTGTTTTGGAGCATATAGGAATTGAACTTGTAACATGCATCCAAATTTTAATTCCTTTGATCACTTTTCCATTAAACCATAGGCTCATGTCCCTAGCCTAGACCTTAATGCTTGGGTAACATTGTGTGCAAGCTTAATCTATTAATTGGATGGAATCCTAGAAGATGGTCTCATATGGCATAGATGAAAGTTATGCTAGTTCATCAAATCAATGTGGTCACCAAGCTATTTTAATTGATGCTATATGTCCACATATGGGAGTATATCAATTTTTAGATACTATGTGCTAGTAATAGATAGTTTACAGCATATACTTTTAATCTCTGCCTCTTTCACATGGGAAACAAAATGAGGCTACAGTAGTTTCCATGTTTCTTACTAAATAGCCATTGATTTTGATCAAAATTCTGATCTTGTTGGCAATGCAAATGGTTATTATGATTTTTTGTTACCTTAACTATCTTGTCACTTTAACTTGTAATCTTGTCGCCTAAAATTTGGTTATATGTATGATGTAATTTATTATTGAATGTAATAAAGATCTTAGTATAGGTGTGCTTATTCACTGTTGTTTTATTGATACATTTTTTAATGTAATCATCATTATTTTGTTGGTATATTGTATACAAAACCTAAAATGTTCACTATTGATTTGAAGTGCGTGTAAAATTATATTTAATCATTCTTCTTAGTTTTCTTACTTCAATTCAAATTAATTTTGTTTAGTTAGAATATAATTTCTTGTATGTCTTATATGTTTTCTAGATGCTAGACTTTTCTAACTTCTCTAGAACTACAAGCTATGAAAATAAGAAAGCAAGGTCTAAAGGTATCAAATAATGCAACAAGATACCTATGAAATTAAACAACTCTTTAAAATCCTGGCAATAAATGTTGGCCAAACAAGAGTAGACAACTGAGAGGGGGGGTGAATAAATTGTCACATAATCTCAAACTTATTTAACCTTATTAATCTTTAATCTCATATCTAATAAATTACAGTGAAAGCATGAATCAACAACACATCAGAAACACACATAACACCAATATTTTTGTGTGGAAACCTTGCTAGGGGAAAAACCACGATGGAGATTAATCCACAAGTTATACCTTGTTAAAGTTATAAGAAAAATGAATAAGGAATGCACATGCATTTAGCAGACTACCTAGAACTCACTGCCAAGAGAAGACACGCTATCTCACATAAAAATTTCAGATTAAATCCATCTGAAGAGGTTGAAGTGAGAAATTATCTTCTTCAAAAGCCTGATGACAGTTCTGGTTAGGCACAAAAACATTTCTTCAAACTTCACTCAAACTTCTTCACACTTTTCTCAGCAATCGAATGATTTGATCTCTATTCACACATTTCGCATTCACACTTCTCACACATCCACCACACACACTTCAAAATGAAGAAACAATCGCTCTTATATATCTATTTCATGGAATTACATCAACAACTTTGTCGGCCAAAAATAAAGGAATAAATTAATTACAAATTGTCAGCCCAGTTCATAAACAAATCTCAATGCGCACCAACCGAAGTTGGTCACAACATAATGAATACCTAAAACAACATCCTCAAGTGCACCAAGCATTAAAATATTAATCCACAAGGATCCGCAGCATGCTACAACCATTATGTCGTCCAAGAACATGAAAACTCGAACACACAAAGGAAAAATATTTGATCACGATCACACCAATCAATGCAGACATGCAACAGGGATAGATAATGATCTAGAAACATCAATGAACATCACAGGAGCACATGCAAGAACTAGAATTACCAGAATTACATTCTCTTTTTTCAGAAACATCGGTTACAGTAACAAAATAACTGTAGGAACAAAGATACTCACAAATTTCTCCAATCTTGATGTGCACCTCTAAAACTTCTGAAGTATAAATTAGATAGGCTCATAAACAAACCCTTTAAAGTGCAACTTTTGAATACCAACATACTGAATTTTCCACCACACTAAACTTCACAACTTCATACATAGTCTTCAACATATTTAATATAATTTTCTCAATATACTCGACATATACAGCCTTCAAGACATCAATGCTAATAGTGTTGACATAAATCACAACCACATATCAGCAACATAACCACAACATCCAACAATAAATTATACTCATTTCTCTGATAATTGGATTGCTCTAGTTTGTAATACAGCTTCTAGCCTCCACATCCATTGAATATGCTTGTGTGAAGGAAACAATAATGAACATATGTGATTTAATAATACATATAGATATCTTAACATTAGGTCTAACTAACACTAAAAATCCCCATATAGTTCCAAATATTTAAGAAATCATCATATATGCTTAAATAAGATGTGTTTAGTGCCTTTACATTCATAAAAATCTATTATCGCAGCCCCACAAGAGTAGTTTTTTAGTTATAAGGTCCCTCGGTGGTATGGCGGGGTAGAAAATAAGATGTAATCATATACCAATATACCATGGAATTCATAAAATATGTGTGTGGGATGGTGGTGATAGGTCTCTTGAGTATATAAGTATACCGCTAGCCTGCGACAAGCAGTGACTATATAAAAAAAAAATTACAGCATGGCGATATGATCTCAACTTAACTATCAAAGGTTAACCTATTGTCCCACAGTCAACAAACAATGACATTAAAATAACATGTGGGTGGTGTTAATTTATGTAACCCATTACCTCGTGATCATCAATATGTAAAGAAAAAGTAAGTGTGTGGTATGGTGGTATGAAGCTATATAACCTGCCACCCCACGATAAACATATTTTAAAATTAAAAGGGACTTGCAGTATGGCGGTATAAGGATGTATAACCTACCATCCCACAATGAAAAAACTAAAACATAAAAGAAGTGTGCGGTGTGATGGTATGAGAACCGCAATCTCACAGTAGAAAATTGATAACATAAATAAAGCTTGTGGTATAGAGAGATAGCCAAAATGAGTATATTACATGACACCGCCATCTCACAATGGTTAAGAGAAGTGATGGCAGTATTGCGGTACAAGTTGGAAAAATAACTTATGTCAACTATGACTGTAATTATTTGATTATCATGAACCATTTGATCTTCTAAGATCAACAACATATATTCAAAATTGAAATAGTGCAAATTATGAAATATTTTGAACGAAGAAGACATTAATGTCGAAATGACTAAGTTTAGAAGCAATTATATCTAGAATTCAATGTCATTTTTTGCAATCATTTACAAAAGGATCATTGTGGTGGGAGCTAAGGAGTTTGACGAAGAAAATATCTACAACTACAATATCATCAGGTAAGTGCATGAACACTCTTCGTAAGCAATTATAAATCATTTGGTCGACTAAGATCTACAATTAAGGGTTTAGAAAATTCAAAAGGAAGTAAAAAATTTACACCATGCCACCTAAGAAGAGTGAACCTATGAGTAAGAAGGAAGAAACCAAGGTGAAGAAAATTCATTTGCAACAATCCATACTATACATTTAACCTTATTCAACAAATAGAGGATTTAAGGAAGTGAGATATAGCTCACGGGTTTCAAGATGCAATCATTCCAATCTTTGGGTGGGATTTGTTTTGGTATTTTTATGATAAAAGAGATGCCCAAATCCTAGTGTTGAAACCTTGGAATCTAGACCTAGCCAAGCTGGTATTCCTAAATGTCTTTATATATGTTTAATTCATTAGAGTACTGGCACAAAACTATCATCTAGCCACCAGAACCATAAGTATGACAAATGGTTCACCGTTGGTGGTATTAACCAAGTTCGTCATTGTAGAATGTTTCAACTTGAATAAATAAGCCCTTGCTAAAATCAACTTGCAAAAATTTGAGGAGGACTACAATAGGTTGATTAAAACTTATAGGAGTGATGAAATCCCTATGCACATTAGGAAGGGTGAAAATAACAGAAGAATAACTATCTCCTCTTCCCATATTGAGCCATTTCTTGTAGAATATTTTCAAATATATTTTTAAGAGAACCTATTTTTCCTTGTGTCAAATTCTTGGAATGGATGCTCAAGAGAATATGATAATTGGCCTAATGATAATGGCCATGAGGATCCAAAACCTTGAGACAAATATTGAGTATGATTTTTCTTCATTCATTGAGAGAGCATTACATGAAGGATTTTTGCAAGTAAGAGAAGATAAATCCCCCATCACGTTCAAATTTTACTCTTTTTTGTGTCACCTAATTCTATATCAGAATAGTGATAAATGGACTATGAGAATGTGTTTGGGAATGGTTGATCAACAAGGTGATTAGCTTCGCGTTCAAAATTGGTGTTATATATTGGATAGTAGATGCAAGAGGAGAAACTATGTGATTTTTCATGATGATTTTGTAATAGGAATTATGTCTGTGATTGGTCACAAATCACCAAGGTTATGTACACCAATACTACAACTGTTAATACCCTTGGCATTGAGGCTAGAGAAAGGGCATACCCACAACATTGGTTATTTTTCTTTTTTCTAGATGTTACAATAATAAGAGTATATGGATGTCCCCAAGCCCCACATATTTTTCCCAAGTTTTTTCCTCTCTAGTTGGATTTATTAGAGTTTATGTGGAAAATATTATGGATGGAGAAGTATTTCATGCATAAATATAAGAAAGGTGCATTCTTGCCTAACTTGACCATATGTGAAGAATCGTCTATTGGATCTGATACTCTTGAGGAGTTGCAACATTATTTGAAAACAAGATATTCTTTGGAGTCTAGGGGAGAAAGGGTCTTTGACCTCAAAGGCCACATGAATTTTTTGAGGCAAAAAATCCTCACTAAGTGTGGGATCACCCATTATGTTGATTACAAGGAGGATGTGATAAGAAGCTGCATGAATCTCCAAGAAGTATTTTAGAGGAGAAGAAAATGGGTGATATTAACAAAATTAGAGGAAGAAAAGAGGAAGATAGACATCGATTTCTTAGGATTTTATATAGATGAAACATTAGATCCCATCAAGAGGATCAACCTAATGATTGATAATTTTGATAAATTACATGGTAAATCAAGAATAGAGTTGGAGAAGCCCACCAAATTTCCTACCAAAAGACCAAGTGGATTTTTAATCTATGAGCCCCCTCTAGACACTACTTCAATGCAATATGCTTCTCCAAAATCACCTCTAGAGAAATCAAGGCCCAAGAGACAAAGGGTACAGGATCCATATCCCCTTGTATCATATGAGACAAGAAAAGAGTTTGGAGATAGAGAGGAGGTGGCCAGTGTGCTAGGGAACTTAAAAGATTAAGTTGAACTCAATCAACCACTCCAAAATCATGAAACTGAAGCACACAAGCTAGAGGCAAGGGTGGATATGTATGCACAGTGTGATTAGGAGATGCATGATGATGAAATAATGATTGCAACCCTCAAATTCATGGAGGATGATTAATTTATCAACACCCCAAAATTCAAAGACTTTTGGATTAAAATGAAAATGAAAGAGTTTGAGGACAGAGTTGAGATATTCAATATGGGTGTTGAGGAATCTCAACATGATCAAATTATGGCCAAAAATTTCAATGAATTGAGGATGAATTATGTTAACATTAGTCCACAAGAAGCTAGGTAAATGGTGTTAAAAAATAATATCTTGCTTATACCTAGGATGGATTTGAAAAGGATATTCCTACTTGATCAAGTAAGAAATCAAGAAGACCTCATGTTAATGGTTGAGTTTGATTCAGAGGAAGGCATGAATGGGATAGAATGTAATCCAATAATTGAGACATTAGCCTTTTGGGCTAAGCAAAAAAATACAGAGAAGCCATAATTGTTGGATATTGTGCAATAAATGAGAGGGAGTGCAATGATCAATACCCTCAAAGATATCTTGACCTTAGAACCAGCTACCATGACTATGCATTCTATTATGTTCACCCGAGTAGATTTCAAGAGTTTGGAGAATAAACTTGAAGAATATGAAAAAGCAAAAAAAGATATGAATGATGAAGTGAACAGGTCGTTTATAGAATGTGAAGCTAAAGCAACAATTGAAAGGAGTGGGCCCTTCTCAAAGTACTAAAATGGTAGCGTACCAGCCCTTAATCCAAAAGACTGATGTTGTTTCCACTGATCAAATAGAAGCTTTGAAGCAAGAAATAAAAATTTTAAAGAAGTGAAATGAGGATACCAAAGTAAGGAAACAAATCTATGGTGCATTAGAAAAATTCTTGTAGCACAAAATCAAGATGGTGATAGACAAGGAAGAAAATGTGCATGAATGTTATACTTCCTATCCCAAGCAGTAGAATAGATGAAATCCCATGCTCTCATTTTTTATCCTTTGTTTAATAAATTCAAACCCATCCATCATACACTAAGAAATTTTGCAAGATATTATAGAGAAGTGTGGATGCAACTACAAATTTAAAGCCCATAAAGAAGATGGTGAAACTGGTAATTGATGAGACCCGATATGTGTCTAGGGAGAGCCAAAAGATCACTACAATAATATAATCTTTCCATACAATCAAACAATGGTTTGTGCCTAGGATTCTTGGAGAAGATGATAAGTTAAAATATTTCACCAGTTGGAAAAGTGAGTTCAAACAAGTAATCCCAAATTGCATTGCTCATTTACAACAAGATCATGATATAAATGTCCATAGTTTTAATTTGATGTTGGAGGTGATGATTGCACTAGATTTTGGATACTCAAAGTTCATTGTAGAGCCTATAGGATTGTTAGACAAAAAATGGAGAAGTCACCTTGCCAACATATTAGAGATCCAAGAATATAAATGGTCTGATGACTATATGGTGTTCAAATGGGAGCAGACATATATGTTTCCCCCAGAGGAATAGGCATGGTGTTAGAAATTGTGAAGTATCAAGCATTGAAGATGCTATCATGGAGAGAAGACCTTTCTAGATTGGAATGATGATAGGCACCTTACGATGACTAACTAACATTGGTGTCTTGTGAGTGCTCTAGACTTCAACATCTGATGAGTTCTCTTCATTTCTTATCTTGCATTACTTTTATGTAACCACATGTAAATAACAATAATTAACACCTTTTGATTTAGGTAACTGAAAAGACATTTTTTGAAATGAAACGGTCTAAAGCTTTTCGCCCTTATCTATCTATAAAAGGGAAACCAAGACCAAATCAAAAAATCATTAGTACTAGGATAATTTTTTGAAGAAAAAAGACTTATGATACATATTGTAATATCATTTTGAAGCAAATTAGTGGAGAAGAAGTTATAATTTCGTGGTTAAACTTTTGGTTTTAGTTCTTTGTTGATATTATTGAATACAATTGTGTGGCTATCTCTAGTTTGATTTTTATTTGTTATTCAGATCGAGTGTATCAAGTATATGTTTGGTTTTTCAAGGCACATTTGTTGTTTTTCTATGATTAATTTGACTGGTTTCTAAAAGAAAAAGCCAATTCGATGTCTAAAATTTGAGATTCAAACTCTTATTCCACTGTTGTTCTACTAATTGAAGTTGTTGATTTATGAATTATTTATTTGGACTTCAAGAGATGAAGAAAAAGAATTGAAGGTGTAAATTAGATTATAGTGATCATAATCCTAAAATTTCAGTGACAGATTATGAGCACTTTGGTAGAGAAAAAGTGGCCAAGAATAATGAATATTTATTGCATCTTGGTTTGATAAATAGGGAAGTTGTAAATCCACTAAGTAGTATAATATTTGTTTAATAGTGTTTAATAAAATTTTATAGGCAAGAGCTTTATGTATATAAGACATACTATGATTTTTTTGTTTTATAGGAAAGAAAATACAAAGGAAAAAAAAAAGGAAAGAAAAGATACAGTGTTGCCAACTCATAGAAGCCAATGCATTTGTGATTCAACAAATGCAATTGGTGAAAATAATAGTTGTGATGATGTGAAGATTGATATAGCACATGGTGATGTGAAGCCTGATATAGCGCATGGTGATGTGTAGTCTAATATAGCGCATGGTGATGTGTAGCCTGATATAGCACATGGTGATGTGTAGCTTGATATAGCACATGGTGATGTGTAGCCTAATATAGCACATGGTGATATTAAACATCGTGATGATCTCTTAGCACAAAGAGTAAGAGATATTATTGAAAAATATGAGATCAATGGAACAATAAGTTTGCAGATGATTTATTCAAGATTAAAGGATGTGTTTGAAGTGAAATTTGTGGAGACCAATACTGATCTACCTACTCATTCCACACCTGATGTGGCCAAGGAGCATGAATTTTGGGTTAATGAAAGTCATGAAGAGAGATCGATTGCATCTACAACTTTTACTAGAACTAGTAGATCAACCATAAATATTAGTAGTGGTTTAATAGAAGATGTGTCTCATTTTTTCAAAAGACAAAGATTGAGTCAAGATTTGTACAGATCTACAAAGAGGAATGTAAAATAAAGAAAATTAGAAGGTAAGAAGTCATTCTCGGTTGAGGTATCGAGAGTTGGTGAGCCCATTGGGCCAAATGCTGCAAGGTGGGCATATGAGTTGGGTATAAGATGTAGGGCCCATTTGGATATTTACAAATAAAATTTTGTATAGAAATATCCATGAAGTGTGGAAAATGTTATACAAAAAATGGAAAATGCTTTTGAGACTACTAGTGGACAAATCTCTATAAAATATTACAAGCAAAAGATGAGACTTTTGATGAAATATTTTAGATACAATTGTAGAAAAATGATCATGGAGGGAAAAGAGAGGTTAGAATCCACTCTATCTCCCAAACAGTGGGAGGCATTGAAAGAAAATATGTGTTCTAAAGAATATTTGACAAAGAGTAACAAAGGCAAGAGAGCAAGAAATAATGTGACAGGTGGATATACAATTGGTTGAGGTGGGTTGTAGGCCAAACTGGACAAATTTGGAGTAAGTGTATGGATTTTGGTTCAATTTACATTGTGTTATTTATTTTTATTTTTTATTGAACTGACTATATGTTGAAATTGACATTGTATTTTAGGTGGAAAACAGTAATAGAGAAGAAAGTGCAGAAGATATTGTCAATTATATCGCATCACTAGATCATAATAAATCTAAGAGTAGGATGAAGTGGAAATCTAGTTTGTCAATATATATTTCACAACCATCTGTTAGATGCCCAATAAGAGCCTCTCTAGATCATATCAACTCAAATAAAGGATACCAACATGTAATGAGTTGCATATACAGTCTCACTGAGAAATTTGTGTAGATGGTTTCCTCTGTTAAGCCTATAGTTTATCCATGGAATGAGCATAATTCCATGGATTCAGATGAGGTAAGAGGATCTATTGATCTCATTTCTTCTTTTTTGGCAACTCTATATACAAATGCCTCTTAATATGTAGATTGAAATCTAAGCATAGGAGAATCCAACCCAATTTCTTTATTGTTGGAGTGATCTAGAAAATGTTCTTTTGGACAAATTTATAGCTTGCATTCTTTACTTAACTATTGAATGCTTTGTATATTTTTTTTCATGATGGTTAAACCACATGTAGAGAAATTTTATCAAAGCAGCACGAAAATGAAAATTCCTTGATGTCAATAGAGTTACCGATAGTGATAGTGATCATGATGAACTAGATAAGAATGTGCAAAAAAATCATATTTTTGTTGAATTTGAGGTAATATAATAGTTTTCAGTTATTTGTCCTAATGTTTTGTCATTCTTCATGCTAAAAATTTTCTTTTGGACAAAATTTTATAGCTTTTGCATTATTTAAGTTGTAAGTTAATTTGTCCCAATGTTTTGTCATTCTTGTTTTGGACAAAAATGTATAGCTTTTGCATTCTTTAATTGACTTCTATTAATTTTTTCATGATGATTAAACCGCATGTAGAGAAATTATATGAAATAAAAATGAAAATAAAAAGGCCACGTCGATAGAGCTCTCTGCAAAGTTGCACAACTTCATGTCAATGTTGATAGTGATTATGTTGAATTTGACGAGAATGTGCATGATATTCATAGTAGTAGTGGTGTTGAACTCAAGGTGAGTGTTATGAAACCACATGCAAGTAAGTACTATTCAAGTATTGTTCAAGTAAGTAATGGTTGTTTTATTATGTAAATAAGGGTAATCATTACCTATGCAATAGAAGTTGGTTATAGTAGTAGTGAAGTGTAATTAGCTAGTATACATAGATTATGGAAATAAGGGAAAACTAATAACTTACATATGGACACCTTCTATATCTAACATCCATTATGTATCAAATAGCATAAAGTTATTTTTTGTTTAATATGTCAAGTGTATGGTTTTAGGTTTCTTATCGTCATTTTCTAGTTTCTTATAAATATTTATTTGTGTGTTATTGAATGTTTTATATCTCAATAAAATGTATATTTTTTCTTTTTTTGCAGAAATGTATTGATAAAATCCAAGAAAGGGACAAAGTTATGGTGTTGGATCGGTTTGATGGTGCTTCTATAGCCATTGGGTGGATTCACTCACTATCTATTGTACATGGAGTCAAATTGAAAGGAATAGGAGATGCAAATGTAAATATTTTAAAGGTCACAAGTAACATACCCCTTGCTTATGAAGACAAAATAAATGGAGCTATCTGTTTGAAAGAGAAAGAAGGAAAATTCACACTATGGCCACTAGAATATTTGCAAAAAAAGACATAGTTGATGTTTATCATGTACTAGTTGTTAGACAGCTTGGCCCACTGCTTTATACAATAGTTTGAATGTGTTGTTTAGGGATTTTTATCATGGTGTATTTGTAAGAGTTCAAAACTCTTAGACTTTGACATTTTTTATTATATATATATGAACATCTTATAGTTCATCAAAATTGCATTATATTTTTTTATTGCAGATTACCTTATCTTTTAACTTCTATCATGTTGTAGCTTGTTCATATATGTAATTATAATATTTTTATTTTCTTTTATGTTTTAATTCAATTTTAATAATATGTTTATTTCTACATTATACAATTTATGGTATTTAATAAATTATTCATATCATATAATTTGGTACACAATATCAAAGGTTGTTTTGTTGGTCAGTTTGATTTAGAATTTGGTCTAGATATTCTATAGCCAAAATAAACATAGGTAAAAATTATTATGTTGAAGGATAATCATTTCTTAATATAACTTACTATCTTTTTGTTTCATATGTAAATCTATATGTAGCATAACATGATTTGTGAAGCAACATCCTTTTTGTTGGATGTTTTGAACCAAATGGAATTTTTAGTCACTATGATTGTCCTCGTATTGCACAATTATGTGAGAAATTTGGTTTATATATGTGTGCACTTTAGGTAGGTGATTCATTGGGATACATTTAGGCTTCAAATTAGATCTGATATTGAGTATGAAGCATTGTCTATACTGTTGTAGAAATATTTAAATTTTCTACATATTTCCTTATGTCAAATGGTTTCTTAGGAAATATTTTGTTCATCACTAATATTTTAAATTTTGGGTACATCACTATATAGAGTTTCCTAGTATTAAACGTGTCATTGTCAACACCCATGGTATCGAGCCATAGGTTTATGAAACATGATGTGCTCTTGAAATTGAATAGAAACTACCAATTCCCTTACTAATTATAGTATTTCTCAGGCCTTTGTTGAGTTCTTTGGGACCCTTTCTAGAGAGTACTGGGTATTGGAGTGCATGAAATATCTCCTTGTCAACCTAAGAGGAAATCTCCAAATAATTTTCCAGGTAAAAATTTTGCACCTTTTATTTATTTCAAATTAATAATGTTGGCTCTAGATGACATTGACAATTGCTCTCTTATTTTTTATGTTAGCTTCTTTCATGTCACATAGGTTGCCAAGGAATATTTTGAACAATTGGGTGTAGATTCATGCATCAATTTGTTTGAACAATTCAAGTCTTTTGAAGTGTTATATTTCTTCTTGGGTGCATATTTGAGCTCTAGGTGATTTAACTTTGGATTGTCACTCGTATCATTTTTTCACTGATATCCATTGATCTATTTGAGGTAATTTTGTAGTAGCTTGGGAACCTTGTACTTATATGGTAAACTATGTTTTTAATTTTATTGGCAATGAGGGTCCTGAAATTCACTTCAAATATATTGAAGCAGTAGCCAAAATCAAACAAATAAAAGAGGTGGAATGTGTAACCAGAGAGTCAAACTTCCATGATGTTGAAAAGACAAAGAACTTTTTTATGGAAACAAGACTTTCAAATGCTTGTCTACCGATAAATGTGATCAGCTTGGATTTGTACCATATCTTCCAGATGCTTCATTTTTCAAGTAGTTCTTTCAATTTTTGGAGTTGTACAAGCAAAAAATAGAGCATTGTAACTCATTTTTTTGTCACAGCACTAAGAAACACACTTTGTAACACATTTTTCAAATAAAAGACACATATTTAAGTCTTGTATCTACTGTAAGAAAACCTTTTTCTCAACCAATGTTTTTCCTTCTTAATAGTTGTTTCATTATGTGCAACTGAATGATTGATTATGTTTTATGTGTTTTATGTTTAAACCTCAAAAGCATTGTCTCATTTCAAACACTTTTAGGCAAAAATCAATGAACAAAAATAATTAAATAAAATACCAATTGACTAAATATACTACTAATTGATGAAAACCAGTGAATAAATATGACTAAACATATTCCTAAATATACTACCAGTTGGCATAATTTGTGAATAAATATACTACCAATTGACAGAAATAAGTGAATAAATGACTAAATATATGACTAAATCAATGACAAAAATATGCTACCAAATTGATCAATCAAAACAACCAATAAATGACTAAAAATGGTTGTCATGAATTTGGTCGTATTATAAATGATAAAAAATAAACTACTATCGGTCACATGACCAATTTTAGTCATTTATATGCAATTTTTAGTAGTTTTTTTAGTCATTTATTGTTGCTTTTCTACTAGTTTCATTTTCACTATTGGAACATGTGACTCTCTAAGATCTTCTTGAAATCTAGCCACAAGAAAAACTACATGCATGATATTTGGTCTAGTAGTAGTTAGATATAGCAATCCTCTTATCATTGATCTCATCATTCTTTCTCAACTTGCAGCTAGTAACAATAGGGGTACATACCTATTTAGAATATTTCATTCCAAACTTCTTCAATATTTCCTTGACATACTTTTATTGTGAAATTAAAATAACTTTATTGTCCAATTGATTTTCATCCCAAGGAAGAAATTCATCTCCCCAAACATTGGCATTTCAAATTCCTTTTGTATCTCTTTTGCAAATTTCTTATGCATAGCTTCATTTCCTCCAAAAATAATGTCATCAACATACACAACCACAATCAAGATTTGATCTTTTTCAAATTTTAACTAGAGATTTCTATTTGTGATACCTTTATTAAATCCTTATTGTAATTAGTACCTATCCAACCTCTCATGCCAAGCTTTGGGAGCTTGCTTTAATCCATATAATTCCTTATTCAATTTTTGTACCACATCTGGTTTATCTAATAATTGAAATAATTTTGGTTGTTTTATGTATACTTCTTCCAACTCAACATTCAAAAAAGTAGACTTCACATCCATCTAATAAAATTGAAATCTTTATGTGCTACAAAATCCAAAAACATCTTGATAGCTTCCATTCTTATCACTGGAGAAAATGCCTCCTCAAATTCTATTCCTTCTACTTGTGAGTAACCTTTGCATACAAGCCTTCCCTTGTTTCTTACCCTTTCTCCACTCTCATTTAATTTGTTCCTGAATACCCACTTAGTTCCAATTACATTCTTTTTTTCTAGTCTTCGGACAAGTTCCCAAGTCTGATTCTTCTCAATCTTCATGTATTCTTATTCCATAGCCTTGATCCAATACTCATCCTTGCATGCTTCACTCACTATTTTCAGTTTAACTTCACAAAGTAAACATAGATTTACCTATTCTTCAATATATTTCCTTCTTGTCACTACACCTTTGCTCTTATCACCAATGATTTTTTCTTTAGAATGATTCTTCCGCACATACTTAGGAGTTTAAGGAACCTTTTTTGGAGCTTCTTCCTCTTCAATCTATACTTCTTTTTCCTTATATTTTTCTTCTTCTCTACAAGTAGACTCATCTAATTCATATCCATCTATTACCACTAAATTCTTCTATATTTCTTCATCAACCTTGACACTTTCACTCTCAACAATATTTATTAGTCTCTTATTGTAGCACCGATAAGCTTTGCTTTTAGTAGAATATCCAAGGAAGATACCTTCATCAAACCTTGCATAAAGCTTTCCTAAGCTTTCTTCATCCCTTCTAATATAGCATTTTTTTCCAAATACTCTAAAGTATTTGATAGTAGGAATCATTCCATACCATAGCTCATAAGGATTATTTGTGTTGTTTTATCTTTCTTGCACTTTGTTAAGTATATAAATAAAAATATGAATTGCTTCTCTCCAGTAGACTTTCAGTAGATTTTCTTCTTTCATCATTTTCCTTGTGGATTCTTGAACAATCATGTTCTTCCTTTCAACCACTTCATTTTGTTGAGGATTCTTAGGGGTAGATAAATGCCTCTTTACTCCATGATTCTTACAAAAGATATTGAACTCATTGGAGGTGAACTCACCACCTTTGTCAAACCTCAAACATTTGATTTTCATATCCATTTCATTCTCAACCAAAATTTGAAAGCTTTAAACTTATCTAGTGATTCTTATTTTTCTTTGAGAAAAGTAACCCATGTCATTTTAGAATAATCATCAATCAATAACATTAAATACCTCTCACCTTGAAGACTTCTTCCTCTAGTAGGAACAAAAATATTTATATGCATCAATTCCAACAGTCCAATAGAAGATTGTTCTTTGACTTTGAAACTTCTTCTAGATTGATCTCCAACTTGAAATTCCTTATAAACAACATTGATAGGCTTTTTAATCTTTAGCAGATCACTCACAACTTGAACTGAACTTATTCTCACTAGGCTATCAAAATTGATGTGACACATTCTTTTATTCCATAGCCAACTCTCATTGATCTGATTCATGAAACAATAAACATCAACACCTTTGATTTGATAAACATTTCCATTTTTCCTTCTTCTAGCAGCAATCACAATTTTAGAGTCTTTTTTTATCTTACAACCATCATCCTAAAACATAAGATTGTATCCCTTGCTACACATTTTTCCAACACTCAAAAATTTATATCTTAAACCCTTAACATAAAGAACATCATCAGTGTTATGCTTTCCACCAAAACTGATTGAACCTTTTCTAAATATCTTAGAAGATGTGTCATCACCAAACCTAATAATTCCTCCCTATTTTTCAAGTTTAACAAACTTACTCTTATCACCGGTCATATGATAAGAGCATCCACTATCAATGATTTAATAGTTCTCCTATATAGCATGAAATGTAAACACCAAAGTGACTTCAGATTTAGCACTTGCTTCTGGAGCCCTTTCCTTCACACATTGCTCAAAGTTAGAAAAAATAGTTTCATATTTTAAAGCCATGAACATGCATTCACCATCCTCATCATCTCCATAATTAGATTCATCATCAAATATACTTTTATCTTATCTAACATAATAAATTGTCTTAATCATCTTACCTTTGTTCTCCCTATTTTTGTTATTCAAAGATTTGTTTGGCCATTTAGAAGCATAATGACATATCTTTCCACAACTGAAAAATTTGAAAGGAAACATACCACTACACTTTATAGTATCATTTTTTATTCTTCTCAAAAAGTTAGCTTTTGTATCATAAAGATCCTCCTTATCTGATTCCAAAGTATTCTTTGATTTTCCAACCTTAAAAGCAATCTCAAATTTTGCACTACTTGTACCAAATTCTCTCATTTCAAAAGCAGTCAAATAACCATCCAACTGGTCTCTAGTATATTGGTTCAAATATTGTAATTCTTCAATAGCAGAAACTTTATGACTATAAGCTTTAGAAAGAGTTCTAAGTACCTTCTTTACCACTTCTTCTTTCAATTCTCCACCAAGACCTCTCATACCATTGACAACTTCACCCACCTTCTGCAAGTAGCTTCTGATGTTTTCATCTTCATATATTCAGAAGGTCTCAAACATGATCTTCAAATTTTGCATCTTACCTTGCTTGATCTTATCATCTCCTTCATAAATTCTTTTTAAATCTACCCAAATTTCTCTAGCGATTTTCAGATTCATAACTCTCACCAATTTAGAATTAGAAATACCATTTAAGAGAGAATACCTTGATTTACCACTATTTTCATAGGCCTTTATCTCATTATCAGTGCTTGGACCATTTCCAGGAATAGTATAATCCTCTCTCAATAGACTTCCAAATCTCAAATCCAAGAGAAACCAAAAAACCTTCCATCCTTGTCTTCTAAAATGCATAATCTATTGAAATGCACAAGACAGCTAAGAGGGGGGGTGAATCAGTTGTACCAAAATCACTTTACTTATAAATTACTTAATCTTTTCACCTTAACCTCAATATGTTGTTAAGTGTAAACATAAAATGCAAATAACAGAAAGAAAACACTAGAGACACCAGATTTACATGGAAAACCCAATGAGGGAAAAACCATGGTGAGGATTAACTCACCATATAGTAGTAATGCAAAACCAGATACAAAGGCTCACTGCCCAGATACAAAGGCTCACTACCCAGATTAAGGGCTCACTTCCTTGAGAAGGACTCATTTTCCATAAAGGAGGCTTACTACCCACAGAAAATAAACAAAAGAGATAAATCAAGATCCACCACTAGGGTTCCACACATTCGCAACTTGGTCAGAAGATTGTAATCACTTTAAAGAATTTTTTCCTTAATTCTCTCTTCCACTCTCTACTTTTCACACTTGTTCACACACTTCACTCACTTGCTAAATTTTTGGATGATAGATTGATGGATATTGAATTCACCACAACTTGACTTGATTTTATACCATTTTCAACCTTAGAGACATTTACCAAGGTCAGCTTATACAATTTCAAATTACAATTCAAACTAGGTCGGCTACTCAACATTCCCATAGTGGATAAGAATGAGAGAGGACCAATTACATATTTAATTTAGGACTCAAACAACACCTTGAATCTCGCACGCGTTGATGCAAAAACAAAATGTAATGTGTAAAAACCAAGTCATCCAAACCTAATGAAAACACCAATGATCTTTGAATTACAAGCATCTTAGAAAGATAACCAAATGTGGATAACTCAACATGCGTCACCAGTCATTTTACCATCTCTAAGAACACTTTAGATACATTTGAAATACTTACAACCAGCTTCATTTTTCAGAGAACTCTTCACCAGTCCAATTGGACCAGCCAGCAAAAAAATAGGAGCTCTAGAGCAGGTCTTCCAGAGTGCCAAACCCCAAGAAAATTTGTCATAACACAAAAACCAACAAAAATAGTCATCTCCTAGATCCACAAGATCTGAAACCAAATATCAGATGACTACTAGGCCAAAACATTTCTCCCAGTCCACAAATAAATAGGTTTGTTAAACCAGTTCACACACTGATGAAAATATCTTCTACTATCCATCAAACCAAAAGTTAAAACTCAAAATATATTATCCATTTAATATTATCATCACACCTACAGATCCTCATAGGCATAGGATTAATACATGAGAAATGTAGATCATAATACCGGAGCACACAAAAAACACACTTCAACATTTTTTTCCTTATTTCTCAAAAGCAGCTAGAAAAAACACAACTTGCTTAACCTTAACTATGCTGAAATCATTGAAAACATTAATGAAAACACCACAAAACACATCCATACTTGCAACAATCTCCCCCTTTTTCATTGATGGCAACACATGATGCGAAAAACCATCAAAGACAGCATACATGATTTTCAGAAGCGAAAACTTGCCAAGCATAAAATTTTCACATGATTCGCTCTCCCCCTTTGACATCAATGGAAAAGGAAATTATTGCCATATAAAGATTTTTTCACTCCCCCTAAGGATTACATTCACATCACATACTACAACAATGCACTTCTCTACTCCCCTTGAGGAGTAGACCTCAATCATCACTCCAAAAAAAAAAAATTATGAATCCACTAGACTGATGCACCTCCATGTTCACTTAGTTCATAGAAGGAGGGATGGCAACCCCTAAATTCCCTCTGAGATACTCAAAAGTATCCTTTTGAAGGGCCTTAGTGAATATTCCTTCAACTTGTTCTTTGGTAGGTACATATTCAAGTCTAACTTCATTCCTCAATACCTTCTCCCTCAAGAAGTGATGCTTGATAGATATGTGTTTTGTTCTAGAATACATCACTAGATTCTTTGAAATGTTTATATCACTTGTATTGTCACAAAATATAGAGATAGGTTCATCACTTACCACACCAATTTCCATCAAAGTTTGCTTCATCCAAAGTACTTGTGTACAACAGGATGTTGCTGCAATATATTTTGCTTCTACAGTGGATAAAGAAATTGAATCCTATTTCTTACTCAGTTGTGAAACTAATCTTCCTCCAAGGAAGAATGTACCACCACTTGGAATTTTTTTGTCATCTACACAACCAGCCCAATTAGCATCAGCGTAGGTATTCAATGTGAAATCATTGTCCTTCAAATACCATAGCCCATAATTTGGAATTCCTTTAAGATATCTAAATATCCTCTTCACATCTTTAACATGTGCTTGCTTCGCATCTGCTTGAAATCTTGCAACTAAACATATTGCATGCATAATGTCAGGTCTAGTAGCAGTAAGATACAATAGTCTTCCAATCATGGATTTGTACATACTCTGATCAAATTTAGCATATTCACCATCCTTACTCAGCTTACATCCAATTATCATAGGGGTACAAACCGGTTTGGAGTCATCCATTCCAAACTTCTTTAATAATTCCTTAATATAATTAGATTGTGAAATGAATATCCCTTTGTTAGTTTGGTTTACTTGAAGTCCAAGGAAGAAATTTAGTTCACCCATCATAGACATTTCAAATTCTTTTTACATCTATTTAGCGAATATCTTACACATACCTTCATTTCCACCAAATATGATGTCATCAACATAGACCACAACTATCAATATCTTGTTTTTCTCAACCTTGAAGTAAAGATTTTTGTCTATAGACCCTTTTTTGAATCCTTGCTTTGTTAGGTATCTATCCAATCTAGCATACTAAGCTCTAGGAGCTTGCTTTAATCCATATAATGCTTTCTTCAACTTTCAAACCATGTCTGATATTGAAAAACCTTTGGGTTGCTCCATGTATACTTCTTCCAATTCTCCATTCAGAAATGCAGACTTGACATCCATCTGATATACCTTGAAGTCTTTATGAGCTAAAAATTCCAAGAACATCTGAATGGCCTCCATTCTTGCTACAGGTGCAAAATTTTCTTCAAAATCTATTCCTTCAACCTATGAATATCCTTTACATACAAGTCTTGCTTTATTTCTGACTACTTCTCTATCTTTATTTAGCCTATTTTTGAATACCCATTTAGAACCAATTACATTCTTGTTTGCAGGTCTGAGGACTAGTTCCCATGTCTCATTCTTCTCTATCTATTGTAGTTCTTCTTTCATAGCTCTAACCTAGCTTTCATCATCACATGCTTCATTTACAATCTTGGGTTCTATCTTAGAAAGCAAACACAGGTTTACCTCAACCACTTTGCTTCTTGTCTTCTCTCCTTCACTTTTGTCTCCAATTATCTATTCCTTCGAATGATTTCTCTAAACATATTTAGGAGTCTTGGATGCAAGTTTTGGAATTTCTTCTTCTTCATAACTTTGTTCTTTCTCTTCCTTTTCTTCTTCATGTAATTGCACATAGATTGTTTCATTAGGTTCAACTTTAGTTATTTCCACTGGTCTATACATAGCTTCATCAACCTTCACATTAGTACTTTCAATTATTTTCCTCAGTCTCTTATTAATGTATCTATAAGCCTTGATGTTGTTTGAATATCCAAGGAAAATTCCTTCATCACATCTAGCATCAAATTTTCCAAGATGTTTTTCATCTCTCCTAATGTAACATCTACTTCCAAATACCTTAAAGTATTTCACAATAAGATTCTTACCGGTCCATAAATCATAAGGCATTTTTGTGTTGTTAACTCTTATTTGAACTATGTTAAGTATGTAAAGAACAGTATGGATTGCTTCTTTCCAATACACATCAGGAACATTAGCTTCTTTCATCATAGTTCTTTCTTTCCACAACTCCATTTTGTTGAGGGGTTCTAGGAGAAGAATAATATCTTTGTATGTCATTCTCTTCATAGAATGCATTGAATTCACTAGAATTAAACTCTCCACCTCTATCAAGCGTTAAGCATTTGATTTTCAAGTTTTCCTCATTTTCTACTC
Organism: Sequoiadendron giganteum; assembly: GCA_007115665.2. Lineage (NCBI taxonomy): Eukaryota > Viridiplantae > Streptophyta > Pinopsida > Cupressales > Cupressaceae > Sequoiadendron > Sequoiadendron giganteum. The sequence goes on from CM021109.1 coordinate 474,694,760, forward strand.
TTACCTTAAACACTTTGAATCTATCAAGAGCCTGAGCCTTTTCTCTAATAAATGTAACCCATTTCATCCTAGAGTGATCATCAATCAAAAGCATAAAGTACCTATCACCACTTAGGCTTCCTGTTCTTGTAGGACCATAGAGGTTTGTATGAATTAATTCTAGCATTTTGATAGATGATTGATCCTTTTCTTTAAAATGGTTCCTTGTCTATTTTCCCATCTAACAACTTTTGCAAATTGAATTTGAAGGCTTTGTGATTCTAGGAAAATCTCTGACAAATTCCTTAGAACTGATCCTAACCAGATTATCAAAATATACATGTCCCATCCTCTAGTGCCAGATCCAAATCTCACTAATCTGAGAAACAAAATGTTGACTATCACCACCTTTAAGTTGATAGATGTTTCCATGAGTTCTTCTTCCAACTTCTACCACATTTTTGGATCCTTTCTTGATCTCACAAGTGTTATTCTGAAACAAAAGCTTAAAACCTTTGATTCAAATTTTTCCAACACTTAAGAGATTATGCCTTAAACCCTTTACATAATAAACATCATCAGTATTATGTTTTCCATCAAATCTAATTGTTCCTTTACCAACAATCTTAGCACCAAATTCATCTCCAAAAATGACTATTCCTCCATCATATTTCTCAAGTTTAGTAAACTTATTTTTATCTCTAGTCATATGATTTGAACATCCACTGTCAATTACCCAAAATTCTTCATCCTGTCTGGCATGGAAATTAGTTACCAGAGTGCCTTTTGTTTCATCCTTCTTATTCTTTAGACCAAATTCTTTTGCACATTTCTTTCCCAAATCTAGAAACAAAAATTCATCTTTTTCTTCCTCAAATTCAAATTCATCATTAGAAATACCTACATCTTCCTTAACATAATACAGCTTCTTGAACTTCTTATCCTTCTTATCTTTGTAATTATTTTTGTTATCTTTGTTCTCCTTTTGTGTAGCTCTATTAGGACATCTTGATATATAATGACCAATATTTCCACAATTGAAACACTTAAAAGGTAGCTTACCTTTGTATTTACCAGTAACTTTCTTCAATCTCCTTGTGAAATTCGCTTCCAGATCTTTTGTATCATCATAATTTGGATCATCTTCTATCTTCATTGCTTTAAAGGTTGTTTCAGTCTTCTTCTTGTCTCTTGCAAATTTTCTCATTTCAAATGCAGTGAGGATACCAAATAGATGCTCCTTAGTGTTCAGATCATACTGCTCTTCAAGTGTAGATACTTTGTCATTGTAATTGTCTGGTAGGTTCATCAAGATCTTCTCAATTATATCTTCATCTTTCATGGTACCACCTTGATTCTTGATTTTTGTTGCTATAGTTTCAACTCTTTGATAATAGATTGCAATGTCTTCTCCATCTTCCATTCTCAAGTTCTCAAATTTTTGCTTAGCAGTTAGTTTCCTTGACAAATTTACTCTATCATTGCCTTCATAAAAATTTTTCAACTTTGTCCATACTTCATGAGCAGTAGGTAGAGAAATAACTTTTGATCTTTCAGTTTTAGATAAAGCATTGAGTATAACATACCTTGCTCTTTCATTTTCTTCATAAGTTGCAACCTCATCAATAGAGGAAGGTCTAACTTTTGGTATCACATACTTTATCTTCGCTGATTTCCAGGTGTTGAAATTAAGCAAAACAAGATAAATTTTCATCTACTCTTCCCAGTCATTGTAATTAGCTCCATCAAAACTAGAAAGTTGCAACTTGTGTGTCATTTGATCTATCTCAGGTGGTTAATCTTTTCACCAAGGAACCAGAGCTCTAATACCAATTTTCTAAATGCACAATACAACTAAGAGGGGGGGTGAATCGGTTGTACCAAATTCACTTTACTTATAAATTAGTTAATCTTTTTACCTTAACGTCAATCTGTTATTAAGTGTAAACATGAAATGCAAATAATAGAAAGCAAACACCAGAGACACTAGATTTACATGGAAAACCCAATGAGGTAAAAACCATGGTGAGGATTAACTCACAATACAATAGTAATGCAAAACCAGATACAAAGGCTCACTACCAAGATACAAGGCTTGCTACCCATATTAAGGGGTCACTACCTTGAGAAGGACTCATTGTCCAGAAAGGAGGCTCACTGCCTATAGAAAATAAACAAAACAGATAAATGAAGATCCACAACTAGGGTTTCACACATTCACAACCTGATCAGAAGATTGTAAACACTTTAAAGAATTATTTCCTTAGTTCTCTCTTCCACTCTCTACTTTTCGCACTTGTTTGCACACTTCACTCACTTGCTTGATTCATGGATGATAGATTGATGGATATTGAATTTGCCACATCTTGACTTTCTTTTATACCATCTTCAACCTTAGAAACATTTACCAAGGTCGTCTTATACAATTTCAAATTACAATTCAAACTAGGTCGGCTACTCAACATTCCTATGGTGGATAAGAATGAGAGAGGACCAATTACATATTTAATTTAGGACTCAAACAACATCTTGAAGCTCACACACATTGATGCAAAAACCAAATGTAACGTGTAAACACCAGGTCGGCCAAACCTAATGAAAACACCAATGATCTTTGAAGTACAGACATCTCCAGCAAGATAACCACATGTGGATTACTCAACACGCTTCACCAGTCATTTGACCATCTCTAAGGACACTTCAGATACATCTAAAATACTTACAACCAACTTCATTTTTAGAGAACTCTTCACCAGTCCAACTAGACCAGCCAGCAAAAACACGGGAGCAGGTCTTTCGAAGTGCCAAACCATAATCAAATTTTTCAAAACATAGAAACCAACAAAAATAGTCATCTCCCATATCCGTAAGATCTGAAACCAAATATCAGAAGACTGTGGAGCCAAAACATTTCTCCCATTCCACAAACAAATAGTTTTGTTAAACTGGTTCACACATCGGTGAACATATCTTCTACTATCCATCAAACTAGAAGCTAAAACTTAGAATATATTATCCATTTAAGCTTATCATCACACCTATAGATCTACATAGTAATAGGATCAATACATAATAAATGCATATCATAATACCGAAGCACACACAGAACACACTTCAACATTGTTTTCCTTATTTCTAAAATTTTCCCAAAAGCACTTGGAAAAACACAACTTACTTAACCTTAACTGTGTTGACACCAATGACAACATTAATGAAAACACCACCAAACACATCCATACTTGCAACATAATCTAATCCATCAAATATAGGAACATCTTTCTTGTGTGCCATCCTAGATCTACCTCAAGCGATTAAGCTTTCTTCCAAGGAACCTTGCTCTGATACCAATTTTTGAATGCACAAGACAACTGAGAGGGGGGGTGAATCAATTGTGCCTTAAAACTTCAAAACCCTTTAAAAAATTAGATCCACATCAATCCAATTAACCCTTAATTTGTTAGAATGATTTAGCATGAAGGAAAATAACAGAAACTAAAACACATCAACACCATGCACAAAGGAACACCAAATTTACATGGAAAACCCACCGATCTCCATTGATCACCAATCCTCATTTATCCTTAATTGAATATTTGTCCAATCTGAATGAGTAGTTGATGTTTTAGTTTGAGGAAGTCCCATAATTCTTACTACTATTTGTTCCATTTCCTTTCTGGTATTTCCATAATCTTCAATATCTCATTCTATGTTTCAAATAATTTGGTTTATTTTCTCCATGCTAACACCTAGTTGTGGAACCCTTCCTCTATAGTATCTAGCAGCACCCTCAATGGGGTTCTCTTCTTCTCTTAAAACACCCACAATGGTGTGCTCAACCTCTTTGTTTTTATTTCCTTCCGCAAACTCTAAGTTTTATTCTCTTTTCCTCTTTTCTACCTCTTCTATTCTTCTGCAGCATCTTTCTTGTCATTCTTGAATTTGTTTCAACCTCCTTCCTTTTGTGTTCATCTCCATTCCTAACTTAATACTTTTAGTTATCTCCAATTTTCTTTTGTTATCTCATTTTCCCATGGGTTTGTCTAGTCTATACTTCCATTAATCCTTATATATCCCATGGGTGGTTTAAAATTTTGAACAGTTGCATATTTTCAAGTATTTTTTCAAATTCATCCCCACTTTCCATTTTTCATCCCTTAAGTGCCTACCCCCTCTCACAGAAGTAAGAGAGGTATATGTAGAAAAAAATCCCTTTGTTATCATTATTTCTTTGTAATGATGTTTTGTTCTTTTACTCTAAATTTCTTCATTGTCCTCTCTGGGGTCTTGACAATGGAACCAATATTAGCAAGAGTAAATAGGGAATTATAGTCCAAATATCTATACCCTGGTATCCCTTATGTAGTCATTTTATACCCTAGAGGGTATATTGATAGAAAAGAGTAAATGTGATAAGAAACTAGATCTAACAGTTTCTCATCTATAACATAAATATAAACAATAGTCATCCATAACACATTTATCCATTGAATCCTTATCTCATATGTGTATAATCATTACATGAGTAGTTCTTAGTCTTTGCTTTATATTACAATCTTTTTCTCTATTCCTATGTTCTTTGTTATACTCATATTTTGTTATTTATTACATATATTGATGCCTAGTCTCTTATAGAGACGTGGCCCTTGTATGGAACCTCTTAATCTATCTTCCTTTTTGGCATAGTGCTTCGCACATGTTTTGCGGTGGATTACAGTAACTTCTACTTTGTACCCTATACCTTGGTAACAATAATGATAATGATATTTACACACACATATATACATATATTTATATATATAGTTAATAAATTAACAATATATCATTATAAATTTTATTTTTCATTGTAGGAATGCTAAAATTGATAAGTTAGATATTGATAATAATGATAATGATAATGATATATATAGTAATAATGATAATGATATATACACACACATATATACATATATTTATATATATAGTTAATAAATTAACAATATACCATTATAAATTTTGTTTTTCATTGTAGGAATGCTAAAATTGATAAGTTAGATATTAATTAATTAATTAAGACTCCACACTAATCACAATTAGTATGTATTATGAATAATATATCCAAAGTAATTAGCAAGTTGATCTAACTTGGTGGCTACATTGGAAAGGCTATATCACACTAGGAGATTAGACCCTCATTCTAACATTGAGCTATGATATTTATGAGCACCATTTAAATTTAAAACTGAAGTGGTTAGACGAATATTCACCAATCAAACTATAAAAACACTACATCATTTGGCACCTTACAACAAATTAATCAACTAGTGCATTGATCCATGACAAGTAAAATGAGTGCCTAAGAGGAATGTGATAGAAACTTTATGAGATTAAGATATTTTCATTTTGTTATTGATGAATTTTAGCATCTTACAATAATGAACAACAATTATTTTATTTTGGTGTATGAGTATCGCAACCATAATCTTTGAGGTTTTTTGTAGCATAACTTTGGTGGTTGTATTTTAATTTTACAATCTATATATTGGTGTGTATTTGTTTATATTGTTTATTGAATTGGATTAATTTCATTATGTTATTCTTATTTTTTTTTGGATATGCTTATTTATTTTGGTGTTTTGAGTTTGATGGTTACATGTTATGTAATGTATTCATCGTATATTACAATAGGTTATAGTTTTCCTTGGTATTTTGTGCATGGAATTGATGGTTTGAATTTTTTTTTTGGGGGGGGGATGCAAATGGGATTGAAATGGGATAGTCACTATCTATTTTACCCTATGTTGAGTATGTAATCTTGTACATTTCTCTTGGAGGCTAGCCTCCTTACATAAACAAGAGAAATATACTTTGGAAATTTATGGAAGGGCCCTCTTAAGACAACCCTAAGACCATCATTCCAACTAGTTCTTTGGTTACCAATTCCATGGAATTTCTTACATGCTCCATGATCTTGTTCTTGGGATCTCAAGTAATTGGTGAGCTCACTATTTTACCTTGGTGTTTTTATGAACCAATGTGTGAACCTTGTGATGTAAATTATTGATGTATGTGTTTTATGAGAAATTTATGCAAAATGTGCATTATCATGAAAATAAATTCAATTTTTAAAAGTATGCAAAGGAAAGATTTATGTGCTTACATATGCATGAAAATGATTATGATATTATGTTGAGTAACTTTATTCTTATTGAGCTTTGGAAATGTAACATTAAAATAAAGTGAGTAAGCATTTTCTTTTATGTGTTTATTGAGTAATGTTATCTTTTGTGAGTGTTCCTTTTGATGATTCAACCTTGTGGTTGCATTCTTTGTGTGTAGTAAGGTTTTGGGTTTGTGCTTACACTCCAACCTTAGTGACTTCTAGAAGAAAGTCTATTTAGGAAGAGGGATTGTAAGCCAAAACAATTCTCTATCATACATTGATTGATAATGATGTGTGTGATTTGATATGTTTTTCTGATCAAATTGATAGATAGATTAGTTATGCTAATGTAATAAATGGATGATTAATGTGGAGTGACTGTGATAATGTGTTTACTAACCCATAATTTTTATTCATCATGTGTTTGTAATTGTATGCTTGCATTTTTATGCTTGAGAGCCATGCTTTTCTATTATGATGTCAAATTGAGTGTTTGTATGAAAATTATTAGTGAATCATGTATATGTCAATTATAATGTTAATTATTATCAATGCATTGATTTATAATGTATTCCTAATTACATAGGGTGTTGATAATATGATTGATTATTATTTTACAGTATGACTATGTCCTTTGTGAAAAAACAATTATAATGTTGCACATGCCTTTATTTCCATATTTGTGATACTAAGGATATATGGTATATCTTCTTGTACTTTGGTCACTCGTTCTAGCATGAGATTTGATAAGTGTATTAAGAGTACACAAATTGACCAATAGAAAACATTTGGGGAATGTGTGGTCATAGATCACCCTTTTACCCTCTCATTTCATCTCATGGAGTAACAAGATCTCTACTTGTGTTTGAATTAGTATTCCTTGTCACTTTGGTCATGAGGGACCTAGTAAAATTTGTGAATATGTGTGCTTATATCTCCAAAATTGTTGTCTTCTATGTGATTTTGTGATGGATTACAAGTTTCTTGGTTTGTGTTTCATAGTTTTTGGAATGAATTAGAATTTGCTTGCTTGTGTTTTAATTCATTTTAGTTGAATTTGTGAAATTTAATTCATTGTTTATTTTTATTATTTTTCCATATTAAATTTAAATGAAAGTTATACTCTATTTCATAGAAATATGCTAAAAGTATCTTAGGGGTCCTAGGAAGTTTCTAGTTAATCAATTGGGGTCCCTATCCACTTGAGTGGACTTGTGATATTTTATTAATTTATTAATATTTAGATATTTCGGAGTTGGAGTAATTCATGCTCTATCTTGGTAAAATTAACCCATGTTGATACACATGCCCTCGCAAGTGAGTATTGCTTTATTAGTCCATTTTTTTTAATTAATATATGTATTGATTATTGTTTGTTGAAGATAATGTTAATTATCTTATTTATTTGATTCATTGGTGTAGTCTTTGTGACAGTTACTTTTGTTGACCTTTTTTATTTGAACTTTCTTAAGGGAGAATATACACATGTCACTAATTAATTGGTGATGACATGTAATAAAGGGTTGTCACTTAACTCTATGCTTAGGTTTATGTTGAGGAAGATTTCTCCCTTTTAATGTAGTATTCCATTGGGAATAAGAAAAAATCTTTGGATGAGTCAATGGAATTTTTAGGGTTTGAGAACTTATGACAACTTGAAAATAAAGTCTTTGTGGTTATTTTTCTTGATTCTTGTGGGTTCATTTGTAATATTGGGGAATGATTCCTACTTAATTGGGGATGTGTGTTTGAGATTGTAGGAGATCCCTTTGGTGTGTTAATAGAGGCTCTCCTCTTAGGTATTAATTTTGAGTTTGAAGCAACTCATAAGTTGTCTCATGTACATTCTTCAAAATATTGGGAGAAAGGAAATTTGAATTTATTCATCTTGTCAACCTTTGTGAGTTTGAGAAGGTATTTATCTTGGTTTAATTTTATTTTATTTTTACTCTTTCTTCATAGAAAAATATGAATTGAGTAGAGGACTTTGTGCATCTTTTTTTTCTAATCAGTAACAAGATGATTTTATTAATAATGAAAATAGATTACATTGTGTATCTTCCTAAAAGTCAGTTTACAAAACCTTTTACAACCCTTCTAGACTCCTTTTATAAACTCCCTAATCCAACCAAAACTCCATAATACACTCGACTTCAAGAATTACAAACCAAGATATATTTCCAAACAGACAATAACTCTACAAACATTCCAAGAAAGCAAGTCAAACATCAAGAATCCCTACAAGGGACCTATCAACAGGTCAAGTTTGGAGCTCAAAATGTTCTTCTCTTCACCTAGGATCTAAGAACCATTGCAAAAGTTTCATTCCTTTCTCTCTTTGTTTTCTTCCCCTTAACCATTGTCAACCCTCTTCTACACTTGTAGCCGCCTTCTGTCATTCCAATGATTTGTCATAAGGGCTCTTCAAACCATCGTCCAAACTTCCAATTGTTTGTTGTCTCTGTTCATTGGCTTTTTGATTCTCTATTTATTTCTCTAGCGATCTTGCCAGACCTTTTTTCTCTTGGCATTCAAGTGTCGCTGCCCAATTTTTGGGATTCAACTCCTTATCCCCTCCATTGAAGACAACATTATCTCTGCTCTTTGTTGGATTCCCCTCTTGATCCAGGACATTATCCTTCTATTGTTGAACCACCCTTCTATCTTCCTCCAGCAATGCATTACCATCTTGATCTCATTCCTCTCTTCTTTTCTCCTGAGAGCTCATTTAATTTGTAGCCTTTTTCTCCACCATATAGTGTTGGGGACCAGCATCTTTCCACCAAGAGGCTAATTTAGTTGCTTTGTATTTGGAAAATTGAGCAGCAAAATGTCTAATTTTAAAGAAAACTCTGCACCTAAAGGGTATCCCTTCATAATCCAGGGGTTGCACTCAAAAGAATTTTGAAGTGTTTAAGCATATCTCCTCTGGGGGCGCCTTTGATATGTCTATTTCCACTAAAATCCAAGCAAAGATTAAGTGTAGAAGGTTTGAAGACCCTTTATCCACCATTAAAAAATTTAGTAAAAAGTTCCCTATAGCCTCTAAACATGAATCAAACCAAAAATGTAAGGGAAAATAAGGAAGTCTCACCCAAATAGGAACCTTCTCAAACACTTTAGTAGCTGGATTAAAAGTCGGATGCCATGGTTTTAACATCAGTGGGTATTTTTCTTCTCATTTCTAATGGTAGTCACATAGAATCTTTTTTCTATCCTGCTTTTTTTTAAAAACAACAATGAAAAAACCTTTAGCCATAAGGTAAATTTGGACATACCTTTTTAAAACATTTGTCCAGTGTTGAGTAATCCACTGATGTAAGCCCATCAAGCTTGGCCTAAAACCCCTGAAACTTTTTCATTATAAAATACTTCTTGATCAAGCTCTTCGTCTAGCTCCAGTGTGATTGAACTTAATGTCGGAAGCAAGCCTGAATCCCCTCCATTCCTTTCTTTCATAATTTTATTTGATGGCTTCACAGACTGTGATGGTACCACTTGAGCTCCCTCAGTTTGGTTCGCTTTGAACCCCTTATCACAACCATAGCCACTTGAGATGCGATCAGCAGGAAGTTTTCCCTTCTGGCTTTGAAGCATGGAAGAGACTCCTCCACCAGCATCAGGGTCGTCACGTTTAGGGCTTTTTTCCTCTGTGTCCTTATCTTTTCGCGAGCTCCTCGAGCCATTTTTTGTGCTTCCCCGCCTCCCATTTTCTTTAGTGTTGCCTCCATTTTTCCAAAAAACACCAACCGTGTCATGCAGATCCCTTCCCTCAAGGCTCAAGCCAGGAGAGAACCTGGTAGCCGCTGTTTCCCGGATTCGACCGTTAGCTCCCATAGCGCAATTAGGACTTTGTGCATCTTCATTTGTAGCTCGTGTGGTTTGATTCAATTTATGCAATGATATTTTATAGATATCCTTGTATTTTTATGTTTATAGGAAACTTTGTTTCGAGTTCTTAAATTTTTTGTTTGGTTTCAAACCTTTGATGCCTTAAAATGACTTTGTATAGATGTGTTTAGCTTTCAACATTGTTTCATGAGATGGCCTTGTCAATGAAGATTCTGAATTTTGTGTAAGTTCGTGTGTAACCTATATGTATATTTATGTGAAAATGAGAGTTATTGGTTCAAATAAGAGGCCTCCATCAATGGAGCTTCTTATGTCACCATGGTTAATAAAATCTTTTTTCTTCATTTCTATTTTAAAACCATGAGTTAAATTGGTTACAAGTAATAATTGTGTAAACCATTTTGTGTCTTGAGATATAATTTTTATATACTTGTGGGTGTGCCTTGTGAAAGACCTTTGTGAAAAATCTGTGTACCTTGTGATATTCTTGAGATAAAACTTGAGTACTATATATCCATATATCTTCTTCTTTTTCATATGAGAAAACTCGAGTTGCACATGCATCCATTTGCAATTATTGATGTTAATACTATAGGTTGGTGGTTTTCTTTTTGTTGGCCTTCATTTGTGGATCCTTTCTTGGAACTCATCAATGGTGTTTTGAAGATCCTTTGTTTGTTGAAGTTGAATAAACCCTTTTAATTTTCTTTGTCATTTTATTTATCTTCTTTAATATTAAGTAGATTATAAATTGGTTCATGTGTCTAATTGAAGAGAATTGTATACTTTGATTTTTCAAGCATTTATATGTAAGAGTGGCTCAAACTTGTTAATTTAAAATTACTTGTTTAACAAATTTTATGACACAAGTGTGTTGTTGGATACATTTTTGATTGATTGGGGTTGAGTGCAAGTCGACAGGCATTTCACTTCAAAATATATACTTAGTCTTAGGTTTATGTGGTTTAATGTATTCTTTTGCATCCTTGATTATCATGTATGCCTTTGTATGTTGTTTTGCAGTTAAAGAGTTGATTTAGAAGTTTTATAAATTCTAATGTCATTTTTTATTATTATGGAAAGTTGGAAAGATATCAAGGAATTTCTTTATAAATTTTATTTTAAAATTTTATGTTTTATGAGTTATTTGAGTTTGAGTTACTTTTGGTTGTTGCAATCAAATCCCTTGGATTGAATTTATTGGAATATTTTTTGACTCTATTATAGTGAATTTTTACTCTTCTATTTTTTGGTTTATTTTTAAATATATATATATATTATGAGTTATGCTCATCTCTTTATAAAACTTTCTTGTGTGGTTTCCACTCTAATAATCATGTTGTGGATGATTTATTTGCTTGGTGAGGAAGCACATGAGATGCTATATTACTGTTTTGGGTGAACATTTTGAGTTTTTTTCATTGAGTTTGAAGTGTTTCTTTGATATTAGTCATTTTTTTTCTTTTAAATGTTAGAATGTGGATTATAGAATGATTCCTATGAATTAATTAATAAAAGTACAATGATTTATTCTATTGGTAAACAATGTTAAATTAAACGAAAAAAAATTATTTAATCATACTTGCAATGTATTATTTCATTTTAGAAAAGATAAATGTATATATACAAGTCAATTAGATGATCTTCCTAGTGGTTCATAATGCTTAGGTAATGAAATGAACCATGTATGGGGCATGATAATTTTTACTTTACATGCAACATCTATGTTTGTGAAAAATAAAATGAGTTAACATTATTGGTTTAATTTATATTATTACATAATTATTCTTGGGAACTAAGTAATCAATTAAATGAACCTAGAACAGTTAAGAAGTGGCATGTTTTATTGTTTTTTGAATCTACTTCATTTATCTTTGTAGGAGTTATTATTACTTAAAATAAGATTCATTATTTCGTAATTACCTTCTTTTATTGATTTTAAACACATTGATGGATGTAATTCCTATGCACTAAGATTTAGGGTAAGATCATATCTCCCTTACCTTAATAACTTAGGGTTTATCTTGACTTGTGCCACTATCCTTATGTGTACCCTTTTGTTGAGTTATTCAACTTGTTTAATCTTTTGTTGGTGTGTGGGATTGTGTTGCATTTTGTTGTGTGCCACCCTTAGTAAATGAGATGATACCATATCTCTACTTGTTTGTTATTTTCTCATATTTTTTTCTTATGTTGGTATTTATGTCATAGTTGATGACCACACTTGTGTTTCAATGTGTTGCATTACCTTGTTGTCTTGCATTTGTTAGCACAAAAATTTATTGTGTTTTTACTCATTTTGTCCTTAGTAAAATTTGGGCATTACATTATTAGAACATTGTGAAATTTAATGAATTTTCCTTTTACAGGAATCATCTTGATTAAGACGTCTTAGGGATCATCAATTCCTCTTGCCCCATGAATTTTTTAAAGTGTCATCACTTTCTATTATCCTTGTCATTTCATTGACAATGTGAGAGTATGTTGTTTTCCTTATGTTTGTTGATTCTTTCTAGATTTTTCTTCTACCTTTTGGATGTTAGGCTTAATTTTTTGACATATTTTAGGGATAAGAAATAATATGTCATTCACCCATTTTGGTGTCTCTCTTTTCTCTTATTTTCCATTATCTTGAATCATGTTGATCCCCAATTATAACTGATCAAATATTTCCTAAGTGGGTTCATGTTTGGTTTACTAATGTCCTTAAAATCTCCTAGATGTTATGTTGAATGGGCCTTTGTTTCCCTCGAGTGGTAGGTTTTCATTTTTTTTAATTTGGACCTATGTGTTAGGCCCTAGGATTCCAAATTTCCCCAGAACCCTAGCTCTTGCCTCTTAATCTCTCTCTTTTAATTGGGACTTGAGTCCATGAACCAACTTGGAACTTGGGGACCTTAGGTATTAGGTTCCATCAAGTCCTTGATCCCTATTAGAATTATGAGAAAAATAAGACATGGGATCAAACAACGAACAAAAACACCTTCCACACAAGAGATCTGCAAAACAATGATTTTATGTTCCTTAACTAGAAAATACTTACAGAATGAAAAAATTTCTTAAACCTCAAGAGTCTTTGAGAGATAATACAATGAAGAAGAGTGCTTATATGATAAAACCCTAAATAATAAAGGGATTAGATCACAAAAAGTGTAGTCATCCTATGTGATGAGACAAAATGATGTAATAATAGCTCACTCTAGTTAATAGAAAATTCACTCCTAAGTTTAGCTTAAGCGCATGAAATGAACTAGACTAATAATCAATTAAAGATTGATTAATTATTAGCTAATGCATGATTACTCTAACAATACCCACATACTCATCCCCAATGTTTCCTATCATAGATCTTACCAAGCATGGGTCCCTGAAGGGAAACCAAACCTTGGAACCTTAGGTTCCAAGTTCCAAGTTCTATTATGCTCCTAATCCTTGACTAATTAATCCACTTACCCTTGATCACTTCACTACTCATTTGGTTCCTTTAGACCTTGGGATCTTTCTCATAATTTTCTACCCATTTGCATCAATGTTCTTTATTCCTTCCCATGCTCGACTTTCAACCCATTCAGCATGATTTAGTCAAGTTCATCTTGAACCCCCTCTTGTGAGGCACCAAAATGTTTAAATTTTCATGCCAAGACTCAACACCCTTGTTTCACCTACCCTCTGACCTTTAATGGATGTCATTAATAACCACAATCATTATATGTTTTCTTCCTAAAATCACCTATAGTCACAATTTTTGGGGATTTCTTGCAAGTCTACACATTTCCCACTATGGCACAATCTACTACAAAGTATAAAGACCCTTATCTTAATTGTAAGAAGGGAATAGAAAAATAGACAAAGGAATAGTTGTAGAACTAGCAACAATGGGGTATATTATGGGAACCCTAGGTTTTTATTTTCTAGTTTTGAGAATTGGATTTTTGAGACTATATAGATGTGATTTTGTCCAAAATGTGTAATAGATTCACTAAAACTTTGAAGAGTATTTGTAACTAGCAAATCTAACATTTTTTTAATGTCTCCAAGGATCTTCTATGTAATCTTGATGGGTGTTTATATTAGTTAGTTAGCTAGAAGGCCATAAAATCATTTCAAAGATTTTGTAATTTATGTCCTTAATATCAATAAAGAAATATACAGGCTCATTTCTAGATTATTAAGTAGACTCATGTAGAGTTTTGCAATTTCTATCATTTAGTCATGTGCATGTGTAGAACCTATTTTATGTATGCATTTGAGTAAGTATAATCTTCAGTGCATCTTGATTTAAGAACCCATCTAGTTTCAACTGTTGCTTGTTTTGAATAAACTTCATGGTTTATGCCTGTAGACATGTAAAAATGACCTAACACATATCACACATAGTAAAAGACATTTTTTTCATTATCGGCATCACTGTCATTATCAGTATTGTATTTCATCTCACAAACATCATTAATCCCCTTTCTAACATCGTTTACATCGTTACCTATTTTCCTCTATTAATTATTTCATCTTTAATTATTTAATTAATTCACTATTTTGTCACCTAATCTAACTCTATTCCTCTTAATTAATTAAATAAATGTCAATTATGTAATTGTGCCACTAATATACCCTATTCATCTAAATCAATTAAATTTTTATCATTAATAATTTAATAAAACCACTTTCCCCTCTCTAAACTTGAATAATTAAATTAATTATTTGAAATCATTCAACATAGTCAACAAGAAAATACATCTTTATTTGTTAAAGTCAAACATCACTTGCACATTCATCTCTTAATTAATTATTCAATTAATTAATTATCCTCACCCCTTTGTGATTAAGTAAATCATTACCACTGATTTCTCACTCTAATCAGTTGACTAACTCATCTATTCCTAAATCCCACTAACCACTCAATCTATTCCTCAATCCCACTAACAACTCAACCTGATTTCTTCAATCCCCCCAATCATTCCAATCTAATCCCATTAATCATTCCAATCTATTTCCTCTCAACAATTCTCAACTATTGATCATGATCTTTTACTACTAAATTTTGATCATTCATCTGAAAACATGAAATCTATATAACAACCCTCTTCATTCTCAAAAACGATTAGAGAATCTATAGAGTTTATACGAAGAGGTCATGATGAATTGGTATTCAAATTCTTGAGAGAAAATACACACACATCTTCGATCACCATTAACACACTTTTGAAGATTTTTCAACAACTAATGGAGGCTTCGTATTGATTCAAACACAATCAAACATCAATACGAATTACACTTCAACATGGAATGGTATAGCTTTGTTTCTTGAATTCGTTTATGGTTTCTTGCTTACGCTTACCTTTATTGATTGAATTTATTTCTTTGCAGTTCATTTCATGAGTATGGTTTTGGAATTTGATCTTGTTTTGAAATAATTTGTTTAATTCATTTGTTGTTTTCCTATGCTTATTTCCCCCTTACACTAATTGGCACACCCGGTGGGACCTAGGTCCTTAACACTAATCTTTTGGCAAGTTTTTGTGAGCAGTTATAGGTTTCAGAATGCTAATGTCTTTTGCGGGAAACAATATTGATGTTTGAAATGTGGAACTCCCACAATTTTCATGCGGTTGTCCTTACAATTTTACTACAGTCATACTAAATTTTACCATGGTCATACTAATTTTGATGGCTATTGTCATTTTTTTCGCTATTGTTTGTTCTATATTGTAGGTTTCTGACAAAGCTAACTTTTACAGGGTCGCTTTCATCTTGAATATGTCTATGGTCAAAAAATTTCTTGACCACTATCATCTGAGTTTGCCACGATTGTTCCAGATAAAATTCTTCCATTGGACTAAACACATCCGCTATTGTTATGTTTTTTGTCTAGATTCAATCTGCAAAGTTTTGTTGGAATTATTCAATTTTCCTAACCCTAATAATTGATTGTTTGTTGTGTTTGGGAATTTTTCTAACATCATTGGTGTAACCCTTGCAATATTATGACTCATTTTTCATGATAACAACTAACGTTTTTCTTGTAGATTTGACGAACAGTCGAAGGCCTTTCAATTTTAAATCATTTTTAGTGTAAACACATTTCATTTTGGTGCTCCTAAAACTAAATATCACATTTCGTTTGGTTCTCCTAAAACTGCACAACCAAATCTCACATTTTTTTTGGTGCTCATAAAACTAAACAAGAAAATCTCACATTTCGTGTTGGTGCTCTTAAAACTGAACAATCAAATCTCACATTTTCATTTTAGTGCTTCTAAAACTGAACAAGCAAATCACATTTTTTTTTAATGCTCCTAAAATAAAATGTTTTCATTTTGACATTGTTAAGATGAACACATTTTTCATTTGTTGACGCCATTAAGACAAACAACACAACTTGAAATATTCAATTTGGTGCTATAAAATTGAAGAAATCTTTTCTAATTTGCAAATTGATATATCTTGCTTGAAGTCTCAAAAAATCTGATTTGGTGTACCTAAGAAAATGAATTGGTATCTTTCCACACTTCACTTTTGGGGCTTAAAAGTAAATCAATTGCTATGAATTGTATACCATGTTCATCATGATTGGTGAGCCGAGTGTATATCCTCTCCCCCTATGTCTTTTGATGATCCTAGATGACGAGAAACACTTTGGTCTTTTTCATTTTTATTTGTGGTCACCCATTTTTTAGATAAGGGCCTGCTAATAAGATGCATCCCGCAATGGAGAGCTCATATAAGCAACTCTAAACAAAATCACATTTACCAGTGGGCTATATAAAGGTTGTGAAATTGAAAAATAGTAGCTTCAATCTATGTGGGAATAACATACAATGCCTAATCCTTGTCTGGACATATGGGTTCGGTAGGAACGGCTAAAGCCTCAAGTGGCTTACTGGTGAATTATACATTGTAGTGTTCATGGTTGTCACTAAATACCTTGTTTTAGAAGCCTATCCAATTTTTTGAAACATCCTTCAAATTAGTGCATGGGAATAGCATCGTTCCCATAAGTTACTCACCACGTAAAATCTATAGTTGAGGCAATAAAGCATTAAGGGAATAGACTCTTTTGCTTGGAGTGTCAAGATAGTACATTTCCTTGATATATCCTAATTGTTCCCTCTATATATTTGATTAGAACCCTTTCTATGGGGAGGTAAGCCTACAAATAAATTGTACCTTTTATTCCTTACGATGTTTTCACTAATAATCTACAAGTTACATCATTGGTTCTCAAATTGTCTGTTGTATGCATCACTTGTCATCAAAACATCAAAATCAAACAAACATCTCAAAATTGAAAACTTGTCCAAAAAAACTATTAAATAAACTGGAAATTTTGGAAACAAGGCCACTATTGAAATTCATGCCACTTTTGTTCAAAATTATTGCCCATTGTTGTACTAAATTTTGACCATTGTCATCCTATTTTCTAACCATTGTTGTCCTAAAAAATGTTGCTTCTATCAAAATTGTCGCTATTGTCCTCACTGTTTTACTAGTCAAATAAATTAACACAGAGACTACTCTTAATACACCTACCATAGTTGTTCTAAAAATATCAACCCCTATTGTCCTAGAAAATTCCGCTTCTATCAAAATTGCCACTATTTTCATCTTTGTTTACCAATCACAATTTGAAACAAAGATCGCTATTGCTCAAAGTTGTCATAGTCATTCTAAAAAATCCACTGCTATTGTCCTGAAAAAGAGTTGTTATTGTATTAAATAGAAATCGCTAATGTCTTCAGTTCTAGTGAAAATCAAAATTAGTCAAAAACTAGTTAATCCATCATCCTTTAAAACACAAACAATTAGACCTACAATAATTCATATCAACATATTTCCATATCCATTTTCAAACCAAAACATCAACCTATTTTTAGGACACAAATCAAATACAACAACTTGGATTATCCTCTTGCTCTCATTTTCTAAGATATTAAACATCAACCTTTGCTTGCAACCTAGAGGCTAGTTCAAGTAGACTATCAACATATCCTTTGAAAATAGAGAAAATTATCAATCCAAGTCTTGTACACTTTGTGTCCCAAAATTACTCATACTCTAGGGTCTTGAGCATCAAATCCATAGAAAACCACCAACACCTTTGACCAAAAGGTTTTTCACACATCATCTCTATATGTCATTTTAGCAAAAATCCCAAAAATAAATAAACCATCCCATTTCATAGTTAGTGATCACAAAATTCACCTAGGTCTTGAGCTTGTTTATGAAAACAATGAGATCTCAACACAGGAAAAATATGGAAGCCAAAAAGAGTAGTTTTAGTGCACCCAAGATAAACACCACTATTGAGGAACCTCAACCATGGGGTTACAATCCAAATTACCTTACAACTTCTCAAAGATAACCCACGTTTAAAGCTACACAAAATCAACCACCTAGCAAAGAGGAAACATTGTTTGAGCATCAAAACATGATTTCTAGACAAACACATCATCCTAGTGTCATCATAGAATAATATGATAGTGATGAGGAAATTACTAATGAAAAAATCTTAACATACTCCCAAGATCCTAAGATTCAGAAACTTATGTAAAAAATGCTTGGGAAGAACACAAACTCATATTTCCTAACACTAGCATAAAGTGGTGCCATACTATCCATAGACTTTAACGTGGACATTCTCAAAGATCCTAATCTCATCCCATTAGGAGATCAAATAGTGGTTAGATAGATAAAAAATCCAATGGTGGATCTCAACCTACCACCCTTGTTTTCACAAAACAATAATCAAAATAAACCACAACCTATGGATAATCCATTGTTTAGGTAACCATCCCAAATTGAGCAAGCAGTGGTAGCACAACAATACCAAGTAAATTCAACTCAAAACATGCCACAACACACACTATGCAAAACATGGGAAGCATTCCAATGGACCGACAAGGTAACGTCCCATCAAAAGAACAATGCATTCCACAACAAACATCATATTATGACCCTTTAAACAACAGACAATATCAACTAGGGAAATCATAACAAATTCCACAACAAGGTGTACCCCAAATGAGCTAACAAGGTACCCCTCAAGTTCCACAACAACAAGGTGTACCCCAAATGATCTACCAAGGTACTCCTCTAGTTCCACAACAATAAGGTGTACCCCAAACAAACTACCAAGGTACTCAAGCTCCACAACAAAGAGGTGTACCCCAGACAAACTACCAAGGTACTCCTCAAGTTCCACAACAGCATGGTGTACCCCAAACAAACTACCAAGGTACCCTTCAAGTTCCACAACAACAAGGTGTACCCCAAACGAACTACCAAGGTACTCAATTTCCACAACAAAAAAGTGTACCCCAAATGAACTACAAAGTTACCCTTCAATAAAACCCATGACAACAAGGTGTACCCTAAATGAACTACCAAGGTACCCTTCAATAAAATCCACAACAACAAGGTGTACCACAAGGGAACTACCAAGGTACTCATCAACAAGTTCCACAACAACAAGGTGTACCCCAGACACACTACCAAGGTACCCTTCAAAATCCACAACACCTAAATGAACTACCAAGGTACACAACATCAAGGTATACCTCAAATGTATCATCAAGGTATTCCTCAACAACAACAAGGTTTACCACAAACGCACTACCAAGGTACTCAACAAAATCCACAACACCAAGGGATACCACAAACAAATTACCAAGATACACCTCAAACACAACATCATGGTATTCCACAAACCAAAACTCAAACTCCTATTCCACAATAGCAAAGTATACCTCAAACGCAATATCATGGTATCCCTCAAAATTAATATCAAGGAGTTCAACACAATCAATACCAAGGAGTACCTCAAAATCAATATCAGGGTGTGCCACAAACTCAACATACCTACAACACACAACAAGGACCTAATCTTCCTTACACACAAAATGGTCATCAAGTTCCCATACGTATAAAACATCCCATTTATGACCAAACAAATATAATAGGACAACAAGGCTACAATGCACAAAACCTTCAAACAAGCATTCCAACTAACGACATAAACATGCAACTGCAAACCATCAACCAAAGAATATCATATATCCAAATTGGAAATCCAAAGAAGAGGAGCTATTCTCTACAAGATATTTTTCCATATCCTTTTGATCAAAATTTATCCATGATACCTTTCCCCAAAGGCTTTGAAATACCAAAATTTGATAAGTCTAGGGGAAGAGGGGATCCAATAGAGCACGTGCGTGAATTTTGATTATCTTGCATGGATCTACAATGCAATGATACCTACTTAATGAGGATTTTTCTGTGAAGTCTCGGTGAGACCACCATCAAGTGGTTCTCTCATCTAACGCCTGGTATCAGAACATTCGATGATGTTGTCAAATAAATTTTTCAACCATTTCTTGTACAACATAGAGCATGATATAACGATCATCAATCTCTAAAAAATAAAAATAAATTAAGGCTAATCATTTGCTTTGTATCTACAAAGATGGAGACACAAAGCCAACAAATATAAATGGCCCATTCCCAAGAAACAACTTGTAGACATCTTTATCTCAAAATTACATGCAAACATTAACTACCAACTCACTATGTTGTGCCCTAGAAACTTCGAGGAGACTACTGAAAATGTTTTTCTAATCTAAAGATCTCTCATCACAAGGGGGGTAATTAAACTCTAAAACCCTAAGGATCAACCTTCTAGTTCAAATGACAAACCAAATACATGGGCAAAAAAAATGTAACCAATGATAGAGAGGTAGATGTTAAGGTTGTACGAAACATACAACCTTCCAATGGTCCACAAAATACTATTCAAACTACACAAAAAATGTATCCTCCAAACAATACATCAAAAAATCAACTCAATAATCCTCAAAAGAACCAACCCAATAACCAATACCAAAATCAAGAATGGGATAATGAAAGGAGGCCACTAAGTCAATATGACCAACCTAGAAGGAAATTCACCCCATTGGGAGAACCCCTTGAGGTAAACATGTGTAAGTTGGTCCAAACAAACCTTATCAATATTAATGGCATAACAAATTATGAGTTGAACTTCAAATCCCCTTGGTATAATGAGAACAACAAATGTGAATTTCACAAGATCAAGGGGCATACCACCAACAATTGCATGAGGCTCAAAAACATTGTGCAAGACTTAATTGAAAAGGGAGAGGTCGACATAAAACCTCATCTTGGAAAAAAAGACATAAAAATTTACAAGGATCCAATCCCCGACCATTCTAGGGGAAATGACAAGGGCAAAGGGCAAGATTTTCGTAAAGAAAACTTCGCCTATGCCAAACTCATAGGAAACATCTCTCACGAAAATCATACCATCCATGTTGTAACCATACTAATCAGAGATCCTGAGTGTAATGTAACTACAAGAAGGGGCAGAGTTACAATCCAAGGAGCACCACCCCAAGAAAAATCCACAAGTAAGCCATCAAGTGACTACAACATTGTGGAACAATTGAAGAATACTCTTGCCTTAATCTCCATCCTTGAGCTTTTGAAATTGTCACCAACACATAAGGAAATCTTGGAAAAATCTCTTGTTGAAACATCAACCCTTAACAACCTTAACACTGATCAATTTCAAGCCATGGTTGGTAATATCACCTCAACCCATCATTTGGTCTTTTTTGAGAAAGACCTTCCACAACGATCTTTACACGATCAAGATCTCTATCTAGAAGTGTATATCCATAAACACAAATTCAAGATAGTACTAATAGATAACGGTACAAGTTTAAACATTTGTACCCTAAAATTAGTAAAAAAAATGGGATATTTTGATGGCGAAATAGATAAAAATAAAAGCATCACCATAAGAGCTTATGATGATATGGAAAGATATTTAGAATGAAAAATCAAACTTCTCGTTCAAATAGGACCAGCAATAGCAAAGACAACATGTCAAGTATTGGATCTCAAGCTTCCATACAACCTTCTCTTGGGACGACGATGGATCCATTCCTTAAAAGTAGTCCCTTCAACATTCCATCGGTGCTTGAAATTTCCTTATAATGATAAGCAGGTTACCATATATGTTGACCCCAAACCTTTTCATTATTGTTCCAAACTAGAGAAGTAAAAAAAGATTCTTCAAATACCTAGCAACGATATATCTTTCCACTCTTTTTCATACATTGACCCATCATCACTACCTTAGTCCTCCACTACATCTCCATCAATTGAGAAACCAAAATCCAATCTAAAAATACAAGTGCTTGACAAGGGTTGTAGGGAATACCACTTCAACCAATCCTTTTGCATCAAAATGTTTCTCCCAACACCAAAACTTATGGAGGACCGAAATAGATCAGACATGTTCAAGTTGTTAGAATAGAAGTCAAGCCCACCATTTTTACCAAGTGGGGAGACATGCAAGATGAAGAAGTGGGAAAAGAAGACCTATCTTCATGGATTTTCAAAGAAGGATGGGAAAAAACACTACCTCCTCTTCCTATTGATCAAAATAGTAAAGGATATTGCATAGCAAAAAGAATGGGATTCACTAGATAAGGTGGCTTTGGTTTACATGGACAAGGTAGAAGAGAATCAGTTATTATAGAAAGGTGTCTGAAGAGTCTTAGACTAGGTTATGATTCATTAGATGTGATCACCCCAAGTACCGAAAGCACCTCTTATGAGGAAGGAGCTCCTTTTACCGATGTTGAGATTTGATAATTGCGAACGTCTAGATGACTAATTGTATATCCAAAAACATATTTTGAAACCTTAACATCAATACCATCACTACTAACCTACATCTAAAGATGACTACATCAAAATGAATTCCAATGAATATGAATGTGATTCTTGTGCCTCTAGTGATTATAACCTAGAAACCCTATGGAGCCTTGATAAATCAAATATCCATACCCTAGCTACAACCTTCATAAGCTTTACGAATACCAATGACAAAATACCCTTTCTTTACCCATAGTTAATAGAATGGGACCAATATCATACAGTTTTTTTGGACTCATTCCAAAATGATGAGGCTATTATGGAGTTCATGGGATTTCGAATGGATATACCACGAGGATATCATAAGGTTGGATTTTTAATGGAGCTTGATCAAAGAGCATATTTTGGAGGGGATATTATGTCCTCTAGTCGTAAAAATAAACTAGAATTTTTATAAATCAAAAAGAGGTCCTCTAAGGAAAACCACAATGTGGCTTTATCGGATCAAGAAAATTCAAAAACAAAGGATGCATCTGAGGGTGAAAACCTCTTTGAGGCACCTGAAGATGGAGGATTAATATCCCTATTATAGAATATCAAGAAAAATCAGCACTCTTGGTTGAAGGTTCGAAACCTATCAACATCAACAAAACAAAGACACCACAAATAACATATCACGTAGCTTCCCTTGATCCTAAGGAAAAGGTAAACTTCATGGAATTCATTAATGAACACAAAATCAACTTTGCATGGACATATGTAGACATGCCAAGGCTAGATCCAACATTAGCAGTACGTCATCTAGCAGTGTTCCCTGGAGCTAAACCCATCAAACAAAAGCTACACAAGATGCATCCACAAATAGCACTCTTGGTTAAATTCGGGCTTCAGAAACTTCTAGACGTGGGCTTCATCAGACCCATCGACTATCCTGAATGGGTACCTAATCTTGTACCAGTGCCAAATCCCACTAGGGGCATAAGGATATATAGATACTTTAGGTATTTCAACAAATCATGTTTGAAGGATGACTTCCCTCTACCCAACATCAACATGATTGTAGACCTAACTACGAGGCATGAAATTCTCTCACTAATGGATAGTTTCTATGGATGCAATCAAATAAAGATATCCCCTAAAGACCAACACAAAACAACTTTCACTTGTGCATGGGGGACCTTTTATTGGAACACCATGCCCTTTGGTTTAAAGAATGCGGGGGAAACTTACCAATGGGAAATGACCACCATTTTCCATGATATGTTGCATATGACTATGGAGGATTATGTGAACATATTATCAAAATCATTCAAAAGGAAATATCGTCTAGATAACCTAGCCAAGGTATTTGATAGGCTAGAAGAATACAACCTATTCCTCAACCCAAGGAAGTGTGTATTCGGCATGACTTCTGGAAAACTATTGGGTTACATAGTATCAAGAAGAGGCATCAAGGTAGATCTCGCCAAGGTAAAAGCTATATTAGAAATGCCTCCTCCAAAAACATTGAAACAACTATGAAGTCTACAAGGTAAGCTACGGTCCATTAGAAGGTTCATCATGCAATTAGCAGACAAGTGCCATCCATTCACCCATTTATTGCATAAGGACATAACATTCAAATGGGATGGAAGGTGTGATTAGGCTTTCCAATAGGTCAAGGATTACTTGCTCGCTCCTACAATGCTAATGCCTCCAATTCAATGATCTTATATGTATCTACAACACTCAAAGCTTTAGGATCTTTGTTAGCATAATTGGATGATCAAAACAAGGAAAGAAAAATGTATTTTATTAGTCAAACACTGGTGGGATATGAATAAACTATTCACCCATAGAAAGAGTGTGTCTATCTATTGTCTTTGCAACACAAAAACTGAGGCACTACATATTAAACAGGCAAGTAAATTTGATATCAAAAGTGGATCCCTTAAAGTATCTATTGGAAAAAGTAGCTATAACAAGGAGGATCGCTAGGTGGGTAATGATACTTATTGAGTTTGATATAGAATAAGTTGACAAAAAATCCATAAATGGACAACTAATAGTAGATCAATTAGCAAATTCACCAATGGAAGATCATCAGCTGCTAGTATCAAAATTTCCAGATGAAAGCATACTTTTGACTGATTAGTCAAGTCGTTGGACCTTATACTTTGACAAGTCCCGCACTTAACACGTCTCAGGGGTTGGTATCCTATTTCTCACACCTCAGGGAGATAGTAAACCCAAGGCTTACGGGATTTCCTTTCCATGTACTAACAACATTTTTTAATATGAAGCACTCATCGCTGGACTAAAAATGCCTATAGAATTAAAGATAAAGGATCTACAGGTCTATGGAGATTCCCAACTAGTAATAAGGTAGGTAAATGATGAGTACCAAATGAAGGATGACAAGCTAATGTCATACAAAAGAATGGTAGACATATTTAAGCAGTAATTTATCATCATCACCTTTGAACAAGTTCCCAAAATCAACAACAAAGTCGTTGATGCTATGGAAACAATAGGTTCACTCCTTGACATTCCCTAAAACATTCCCAAATATGAATTCCTCATGGAGAAACTACTTATACTGGCATTCAATATCCCATAAATAGAACGTTTCTATGATGTTGTTGGTCCTAACTCACCTTGGTACCAATATACATTTGCCTATATCCAGCATGGGATCATACCCCCTGACTTAATGCCAAACCAAAAGAAAATATTTGTTCATAAAACATACTGATTCACCATCCTAGGAGATACCCTATATAGACAAAACATTACTTTGATGTCTCAACATGGATGAAGTGCAAACCGCTTTATAAGAAGTGCACGAAGGTGTTTGTGGGTCTCACTCTAGGGGATCTAATCTAGTACAAAAGTTGTTGAGAATAGGGTATTATTGGCGCTCAATGGAACAAGAATCCATTCATTACTCAAGGAAAATTTTCCAATGTCAACATCATAGTGATCTTGTTCATGCACCAGCACAAGAGCTACAACCTATAACTACACCATGGCCTTTCTCGCAATGGGGACTAGACTTGATAGGGAATATATCTCTCGCTTCATCCAATGGGCACAAATTCATTATAAATACAATAGAATACTTTACAAAGTGGATAGAAGCAATTCCTCTAACCTACATCACTAGAAAACAATTATCAAAGTTCATCTTGAATTATTTGATCTGTCGATATGGAATTTCGCAAACTATCATAATGGATAACGAAACTCAATTCATGAACCAAGATGTTTGTGAACTTTGTTAAAGGTTCTCCATCCAAAACTGATTCTCAACCCCATACTATCCCCAAGGAAACATTTAGGTTGAAGCATCCAATAAAATCATACTAAAACTATTGAAAAATACTGTTAATGGTGTTGGTCATGATTGGTATTTGCAACTAAACCTAGCCTTATGGGCTTACCGAACTAGCATTCGCACACCCATGGCTGCCACACCTTTTTCTTTGGTCTATGGATCTAAAGAAATCCTACTTATCAAATTTGAGATCCCATCACTACAGTATCCTTGAAAGGCATGGTCAGCAATGAGGAATATCGGGTGTCCAAACTTAATGAGCTAGAGCTACTAGATGAAAGATGTTTGATTTCATTAAACCATCTCCAAGAATATCATAATTGACTCAAGAAAAGCTACAACAAGAAGATCAAGAACATAAGCTTTCAAGTTGGTGGCCTAGTACTGAAAGAGAATCAGAAGATCCGACTAAATCAGGATGGGAAGGGGAAGTTTGAACCAAATTTTTTAGGTCCTTTCATCATAATAGCAAGCTATGGCTCTAGAGCATATCAGTTGGCTACTCTTGAAGGAGAAACTTTAGCTGAACCTCTGAATAGCAACCATCTCAAAAAACATTATACTTGAGCACATCAAAATATCCCAAGCGAAAAAGCTAAAAAAGAAAAAAAAAGAAAAATTAAGAAATATAGTAAAGAGAAATAAAATGTCATCTAATTGAAAACCACCTTGTGGCACTTCTAGGATCAATACTGTAGTAAAAACCTAGCAAACAGATGCTACATTTGAATAGACCTGCATCTTTATCTATCAGCACTATCTAAAGCATCCACCCCATCTATCCCATAATAAAACATGCAACCAACCATGGCTCGATGACTGATCAAATGTTGAACCTTGTTGCACCATCAAAATCCACCTACCCTAAAAAATGTAATATTGTCCCAAATTGGGGACAACTCCCTAAAATTGGTATAATATTGGATCCTTGTTCATCCCATCACTGTCAAAAACTATCAAAAATCAAAAACATCTAGAAAACAAACAAAATCAAAAACATCCAAAAAATAAACAAAGTCAAAAAAATCATCAAAATCCCAAAAACATTGTAGGTCGTCTCTAGATGAGTTGCAATTGAGTCACAAAATAAGTGAACTAAAATCCTTTATGTGTATAAAATAGTAAATTTCATCATTGATGAGCCCTCGAGGCCCTAGGTTAAACCCCCAAAACAAAAACATTCAAATATCTTATCAAAATCCAAAAACATTCATAAAAATTCATAAAACTCCAAAAATAGCGTTACTCAATACAATCGAACTATGATGTCTCTGTGTTCATCATGTAGTCAAGGCTAATCTTTGATCAGCCCCTGAGGCACTTGTCAGTCCCTTTAGGTCCCCCTAATTGTCTCTAAATCTCCCAAAAAACAACGAAAATAACATCAAATAATTGGAAAATCTCAAAAAAGTCTTATCTCCATTGTCACCTATCCACAATAAATTGTCTATTCATAATAAACAAATCATCACCTTCATCCTTTGACAAAGCAATCGACAAACAAAACAAACATCAAAATTGAAACTTCTAAAGTAAATATTGAAACGACTGGATCGCTATCAGACTATAACAATGCCTAAAGTATTAACTACCCACCTATCGATAATTCATCATCAACATCCTAATGTATGTCTTAATGGATAAAACGTTCCTACAATAGACATCACCAATGGATAACATCCTGAAACATCAAACAACTATGGCAAGTGATATTGTAGCATTTTTTATCTTTTATGATCTTATCTTTTTTATTTATCTAAATATCACATTCCCATGATCTCTCGAGGATATCCATAAGGATTTAGAGAGGAAGGAATGGGGATATTGATCGTCAATTTCTATTTTTTTTGTTTATTAGATGTTTTTGTGATACTACCATGATGAATACTTGCTTTGTTATGTGTGTGGAATTCATTTTGAGGTCATTCTTGTAGTAGTTGTATGTTAGGTACTTTATACCTCTCTGTGTAGCTGGTCTAAAAAAATTTGAAGCTTCTCACTCATACACTCTAACAGGGTTTTTGTATGTCTAGTATGAGCAAGAATATTCTTTTTTTGCAAAGTCAAAGTCCACACAATGGATACAAATCCACCTCAATTATTAATACCCAGGTGCATCGTGTCTTTTCACTACATCAATAAGGATTGCTAAAAATACAAAGTCTCTATGAAAGAAAAAGCAAACTCACCAATGAATAACAACATCAATTTTCTTTTACAAATCCAACTATCACTTCTTCTAACTAACAGCTCCATCCTCCATAGCAATATCATTAGTACTACATACATCTTGCATCCACAAATTCATCAGTACACATCACAACCATAATAAAATGGAAAACATCATATATCATCATCCATCGCATAAATCATGAATCATATATCATCCATCGCATACATCATATATCATAATCCATCAAATATATCATATATCATCATCCATTGCATACATGAGCATATAATCATAAATCATCAACACATATAAGTATCCATAATAATCCATAAGAATCTCATAACACATAATAAGTTGCATCAAAAATGGTATATCTTATATATATCATCAAAATAGAATCATCAACTATCATATACACTATCAAGTATCATATGTGATATCAAAATATACAAAATATATATATATATATGAGGCCTCAGTTGGGTCGATGAATGTATATACAAAATAAAATGTCTCCATAAATTCTTTGAAGCAATAAACATCAATATAAAGATCATGACAAAATCAACCTTGTTGGTCATCCCAAAGGGGGGATCCATGATGTTGTTGGCTCTGATGGGGAAATGGTTGTAGAATAATAGGAGACCGCTAAGGCTATCTAACCAACTATCCACCAGACTCTACACCTGTCTGTACACTCAGCTCTCTGAAATGAGGTCATCTTTGAGCCCTCAGAACAAAGTCCTCATACAAAGTTTGATAATATGTACTTTGCAGCATAAGAAAATCCCGCTTAGCCTGATACTGAGCCATGGGAGTGGAAGAGGCTAGTGATATCTCAGCTACTAATCTTTGATACCTCTTTGTGGTCAGCTCTTTCCTCAAACCATCTTGCTCCTACCTCAGACTATCTCACTTTGTAGTAATAAGGGCCACCTATCCCTCTACAGCCTGCCTCTGATAAATCTCGACATCCCTCTCTATAATGCAGGTATCTTTGTTTGTTGTCAACTATGCAATCTATGCTACTGCATCCCCCTATGGGGGAGGACCCTACGACGCTTGTTGATCACCCTGCTATCCATCATGCCTTGCATCCTGATCTCCATCACCTTGTGCTCTGTCTAGTTGCTCAACCACGATATGCAACCTTTGATGATCACCTATCCTCCTGATGATATCGTCCACCCTTTGAGCTTGTCCCATGACTGGCCCAACACCAACAAGATTTGTAAACTGTAATAGAGTGGGGCAAGCCCACCACTAATAAAAATCTCTAGTGCCAAGATCTACTGGACCTACTACTCATCCCCATCTAAAAGGGGCAATTCATCTAAACTCTGCAACAACATCAATGGAAGAGGTTGTCGGCCCCCACACCCCAACCTCTAAGGTTGTCTGCTCTAATCATGCATGATAATCATCTCCAAAACGTGTATGTTGCTCTCCAAACTGTTAGAGAACCCTGTGAGGTATCACTCAAGGATGGTGTCCATGTGGCCTATAAGCCACCGTGTCTATCGGAAAAAGGGAAGTTGCTCCATGTCATCGTGCCAAGCCTCGCAGCCTAGCCATGGCCTCCAAACGAACTCATACATATCATCAAAAACACCTTGCCAGTAGTGTAACCTACTGAGCCAGGTGTAGTGCATGAAATCTAAATACCTATAGGAAAATGGATCCTCAACCTCCCGATCAAGAATGCCATTTGGCCTTGTCACTAAGATCCTCTCACAGGCCCATACATGTGAAAGGGTCATACCTAAGTTGAGATAGCATTGCCTCCATGATGAACAATCTCGTGTATCTCTCTATATAGATGTGTCAAAACACATAGGCCCCACACATATCTCGTCTCGTGCTCCATCACTCTATGCAGATGCCCTAGCCAGCAAAAAAATGCCATGGGCCCCATAATCAATCCAACTAAGACCATAGATATCATATCAGCGCCATCAATGAACGAAGACAAGTCTTTCTCCGAATCAGCCACCTATAGTCACCGCACACCGAGTAATCATTACATGGCGAGGGTACCCTGTCTAACATCATAAGTGACTAGCTTGTCGTGGATACGAATTCGTAAAATCCTCCAAACATCCTCTAATGTGATCTTCACCTCGCCAATCGGCAGATGGAAGGACGAAATCTCAAAATGCCATATCTCTACAAGGGCAGTCATCATCGCCCTATGACATCAAATCTCGAGCATATAGCATATGTGTAGCAGACCCACATTGTCTAGGAAGTCTCTCTCAACCTCAAATAAATTAATGATCAAGTTGAATAGTTTTGGTGGCCATCGCTCCCTAGAATATAGTGGTTTGAGAACCACCTGCAAACATTCAACCCACAACGTCAAGAATTTGCTAGAAAATCAAATCACGAACCTAAGAGTACAAACAAACTAGTTAAAACATTCAACTTTGACAATAGTAACCCCTTTTTGGACAATAGTAGCAAGATTATGTGATAGCGGTTCTATTTTGAATAATACCAGTCACTTTTCACAATAGTGGCTAAATTATACAAGAGCGATCATTATAAACAATAGCGTACAAATTTTACATAAGTGGTTACAAACAGAAAAACAATAGCACACAAATTTTGCAAAAGCGATAAACAAAAGCAAACATATTTTACACTAGCAGACAAGAAAAACTATAGCATTCAAGTTTTGCAAAAGCGGTAACATCACAAACTACAATAGTGTGAAAATCAAAACAATAGCAGTAAAAACGTAAGAGTACCATTATTGTCAAATTCAGTTTCAAGCATTAATTACACAAATGTAAAAAGACAAACAAGAAAGGAAGTGGTACATACCGTGATGCCTGCACTAGTGGGCCTTCTAAAAGTACAACTACCTTTCCATAGTGTAGGGAACTCAAAATCCTTGCCATCGCAACTCAACAATCGTAAAAGCAAGATCTCTAAAGGCAAGAATTCGCTAAAGGCTAAGAGTGCAAATGAGGAAAAATGAACCCGAATTTCCTATTTTTACCTCTCAAACCCTAATTTTTTACCTTGGAAACCCTCCTAGGTTAAAATTTGGAGCATCTTGGAACATATGAAACTATAAATGAGGGCTCTATAGCCTGAATTTGTGTCCTCTACGCATCTAAACTACAACAAAACATTGTCGTGAGCCCAACCGGAAAAGTAAAAAAAAATCGACCAACCTCTTGAGGAGACAGCCCGGCGTCCTATTATCTTTTCACTATACCATCAAGGCACAGTGGGGCATATTAAATTTTTCAAATCTTGATCTAAACATCAAATTCTTTGAAACAAAGCAACCAATACTTTGTCTCAAAGAGGGCCAAAATGTAGATATGTAAAAATGACCTAACACATATTACACATCTTAAATGGTATATTTTCATTATCGACGTCACTATCATTATCACTATTGCATTTCATCTCACAAACATCATTAATCCCCTTTTTAACATCATTTACATCGTTAAACCTATTTTCCTCTATTAATTGAATAATCTTTAATTATTTAATTAATTCACTATTTCGTCACCTAATCTCTTTATTCCTCTTGATAAATTAAATAAATGTCAATTATTTAATTATGTCACTAATATACTCTATTCATCTAAATCAATTAAATTTTTATCATTAATAATTTAATAAAATCACTTTTCCCTCTCTAAAATCATTCAATATAGTCAACAAACAAATACATATTTATTTGTTAAAGTCAAACATTACTTGTCCGTTCACCTCTAAATATTAATTAATTATCCTCACCCCTTTGTGATTGAGTAAATCATTACCACTGATTTCTCACTCTAATCGATTGACTAACTCATCTATTTCTAAATCCCACTAACCACTCAATCTATTCCTCAATCCCACTAACCACTCAACCTAATTTCTTCAATCCCCCCAATCATTCCAATCTATTTCCTCCCAACGGTTCTCAACCGTTGATCATGATCTTTTATTACCGAATCTCGATCGTTCATCTGAAAACATAAAATCTATATAACAACCCTCTTCATTCTCAAAAACGATTGGAGAATCTATAGAGTTTATGCAAAGAGGTCATGCTAAATTGACATTCAAATTCTTGAGAGAAAATACACACATCTTTGATCACCATTAACACACTTTTGAAGCTTTTGCAACAAAAAATGGAGGCTTAATATTGATTCAAACACAATCCAACATCAATACGAATTACACTTCAACATGGAATGGTATAGTTGCGTTTCGTGAATTCGTTTATGGTTTCTCGCTTACCTTTATTGATTGAATTCATTGCTTTATAGTTCATTCCATGAGTATGGGTTTGGAATTTGACCCTTTTTTGAATTCATTTGTTGTTTTCCTATGCTTATTTCCCCCCTTACAATGCCCAATTGGATATAGGCACCATTCTATAATTTTTTCCTCATTCCATCATTTCAACACAAAACCAAACTAAAAATTAATGCAGTTTTATCATGTTTCTATTCTTATCTTTCATGTTTGTACAACAACAATAGGGGTTGGTATATCCATTCTTTAAATACCTAATAATATTTTTATATTATAAATTTATAACTTTGTATATTCAAACCAACACAATGACACAGCGTGACAACCTATATAGGGGTATACTATGCAATGGGTATTGTTTGTGATATGGTAAGAATTTAGTCCTATTAGTATTATATTACTCAACACCTTAGGGAATCCCTCCTTGGTCTTACAAAACCAAAAATGGAAGAGGTCCTATCCACCTCAATAATTGGTTCTTAATTGCCCAACCTAAATATAAGTTTTGTAGTGTTTTCCCCAAGTTTGACACCCTTAGACTTGGGAGCTTATCCGATTTAGGGATTTGGGAATTACAACTCATATCGCCAATAGAATGGATGATGTTTTTCATATTGATTCCTTGCATTTTGCATGTAGTCAACCTGTTCTTTCAAGGAAATGTAGGCTTTCCAAGTTGGTCAAAGTTTTTATCTATATGTAGTTATCACAATTTTGTTGTGATATAAAAGGATTATTTTGAAATTGGGAATGTTTGATACCATGGTTCCACGAGCTCTTTTAAAAAAAATTATGAGCAAGACAACCAAAATATACATGTATAGTGATTGAAAGGTCGGAATAATTCATTTTATTATAGTATTCCCAAAAACAAGTCTTGATCCCTTAAAATTTGATTTTTGGGCATCAAAATTATGCATAAAGTTTTAAAATTATGTAGAGGTTTTATACCTTTTTTTTAGTCTAAATTTATACTATAAATAATCCAATTGTTTATAACACATTCTATTTTTAATTAGAAACCTCTTTAAAATTATACTAGAAATTATCAATTTCTAATAAATTGTATTATTTAATATAAATGTATTAAAACTTGTATTTTTTAAATAGATTATTTATAAACATATTTTTTAATTAGATTAGAAATAATCTATTTCTAATAAATTGTATTCTTTATTATAAGCGTATTAATAATAATATCAATTTATTTATATAAATGCATTTATATACATCTGTAATTCATTTACAAAATAAGAATTTTTTTGAATTTAAAACTTATATTGGAATTCTAACTAAAAAAATACTAGTAGTAGTCATTA
Source organism: Sequoiadendron giganteum (assembly GCA_007115665.2). Classification (NCBI taxonomy): domain Eukaryota; kingdom Viridiplantae; phylum Streptophyta; class Pinopsida; order Cupressales; family Cupressaceae; genus Sequoiadendron; species Sequoiadendron giganteum. The sequence goes on from CM021109.1 coordinate 474,728,488, forward strand.
TAGCAAAAGAATACTAGCAATAGTCATGCAAAAAATATCCATTTTTGTGTTTTTAGCGGTTTTTGTCTAAAAAAAAGTCATCGTTTAGCTCAAACATAACAAGATCATTATGTCGGTACTGTAAATATGCAGTTACAAATAATCCAACCAAAATTATAGGAATTACACCTAACACAATTCTGGATAACAAAACTTCAATCATATTTGTATTTATTAAAAAAGAAATAGGTAAGGATTCATAGCTAATCTACATAGTACCTCAAATTGACTCAAAATCTCAATTCCTATTTAGGGTTTTATTTTATTTCAAATAAGTCGTATACTGCTTAATCCGATGAATAGGACTGAGGTGAAAATAAGCAAAGCTAATAAAAAACCAAAATAACTAATTATAGTAAGCATGGAAGGAATCAATGAAAAAAACAATGATTGATATGTATTTTTGTTAGGCAATTACCTCAATTTTTATCTAGGAACAAAAAGAAATAATCATCTAAATAAATAGATACCAATGTAGAATTGAACATCTAACAATTGTTAATATTGTGAAAAAACATAGAGGGAATAGATGATAAAAAGACCTTTTTTTTATTTTCTACAAAAAATGTGAAAATTCAATACCCCCATTTGATTGAACAAGTCATAAATAAAATGAATACCAATTGTAATTTCACAAATTATCATATGTAATAGTCTATTGCTAAGTATACAATTTAATTGATTTATATCTTTTCTAATGTTCCATCCAGGATCTGATAAAATATCATAGTTTACAGAAGAATTCTTAAGAAATGTTTTCACCTTCCATAGATCAACTATTCTATTTTTTTCTAATCCCCTGAAATATTGAAAAGCATCTTGTCACCTTTTCAACAATTTGAATTTTTCACTAGGTTTTTTAGTATAATTAATACTTATACATGATTCATCTATTGACAAATCATCAAAGAATCCTTTCAAAAAAATTGACTCTAAGAAGGAATAAGATTCTCTTGTTCGATCTGATTCTTTTTTTTCAATTTCTTGTTCCATTAGAAATTTCTTTCGGTTTTCCAATATTTCCTTCCATTTATCCATTGTTCTTTTTATATTTTGTAGTTCTTCTTTAAAATAAATAAGTTGAGTTCTCGATTCTCCAATTGAAAAATCCAAAATATACATTTGCAAGTAAAAGGGATTCCTCTAACGAACTAATCAAATCCAAATTAGAAAAAAACATCATTCATTATTTTAAATATAGCATGATCATGACCATCTTGGCAACCCCATATTTTTCAAATTAATGGAATTATCCCTTGTAATAGGACAACATTATATATATCTATTTCAAGAATTGTACTATATTTTTATATCATAACAACATTACTCGCTCTGAATTCAAGTATACATCTTTAGCTCAAAAATCATGCCTTGAGCATGAAAATATCCTTAGGTCTCTCAGCTAGTCAAGCAAGCTAAAACACATATATGAGAAAGGGCATTATGATAATAAAAAAAAAAAACCTCATAAGTTTTTGTATACTCAAGGAGAGGATCCTAACCCTCTAGAGTATTTTGCGAGAAGAGTTATCCAATTTGTGTTTGCACTCAAATTGGAAAAATTGATGTCTCCTTGCATCATATGGATTCCAAGCATTCATGAACTAAATAATTACTTCTTCCTTATTGCATTATTGCTAGAACTCCTTGGGGATGCATATAATGTGATTGATGGTGAAAAGGAAACCACCATCAAACAAATTGGTGTTATTGCTCCAACTCATCTTCCAAAAAAATTGATCCACTTCTAATAACTCCTCATAGTAAACAAAGATTCAATACATTTATCAACACTAAAAACTTGTCTGCCCCACATCGAGAAAAGGAACTTCCTTTGCTTTTACGTAACAAAAAGTTCTACATGAAACAAGAGTGGAATTGCTTTGATGAATTTGGATTAACTACCAAAGGCTTTACTACACTAGATCTAGCAAAACTTGCTGATGAAATATTCCTACTTAGCATGAGCCAAAATACTTTAGCTATAGACAATGATATAATTGGAGTAGCTTTGTATAGATCAAGTTGGGGTCCTTGCAATTATAATCTGAAATTGTAAATCTTTTTTGGATTGTAATATCTTAATTTAGGAACTCCATTCGTGATGAATGCAATGCTATTCATAAAAATTATAGAATATTTTTGTGTCAATGTTTTGGCTGACACTATACTCGACTATCAAGATTAAAAAACCATGTTAATATCATGAACAATAGCTCTTTATATAGTGTCAAAATACTGAATAAAGACCACCAAGGGAAAGAAACAAAAGACAAAAAATAAATTAACATATCCATTATTATCTTTAAACAATTTAAATTGTCAAATCAAAAACTATATAGCATCTCCCTTTAAGTGGACCTTTTGGTTTGTTTTTCTCATTCTAAAAGATATATGTGCCTCTATTTTCTAAATTTTTCTATAGAATAGTGTTCATATGGTAAGGAAAATATATCTATGTATCTTCTTGTGAGTCTTTTTACACCATATCTCATACTTCACCGTACTACTCAATTTTTTAGGTTTTATGGGTGAAATAGATGCTCAACATCTTCAAGAAAAAAATCTTTGTAATTTTATCATTTAAATGTGTATTTTATATATCTCATTCCCAATAAGGGATGCCTCATTGTCCATCTATCTAAATGAACTAGATATCCATTTTGCTGGCACTAATAGCTTTCCTTGAACATGGAAGGTCATTTCACTCCCTTAACAATTAGTTTGGGGTACTCCTACCTAAAATATTGGAATCTCCCATGAAAAGAATCAAGTCAGTATCATGGCTATTGTTTGATCTTTTACTAAATTTCATCTAAATCTAATATGAATAAAAAATGTGTAAATTTTAATTTTTTGATATAAATTGACTAACAATAGAATGGAGTTATTTAAATCTTATGTTGCCCAAATATTCTTCTTGGAATAAGAAATTTCTAAAGTAAAATTAGATTTTTAGATATTTTATTTTTATTTGAGGTCTCTCTACAGTATACCCCAAATTTATAAAGTATTTAAAAGAAATCCTTTATTGTTCAATTATTCTTCATAGAATCAGAAATTGCTGAAGTGGAATTAGAATATTGGGTATTTTCTTTTTCTTGGGTCTCTCTCTAATTTATATCAAAATGGCATAAAGGAAAATCTTTGTTGTCCAACTATTCTTCTTGGAATAAGAAATTGCTAAAGTGGAAATAGATTTTTGGGGTTTTCTTTTTTGTTTAAGGTCTCTACTCTATTCCCCAAATTTATAGAGTATTTAAAAGACATCTTTTGTTACCTAAGTATTCTTCTTGAAAAAAGAAATTGTTAGACTAGAGTTACAAAATGATTAAAGGAAATCCTTTGTTGCTCCAATTTATCTTGTACTCCTAACTTGATTTTTTGATTGTACAATCTATTAGTTTGTGCTCTAAAGTACATATCCCAAGAGTAATTTTTTCTCTTTCTTCATTGAAATTTCAAGATCCAAAAGAAGCCTCGAATAGGTTGAAGGGAAGTAATCATCTAATGTCATTGTTAGGTAGTAGAGGAAGAATACAATTAATTATTATACTTGGATTTCGTACACATATTTAGCTTTGCAAAGGATCTTAAACTAAAACTACTCCAAAATGACAATCAATATTTAATGAATGTGGATTGAGCTCTAGAATTTTACAAGAGAGCTTGGATGAATGGAAATAAGGGGGGAGGGGGGACTTCTTAGATGGAAATCAACTAACCTCTTGGAATATCATGAATATGGCATGCTTGATTAAAATATATAACCTTCCATTCTTGCAACTCTAGCAATCCATGGAGATGTGTCCTATATAGAATTTCATGTCATGGAACATGGAATCTCATCAAATTTTGACAAGCAAGAGAAGTGATTACCAATGGAGAAATGTTGATGCAATTATATGAGAAGGAAAGGATGAAGTAATAATAATAAAAAGGAAATGTGAGAATAATGAAGCTAATATGCCCATTTCATTGAGTGAACTAGAGATGTATGATGAGAAGTCGATCAACGATGAAAATAAATTTAGTGTTGATAGACTATGATGAAGCTTGAGGGTTGATTATTTAATCAACTCTTAAGGTTTGTTACAATTTTGTTTGGAATGACTATGTTGGATGAAAATAAAATCAAAATATAACAATCCTTGTTGGTAACACATGTTTAAGTGAGGGGTTTAAGTGAAGTTTGGCATCCTCATTTTGATTCTCTCGTGGCTTCAATGCCGATCTCCTATGTTGAACTCAACAATATGGCAGACTATGCCTCTAATGTGCATTTAAACCTTTGTAATTTGGACCATAATGTCCATAATATGGCTAGGTTCATAATAGTAATATCTAGCTACCAATCTAATATATGTTTCACATAGCAAGGACTGTTTTTGTACTTCCTCTAACTTTATACCAAATCTACCTTTTGATGTTATGCCATTAAGCTAAATTACTATCTTATTAGTCAGCTTGTGACTCCTTTTTAACAAATTAATAATACTAAATTGGAATTACCAATTGACCTTTAAATAAAACTAAATGTAATTTAGTATAGATTGACATCATCCAAGTGGATCTATTAGCCAATTCATAGTTAATGCCAAGTTCAATAGGGAAGAGAAATTAAGGGGCCTTAGCCAAGTTTCATTGATTTTGACTTGCAATATAGAATAGGTGATAATTATATCTATACCAAATAAAACTTGTGAGATTTTAATGCAACAATGGAATTTCTTGGCCAAGTTTGAGAGAATCTGACTTGTAATATAATCACCATGAAATATTGTTAAACTAGGTGAAATAATGATAATGATATTAATATTTGAGGTTGATTTTCTCCTCATAATAGAACAGTAATCTAGTCTCTTTCATAAGACTATTCTCTATTAGCTTAAATATGCAGTTAAGCATATTCTATGATGTAACAATTTTGAAAAAAGACATTTTTTCTATCCTAGAGAATCATACTCTTAAACTGATAAATTGTTTCTGTGCATGTTTACTAATAAGTGACGATCGTTTTTTTAATACATTATAATAAACCTTGAATGTATTTTCCACAAAATTGTACTAAAATTTTGAAATTCTCTATTAGGGAATACTCGATGTTGTAACTTTTTAAAATGAGGATAGGTTCTGTTGTCTCGTAACAAAATCAAGTGGACTTGGTGGAGTCACTGGGGTCTGCAGGAATTATATAAGTATGAAAACTAGGTTATTTATAGTCAAAAATCCCCCACCACGAGGAGAGATGACAAAGAGTACCATAAATGAGAAATAGAGTAAACATATAGTATTGATTAGGTAGGCATATTTCATATTTTATATGTGCTTGCTTCGAATCATTTATATCTGTACTCCCTTGACTCAAATATTAATTGACCCTTTGGCTTGAGGTTTGGTAGTAATGTGGGACTTACTTTTAATTAGCTGGTGAATATTTTCACGGTTTCAAGAATAGCTTTATCAACATATTATAAGAAAGCTCTTTTGATGGTTAATGGTGAAAGTTTAATGTTATAACAATGTCTTATGGGAAATATACCTGATGAAAGCCTGAAGATCTTAATGAGTCCGCTTTCTTAGTTTTAAGGATAGCCACTTTCTGATCTTGGGTTGCAATACCTTAAAAATTGGCGTTCTCATGTAACATCAAATAAAGTACAGTAGGAAATTCAAATTATAACTAGTTTCAAGCCATACAAATTCAAGCTCAAACAGTTCAGTACCATATATTGCCTTCACTAAGAGAGCAAATTTGACAAATCTTGGTAAATAAATAAAATTACTTTCCCACTCACTTTGCAAACCATAACTCTCCACCCAAAAAACATTTCTATATTTTCAGTGACTTTTTTTGTGTTAATATGCACAAAATTAATATTGTAACTTTATATGTATTTGATTATATGACATTTGGTACATGCTGGAATGGACTAGAAATATTTGATAGAATTTAGCCAATTCTATCAAAAATAATGTAATCTTCCAGTTTCTTTTCAATTGCCTTTCTGGCTGTGCTACAAATATATTTAATGGGACTTTTAGCACATTGATAATGTTTTGCTTCCTGAAAACTAAAGTTGAAATGATCTCTAAAATACAGCTTTTGCCATGCAGTACATGTTTCCTGCTTTGACTTGTGCATTAAACTACGAATAGGAGGTAACTAAGAAAACTGTACCGAATGAATTAGCTCTCTCTAAGAAAAAGAAGATGAACCTGCTTTATAGATTCTAAAATCTTCCCATTTTTTGCTCACATGCCATGTCCATATGGTATATTTACATGATTTTTCAGTCTTCTGCTTGCATGCCATTCAAAAATGGAATCCTACTTTGATCCACTTGACTAAAAGATAAATTCTCTTCTTCAACTCCATACTGAAATGGGAAAAAAACAAGAAGCAATTTCAGATAGGCAAACTTCAAGTACGTTAGAAAGGCATACTATTTTTTTCCTTTAAAGACAGATTGGAACTATCTAACTTGATAATTAATCATGTGACTAAACAAATACCTCTCGTGCTTCCATGCTATAAATATTGTCCCAGGGTAATTTAGATTCAGGATGAACATTTGGCAGGCTTGAGGGCCGAACCAAAAAGGATTGTTGTACATCCAGTTTAAAAAGATATTCATCATTATTTTGAGAATCTTTGTTAGGTTCTGGCCCTAAACTTTGAAGAATGGATGCCAGAATTATTGTCAGCCCCTGACAAACCAAAACATGTCAGAAAATTTAAATATGAAGAGTCTAGCAACATTTAATAAAGAAGACAATTTCTAAATTATTATGTGTTTTTTAAAGACCAAATAAGATCTAGTTAGAAATGGTAAGTTAAATAGATTAAATCCGAAAACAATACAAAAGTAAAGCCAAGTTAAGCTATCATCCAATAAGTGCATCTGGCGTCTTGGGTATTGTCCAAAAAGAAGCAAGTTTTCTAGAAAAGACCCATAAAAAGCACCTTAATAATGTTGATGAGGTTTATTGTAAGATATGATTGGCTATAGACAGATGATCAGACATAGAAGATGAAGTTAAAAACTGTGGCATAGAACAAAATAAACCTACGATAAGTGAAGAAGTGACTGCTGATTGTAGAGGGACCTAAAAATCCAATAGATAGGGTCCTTTTTCATTTCATAGGCTGTAAGAAACAAACTGATGAGGATGCATCAATGTGATGAATTCTCTACACTCAGAAGACTGTCACCACTAATAGTTGTACCCTAGAGTCTACACAATGGTTGCCCTGTCAGCCTTATGTCTCCTTGCTCTATCACCCGCTCTCATCTCTACCTTTGTGGTGTCTGGACACTCTTGTGGCTGGAAACAACTTAGTGCCTCTTTCATTTCATTGCATTTTGACAATGCTCTTACCATATGTTTTGGATGAAATGATCTATGGACCATCAGATCTAAAAAGATCCAAGGAACCACTCATTTAATGGCTGACAAATCAGTAACATTTCAAAAAGGTCCATGGATTGTTGATCAGTTCCAATCCAACAAAGCAGATGCAAGTGCCAAATCTCAAAAGTTCAAGGAATGGATGGCAAGCATCCTTTTTCAATAAGCATCCCCATCTATGCCAACTGTCAAATCAAGTGCCATCTCAACTAATCAAATGGTCTATGGGATTCAAAGCTAAACTTCTAAAGGTGTTATAGATTAATCCATGCTATTGGCCAAAGCAGTGAAGATGGAGCCCATGGACACAAAGTGATAAAGAAAAAAAAGCTAAGGCATAAGCCTCAACATTTAGAGAAAAATAAACCTCCAGGACATGTGACATTGTTGTCCTCATTCTAGTCCTAACAAGTTGTTAGAATGATCTAAGAGGATCTGAGATACTATATCATACCACAAATATCAGATGTTGCTGAACAGCCTTTGTGGTTTCATTAGCAAGATCCTCATCCTAGTTAACACCTATTTTCTAAAACACAAGTCATAACTCCACATTAGCAGTACCATACGGCTTAGCTTGGTTTTGGCCAGTGTGAGCAGTTGTGATGGTTGAAGCAAGAATACAAAATGTCATGATCCCAAACGACACTTACCTTCCCTCCTCTTTGTATATTAATGTACATTGCCATTCATTGTAAGGTGATGGTTAGATGAAGCGATAGCTTACACACATTTGTTCTCAAAGATCTTGTACAAAACTAGCATACCACAAATTTGTTCTTACAATTTTAATTTGGTTGTCTACTGTCTTCTTTTTTTCCATTGCTCTTTTGCACTATGCACTTTTGCACTATACATACATGAATCTCTACAACTTACACAAACTATTTCCACATATAACCTAATTGAATCCCTTTGATTGGTTTGTCCATTGGGTTCTACCCTAGGCCTACAACAGTGGTATCAAACTATATTCACTTCAACATTTTTTTGTGATATTGTATTGTGTTGGCATTTCAATTAGCACCTCTGGAGTGCTTATTGGAAACGGACAGCTATTGCAAGTGTTTTAGTAACTGCTCTTCAAATTATAGAGAGGAAGATCCATCTTTGCTGATGTTTTGCGTAAAAAGTACAGTAAACTAAGGTTCCTATCTTTTTTACTCAGCGGCAAGACACAAGGGTGCATAAACACAATCTGTTGCAGCTAAGGTTTTCTCTGGTTTTTGCAGATCTTTACTACAACTAAACTAGCTTTTAATCTATCCTATCTCCTCGAGATAAACAGAGCATGAGGGCATAGGAGCGGGAATGGATGGTTGGATTACTTGTGTTGACCGTCTCACTAGAATGAGTCTGAGGCTTTGAACTCTCAAATGTATGCTAGAATAAGGCTTTATGCAAGCAATCACTCTTTACGGTAAGATGGATCTCAAACTTGCCAAGGAGGAGGAACCCCTGTTCGATGTATAGGCTGGGAAACAATTCACTAGAAACAACAAATTACCATGAACTGGCTAACAGGATTCCCAAGGATGTGAGAACACTTGTCCAAAGTGTAGGCTGAAAGACAACTCATTACACAACATCAAACGATAACTACTAACATCAAAATATCCAAGGAGGAGGAACCCTTGTCCGAGGAGGAGATTGAAACAATAAGTTATAAGAACAAGATGTTTGGGAGAACTCAAATCTTTAGATCAAACTGCATGTGCCTTTTGATTTCCTTCTTCAAGCTTTCTCAACGAATTACAAAGAATTGGGACATGCAAAGGTACAAAATCATACACAATTACTCATCAAACCAATTAACTCTCATCCAAGAGTGAACAAATATAGACTTGCAAGCTTGTTGGCACAACGGCGCAGCAATTTTGTGTAGTGAATAAAAGTTACAGAATAAAGAACAAAGGCTCTTATTTATAGAGACTCAAAGGAGTAGGCAACCCTAAAATCTCCTTGAGTTAACAAATAGTTCTTGCCAATTTGCAAGATTTATTCCTATGTCTAAATGTAGGTGACCCAGTAGTTATCTGGAAAGCTACTTCAGTTAACTGAAACTAAACTAAAAGTCAACTCCAATTACAAAAGTGCCTCCAAAATAGAGATCCACAATTAGTGGAGATCTAGAAATAGACATCCATAGTTAATGGGATCTGACATGCATGATCAGTGGGACGGCAAGTTAACTTGGAATGAGGCATCAAGTTAACTCCCGTTGCCATTAATATTATTTTGGAGGTTAGGACATCCCAACTAAGTGTTTTACACCACATCACCTTTGGTCAATAGTTCTTCTAACCATTTGTTGACTTCTTCATACAGAGATCGTCACATGCCTCAATTGTCAACTTAACACTTTTCAACAACTCGATGTATGTATCTCCTTCATTTTGCTTCCCTTAGGAGGTTTACTCCTTGTCTTTCTATCTATGTTTCTATTTTGACGTGGAAGGTAGTGTAGTATTAACCGGTGGCGGCTCTATATTGGGAATGACTACCTTCCGCGTTCCTTTGCAGTTTTATGTTTCTAATGTTTTCCTTGATCTTTCCCAATGGAAGAGTGTTCTATGATGAAACCACAGAGTTTGATGATGAAACCGCGAAGTTTGACCGCGAACACTCCAGCTGTGAGAAATGCACATGCAAAATTCCAACGGTATCAATCCTCTAAACTCGCCTTGGAAGGTTATCAGATATACGAGGTGAAACCATTATGGAACCTGTGGACTTGTGTGTCTATGCTTGTCAATCTGTCCAAATTGGACAGATTGACCTCTGAGCATGCCCGACGCAAATCGGTGTCTATCATTTTCAGGAAGTCATGAAACAAGACCGTTTTGGTCTTGTATTAAACTTGGAAGAACTGCATCTCAAAAAACTTAAAGATTGATTGTGCACATGATACTGTCAGATAACTTTTTCTGGAACTGCTAAAAATAGCCTTGTCGGGGCAACTTTTTACAAAAAATTATGAGATGTGGGTTTATTTGAGAATAATTTTCTAAACAAACCCAGATCATCAGAAATTCGAAAAAATATGGCATGCAAGAGCTCTTCAATGGCAGAGACAACGAGGCACCAAAAAATGATTTTTCCCAAAAAAATCCAACACATGGGTTTTGTTCGTGCTTCAAAGCTAAACAAACCCAGTTTGTCTGTTTTTGCAAATTATGACTTTTTTCGGAAACCCTAAAATATAGGGGCAGCAGGGCTACTTTTTCTGGAAAAATCAAACATGTGGGTTTTGTTGAAAAAGTTGTGTAGATCATACCCAATTGGTCAGATCTATGATTATCTATTGTTTTCTTGGACATGCAAGAAGATCTAAAACAAGGAAAGAGGAAAAAGACAAGAAGAATTAAGGAAGTTATCAACTACCTTTCTGGTTCTTCAAGAAAATTGTGCCTCAAGGTGCAACCTCTTATAAATTGTCCCTTTGTGCAACTGATCTTCAAAAATATGAACGGTGAAAACCCCTCTATCAGATCTTCAAAAAATGTTGGAGAAGAAAAATATCAGTTCTTGAGCTCCTCAACCTGCAAAGAAATAATGAAAAATGGACGCCTAGATGCTTTGATATGTCAATTTGGAGTTGCAAGCATCAATTGAGCATCCAAAACCTGATTGGGGAGTTAATATGCCTAATTAGGAGTTCACTAGAGAAAATTCCACCAATTTTGGGACGTTTTAGCCATGTAAAAGCCTTCAAAACAATCAACTTTAGTCAACTGAGACTTATTTTGACTTTAGGCGTCCATTTGAAGAGTTGAACACTTTTTTCATTAATTTTTTTGTTGAAATGACTCTATTTGATCCTTGGTGCAGATTGCTCAGTTGATCTTGAAGTGTTGTTGATAGATCCATTGCTGAGATGGAACAACTCTAATGAAGAGTGCTTGGGAGCTACAAAGCTCAAAACCTGAGTCTGATGCCTCTGATTCAAGGGCGCCTTTTCCTAGGAGGGGCACTTTTAGCTTCAGACTTAGTCAATTTCTTGAGTGTTCTTCAATTCCTCCATTTTGACCACCCGTGCTCTGATCTAAGATCTCTACAGTTTGACAATCTCACTGTAACATGGGATGGATAACCAGTTCAGTCCCGAAAAGGATGACTTATTTTGTGAATCCTAAAAGTTGATTTAGGTACTTCAAAAGCATGGGCACCCCTGGCCTGCAAAGGTGCTTTTAACTCTTTGACTTGTGATTTTCAACTTGCAAACTTCCACGAACTGCCTCAGCTTGATCTTTGTCGTCAGATGTTTGATTTGTCTGTTGTCTTCGTTGATGGTGTCATTGTGCAGATTGATCAAAACGGAGGTCATTCTGGAGGTTGTTGAGCTTGCAGACTGCATCTAACAACGCAAAAATTTGGGTGCCTATTCTCAACAGGGGCGCTTTTCCTTGACAGTTGTTCAATTTTTTTTCATGTTCCTCATTTTGCCTTCATCTTTGGTGTTTTCTGCTTAATCTCTGCCTATGACTGTTTGACAAGTCCTATGAACGTCCAGCTGGATTGATCGTGAAGCTGAGAGAGAGTTGAACAGATGCCTTGTAGAAAGCAGTTGTTAAAGACCTCATCAGGTGACTCAAAAAGTTGGGCACCCCTGGCCTGTAGGGGCGCCTTTGCCTTGATGTGCATTGATTTTCCCTCCATTTGGCATGCTGGAATGATTAACAACTATTGTCTTTTGATGTGTCTCATAGGCTGACAAACAGGTTCGTTGCAAAGTTGGGCTGATGTCGGAGAGATGACTTGAAGACGAGCTCGTTCAACAACTGACATCTAGAGCATCTAATTCAAGGGCGCCCCTAGTCAACAGGGGCCTTTTTTCTCATGTTTGACTGCCATTTTTGACAATACTTGCTTGTAGCATCTCCTAATCTTGCTTGCATTCGTCGTTGATTGATGAATCAGATGACTTAGCTTGAGGATGTGTTAGAAAGCCAGCAAAAACACGAAGAAGATGACTGCCTTGGTGAAAGTTCATTACTGCCTTTGACCTTTGGAATTCAAGGGTGCCCCTAGCCTGTAGGGGCACTTTTAGCTGTGGTTTCATCATTCTCATTGAAAATCTTTATCTCTTCATGCACATTCGTTGTGCATCGTGACTGTTTTGAGCATTGTCATTGACGACGCAGAAGTGTGCATCTTAGCAATCACCTTCATCATGTTGCGCATATGGGCATTGGAAAAATGACTAAGGCATTCAACTACACAGCCTCCTTCTAGTAGCAAGGCATGTATTTTCCAGACTTAGCCAATTTTCAGCATTTTTCACTTTTGAAAATCCCCTTCATCATAGAGCATCTTTTCGAGCATTTTCACCATGGATTCTTCGTTGAAGCTCTTGAGGCTTAGATTTCACCACCCGGTACTGGCCATTCTACCATTAATGGCTGTGGAGGTCCTAGCTTTCTTCGTGAAAAATGAAAATAGACCCACTAGAGTAAAACAGGCTTTTTGGTGATTTTGACTTGACCAGTGTGATCGTGCAGTCAAATTATCCTATCAAAATCATTTTCAATTATTTTTGGAAAGGTCCTATTTTTTGGGGTTTTCCTAAAAATAGGGGTTTGAAACCCTAATTTTCAGAAAATTGCAAGTATCTTCCTTGACATAAACCCACAAAAACCATATGTTTGGTTTGACCTAAAACATACTTTTGACAACAATTTTGCATGATTTGGATCATTTAAGCAAAAATGCCTAATTAAAGCAAAAATTTATTATGGGTACAACATTAGGCTCTGTCTCGTGACCATGTCAGATACTTATGGCATAGGAGAACCGAGAATATCAAGTTTCATAGACCAATACTCTTATCAGTTAGGCATTGGAGTCGGGAATTATTTCCTAATTCACCTAACAATTGGAGTTCTCTTATTCACCTAAAACAAGACTACCTAAGAAATCACCTAAAACACGACGATACTTTACGGAATAGGGAAATACATAACTACATAATGTTAAAGCAAAAGAAATTTATTTACAAACAACTCACCCCATCCCCGAAGAGACGAAATGTTTCAAGTATTGCCTGCTTCATGACAACGCAAAGAGCCTCCCATCAATGTTGCTTCTACCTGAAAGGCTTTACCTCTCTTCTGATGGGAATTGTAGGAGACAATCCCTCTGGAATGAAGATTCTTAGGTATTTGTATATCCAAGTAAAGGTACTCTAACAAAAGTGAGAATATGATGCAAATGGGAAAGTTGATATCCCTGAGGCATTAGTTTTGTTGTCATCCATCCTCGAGATGTTGAACTCTTCAAACTAGTCAATCGAGTTCCAAACTCGATTTCTATAATGTCGTAGGTGATCTTTGTTGATCTGAAAATATCCTTTGACCAGCTCATGGATCAGCTCTAGATCGCCTTTAACACATAGGAGTTTGATTCCCATGTCTTTGACATCTTTGAGGCCTAACAAAAGCACCTCCCTCTCAACTTCAATGAATTGAAATTGCACAAATGGGTGCAACTGTCCTTTAGGGGAGATGATCACTTCCCCTACTTTTGAAACTTTATTTGAACAACCTCCATCGAACTGTGTTGTTCACGACCTTGTGTCCTCTGTCAGTATCTTTTCAAAACATGCAATGTTTTGATCTTCAGTTTCTATCTCTAGCAGAGTCACATAATTACCAGGATCTGTTTCAAGCTTTGCTCCTGCTGGAACATATGACTTGAGCACAGCCTACTTCTTTACAACATTGAGAATCTGATCCATTTGTTCTAGGTGATCTTGAAAATATTCCAGTTGAGAGATTTGTACCTTTGTCTTCATCATGGAACTCACGATGACAAAATTTGCTGAAGACGGATCTTGAGCAACTAGCATAGCATCCTTCTGTGAAGACCTAGAGTTGGAAGTGGAAGGCACCTCTTCACCCTTTTCATTTGATCTCCATCTTTCTTCCTCTTCTTTCTGTGCTTTGAAGTGTTGAACATGTGTAGGCACAGGCGTAGAAAAAATTTCATGATTCACCGCAAGAGAATGGTGACAGTATGCTTCTTTTTCTTCTTTAATAACGGGTTCAAAGTATCCTGTTGCGGAGCCATTGAAGTTGTTCATCTATGGTAAGACTACATTTGAATTTGTTAGTACAAAACTAGAACTGGGAGCAGCTTCAGCATATCCCATGTTTTGTGTCATTCTCGAATTCTCAGGACACGTGAATCTGATATGTCCATTTGTGTCATGGAAACAACAAAATACTGCACTATGTGTAGCTTCAATCATTGTTCTTGATGGAGATATTGGCAACCGTGGCTGAAGATTGTCTCTCTTTAGCTAGTATGGTTGTTGAGCTAGAGATCTGGTAGAATCTATTTTCATCAAACCGAAAGTGATCATATTATCTTCCAACTCGATGGCATGTTCTTGCATACTCTTCAACTTTGTTTCTTTCGCCATCTTGAGGAAGAAGGCTGTCTCTGATGGAAGAGCATTTATGAAACAGCTCATCAAAATCTCCAATGATGGATCGAGTGTAGAAGAAATTCGTGTAACAAGACAATTAAATCTTGCCACAAACTCCCTCATGTGTTCGTTGTGCTCCATCTTTGAATTTGCAAGTTGGGCAAACAACATATGACTGTCTTCAGTAGGCTTGAATCTTGCCAAAAATTTGTCACTCATAGTTTCCCAGCTTGTAATAACGCCTGGCTTCAAATGATTGAACCAGTCCGCAGCATTACCAACAAGAGTCTCCACAAAGAGATGCACTACAATGTCTTCATGTGGCACATGCAAAACAGAGTAGGTCATTGTGAATGCAGCAAAATGTTCATCTGGGTGTCGACTTCCATCGCAGCGAAATTGGGGAAAGTGCTTCCTTGACCCTTTAGGTAACTTGTGATTTACCTGAACAACCAAAGGCCCAATGTTATTATCCCAAGGTAATGAAAGTCGGCATCTCTCACGAGCATTATTTTTGTTACCATCCATTGCTTCTTGTATGGATCATGCAATCGGATGCCAGAGGATCATTCCTGTGATATCAAAGCATTAGCTTTTTCTTGAATTTTTATGCCCCGTACCCCACGGTGGGCGCCAGAAAACTGTTGGTGTTTCAATTAGCACCTCTGGAGTGCTTATTGAAAACAAACAACTATTGCAAGTGTTTTAGTAACTGCTCTTCAAATTATAAAGAGGAAGATCCCTCTTTGCTGATGTTATGCATAAAAAGTATAGTAAACTAAGGTTCCTATCTTTTTTACTTAGCGGCAGGGCACAAGGGTGCATAAACACAATGCGTTGCAGCTAAGGTTTTATCTGGTTTCTGGAAATCTTAACTACAACTAAACTAGCTTTTAATATGTCCTATCTCCTCAAGATAAACAGAGCATGAGGGCATAGGAGCGGGAATGGATGGTTGGATTACTTGTGCCGACCGTCTCGCCAGAATGAGTTTGAGGCTCTGAACTCTCGGATCTATGCTAGGATAAGGCTTTATGCAAGCAATCACTCTTTATGGTAAGATGGATCTCAGACTTGCCAAGGACGAGGAACACCTGTCCGATGTATAGACTAGGAAACAATTCACTAGAAACAACAAATTACCATGAACTAGCTAACAAGATTCCCAAGGAGGTGATGACACCTGTCCAAAGTGTAGGCTGAAAGACAACTCATTACACAACATCAAACGATTGTAGAAGTTGAAAACCCAACCTCACAAACCCCAAGAATCGCTTGCATGCAATAACCTATCACAAAAAATGAAAGATATTCAGAACCAAAGAAGATGTTCTGCAAGCCTCAAAGTAAAAATGCATTAAGAGAATCAATAATTACAATGAGATCAATCCCTATGAAGGAGATCGAAACCCTAAATGAAACCCTAGTGTGCACACTTAATAATTAATAAATAATTATTAATGTGCCTAAGTTTAACTTAAGTAAACCTAAAGGAATAAGTGAATTAATTAACCAATATGATTAAATTAATTAAGTGGAATAACTTATTACTCTAACAACCCAAGATGAACTTAGGGAGTAGCTAAAACACTAGGAAGAAGATGCATGAAAGCAAAGATGGGTCCCAGCAGCAAAGGCCTGATCAGGTACCCAAGTACAAATGCAGTGCAAAATAAACTAAACAGGGTAAAGGAGAAAACCCAGTGGGAACAAAACTCCTCTCCAAAATAGAATGCATAAAACAACTAAGTGATGAAAGATGGAGGACTCCACAAGACCCCCCAAGGACACCATCCATCACAAAGATACATGAATGAACCCCCCGAAAAGAGAGGAAGAAATAGACCACATAGCCCCCCCATAATGAAGTAGCTCCAAAAAGACTGAAGAAACCGCATCTCCTGAAAGAAGTGAGAAGGAAGAGGCTAGATGAATATAATCTCTGAAGGTGAAGCAAGTGTAGCCCAAGATGTCTCCACAGAAGCTTGAAAGAAGTGAGAAGGAAGAGGCTGGATGAATATAATCTCTGAAGGTGAAGCAAGTGTAGCCCAAGATGTCTCCACAGAAGCAGGTGTGACCTCAACCAATGAAGAAATCAGAGTAGGTGAAGATTGAAGTGAAACCTCCAAAGATGAATGCTCAACTAGGTCCTGCTGCACTGAAACAGAAGAAACCACATATGTAGTCATAGAAGTATCAACAACTGCAACAGTAGGTGGAGGAGATGGAATGGATGGCTCAAGAACGGGATCCGAAGTGAGAACACCGATGTTCAAGAAGCCAAATTTCTCCTCTAAATGATGATTCACACTAGAAGTGTGATGAACAGCTGTAGGAACAAAAGCACCATCAATAGCAAAATCTGCAAAGGAATACAACCGAGATGAGTGATCCACCACCCTAGTAGCAATAACTGCTCTACTCTCCAAGTCTCTGATGATAACTGAATCAAGTGTGAACTCCACAGATCTCCCATTGCCTCCATGTGTGATATGATATATGGAAAGAAGGTTGTTCGTCAAATGAGGAACACACAAGACATCCTGAAAAGTGTTGTCCCCAAAACTAATAGAGCCCTTTCCTGTAACATTCATGTATGTATTGTTTCCCATCAAAATAGGAGACATAGTGTGAGACTCAAAGGAAATGAACATAGACTGTGAAGAAGCCATATGATGAGATGCTCCTGAATCTAGAAGCCATCTCCCTGATCCAAGACCTAAAGAAGCACAAAGAGCATGTCCCTTCATATCTGATGAAGTATGTAAACCAGTTGTGCCCCTGTCATGCTACTCAGAAGAAGAATGAGGAGAAGGAGAGGATACAGACATCCTAGAAGGCAAATCAATCTGATGTTTCAGCTCATCAATGTCCTTATAGCAACTATGTTCTCCATGTCCTTCCCTCTTGCAATATGCACATGTAACCTTCTCCTTCTTAGATGATTTCCCCTTAGAAGAGGAGGATGAATCTGAGGACTCCTTTTGCTGCTCATAAGATTCGGAATCCTTTTGTTTTTGTTTCTTTCCCTTTCCACTAGAAGCCTTTTGATCTGTGGGCCCCTAAGATGCAATGAGTGCCTGTGATGAAGAGGGCTTCAACTTGCCCATGCTAGCCAACTTGGCCTGCTCTCGAGTGAGAGAAGATGCAAAATCATCAAAAGAAGGCATAGTAAATCTAGTACCAAGTGCATCCCTAGTAGCATAAAAGGTAGATACAAAAACTGAATAATCTGGTCAAAGCTTAGAAAGAATGGACAATATCAACTAAGAGTCTTCCTTATGAACACCACAATGTGAAAGCTACAGTCTGAGAGACTTAAGCTTTGTGAAGAACTCTTGGATGTTGTCAAAATCCCTAGGATTTAAGCCAATAAGCTCATTCTCCAACTGAAACCCTCGCATAGTATCCTGCTTCCCAAACAAAGACTCCAAAGTAGTCCAGATCTGATTGGGTGTAGTACAAGACTCCAGATGAAAGATTAGATCTAAAGAAACAGACAAGCATAATGTCCCAAAAGCCTCATCACATCTATTAAACCATTTTCTCTTCTTAGCAACACCTGTAGGTTCAACCTTTATACCCATGGTCACCCTGTAGGTTCAACCTTTGTACCCATGGTCACCCTGTATAACCCTTTGTGCTTCAAATGGATCTCCATTTTTTTTTTCCAACCAAAGTAGTTGAATAAAGTAAGGGGTGAAATATTATGTGAATACAGCAATGTATACTCTCAAATAAAAATAGATAGCTCTTTGATCTCAAAAAAAAATGGCTTGAATGCACGTTTCCCAAGAAAATAACCAAGAAAATAAAATTTGAGATCAAATACTTGGTAAATATTCTAGGAAATCAGGTTTGAGATCTGTGTAGAGCACTAAACCAACTTTCCGACGCCTATTTGTTTGCACAAAACAGAGTCCGGACACAAAAGTTATGCCCTCCGAAGTGAAAACAGCTACTTCGGACTTTGACAAGCAAAAAAAAGTAGCAAAACAGAAAAATCAAAAAACAAAACACAAGCACCACAACGTTGTGCTCGGAACCAACTTTCCGGCAACATCTCATTTTTGAAAAACAGAGATCGTACACAAAAAGTACACCCGATTCCATGAAAGTGCTCCAATTTGGTCAATAAGGCCTCCAGGAGCCCTTAGGGGCTAAAAAAAAAGCCCCTTGTCGCATGCAAGACCAGGGGGCTAGCGGCAGGGGTCGGGGCCAAAGCCCTTGGTCACCCACGTGACCGTGGGTTGGGCAAAAGAGGCCGCCGAGGGCCAGGTGCGTAGCCTCGGGTCCTCCAAAGGACCACGGGCTAAGGATTGAAGCCCGTGGGGGCTAGCGAATAGCCGTGACGGGAGGAGCTACGATGGAGCTCAGGCAGTGTTGCGGTGGCCACCAGCTGGCGCGGCAGCGGCGGTCACCTTCTAAACTAGCCACACAAGTTTTATGCGTCGTTTTTTTTTTTCTCGATTTCGCAATTTTTTGCCTTGAAACTTGTGTTGGGGAGGCCGTACGACCCCTCTAGCAATTTTTTTTTGCCTTTTTTTCAACTTTCTCAAAAATCAACGAAACGACAAGCATTTCTAGGATTTTTGAGCACTCTGAACACAATGGTGACGTCCGTTTTTCCCAAAAATGCACAGAAAAATTGCCTACCCCCAGATCCACAAAAAAGATGTCTAGCTTGAAACCTTTGCACAAAAAAAATCACTGTGAGGAAATATCTTCAAAAAACGAACAGGTAGCCACAAGTCTGAAGTTCTGATACCATGTAGAAGTTGAGAAACCCAACCTCACAAACCCCAAGAATCACCTGCATGCAATAACCTATCACAAAGAATGAAAGATATTCAGAACCAAAAAAGATGTTCTGCAAACCTCAAAGTAAAAATGCATTAAGAGAATCAATAATTACAATGAGATCAATCCTTATGAGGGAGATCAAAACCCTAAATGAAACCCTAGTGTGCACACTTAATAATTAATAAATAATTATTAATGTGCCTAAGTTTAGCTTAAGTAAACCTAAAGGAATAAGTGACTTAATTAATTAACCAATATGATTAAATTCAGTAAGTGGAATAACTTATTACTCTAACAACGATAACTATTAACATCAAAATATCTACCACCTAGGTCAAGTTCGTGGGTTTTTTCTTTAAGTCAAGCTATAGCCTACAAGTGCATTTGCTTTGTGTTTGGGCCTTGGGGATGCCTACAGGAGCTCCAATTTCTCAGTGATTAAATACTTCCAAGTTTGAGATTTCAGATTTGTTTTGCTTCTGTTGTACATAGAGCTAGATTACTATTTTTTTATTTTTTTCATTTTCTGTTTTCATTGATTTGGTATCATGTTTATAAACTTTCAAACTTTCAAGTTTCAACTAAAAGTAGTGACAACATACAAACTCTCAGTCTTTCATACTTTAAAAAATAAAAAAAAGCCTTACAAAATGAGCAGCAACAGCAGTGGCAGTGACAGTCATGAGGGTAGTGATAGTGAAAATGAAGTTCAAAGAATGTCAATAGACCCTTCTTCTACCTTCGAAAATCTAACCCATGATTCTTCAGACTGTCATGTCCCCGAAATAGCAATACCATAAAAACCAAGTGTTAAAATACAAATAAATTAATAAATAAAATAAATAGCAATATTAAGATTAAATATAAAATACATGTGTACCATATCAATATAAACATATATAAATAACAAATATAATAATAATATATAGGCAAATTATTGTTATTACATTCTAGTGTTAAATAACTTAATATCAAAAATAATAATAATAAATAAATATTATAATCATTACACATTAAAGATTGTAATACATTAGAATAAAATAATAAATAAGATATTAGCAAATTGATTTTATTATTATACTTTAATGTTAAAATATGTTCATTAAAACATCAAAATATAATAATAAAATAGGTATATAATCTAAAATATCATAATTATTAGTAATAATATATTTCCAAAAATAGATATTATTCTGATAATAAGCCTTTAAAGGCAGCAATTAAATCTAACAAAGGGATATATTTTATGAAAAGTCACCTCTTTCACCAAACAATACATTCCCCCCATGAGTCACTTACCTTGAATGGTATAAATAGAAGGAAGGAAAATAAGGAAGAGAAAAAAACATTGAGAAACAAAATAGCAGAAACAATGATTGTTATGCATTGGAATATAGAGCCATTATATATATATATAGGCATACAAATATGTATGCATAGATATAGATAAATTTTATACTGAATAATATCAGGGAAACCCGGGGACACGTCCCCCCCTAAAATGGCCCATCCCGGTCCCCAGGACGTCCCAGGTACAGGGGGACGGCAGGGGGACTGTCCCTCTTTTTTCAAAAAACATAGGAAACGTTCCCAGGACGGGGGGACGCCGTTGACCAAATAGGGACGGCTGACCAGTCTTGGGGACGGCCAGGGGACGCCTGAGTCGTCCCCCAACCGTTCCCCACATCAAAGCATGTTTTAAAAATAAAATAAATATATATATATATATATATATATATATATATATATATATATATATATATATAATAGTTTTCAATTTTTTGGTTTATGAGTTGTTCGTTTAAATTATTTTCATATATCTTTCACAATATTTGGAACACTCACAAGATAAATATTTGATGCTCTATTAGAGATATATAAAAATAACAAAAATTTATTCCAAAAGTGTGTAAACTTGAATTTATTTGCTTGTTGTTCACTAACAAGTTTTAGAGACAAAGACTTAGGATTTTGACATTTTTAAACAGTTCTTACTTCTTCACAATTGGAAATAGGCTGAATATTAAGGCAACTTGATGCCCAAAACTCCTTGAGTGCAGCAATTGTCCCCACATTTAACTGCTCAAATTCATATCAGACAATACACCAGCATTGAATTTACTTCCTGTAGTCCACATTCCCAGAAATTTACAATAATTCTGCCTTCAAATGCCTCAGCTATTCATTATTGTTCTGTGCCAAGTAATCAATAACCTATGTGAAACAATCTTCATTGTAATCACAAATGTTCTCCCAATTTGTGAGCTAGAAATAACCTTATATAATTTGATATAAGTTAATAAATTTTAACTTGGAGGTTGTATTATGATTCATGTATTTTAATTCTAAATTTTCAATGTGTATTGAGTATTGACAAAGAATGTTGAACACAATTGTTATATGTTAAGGTTCTATAATGTATATTATGTATGCTTTATCCATGTTTTCATATGAATATTTAAAATTTCCCTATATATTTTAAATTTTCCCTATATTTTATATAATCGTCCCCCGCCGTCCCTAAATTTGGCCTCAAAAATCGAAAACTTGGGGACTCGTCCCGCCATCCCCGTCCCTGTCTCGGAAACTTGGGGTAACCTTGAATAATATGCAATGAATAAAGAATATATATAAGGAAAGAATAATTATATAAACATATATTTATGAATACTAATGGATATAAGTAAAAAAATAATTTTATATATATATGTATAAGAAGTATATATATATATATATATACATACACGATTATGCAATAATGATACTTATTAGTCATGATGACTCTTTAATATAAACATAAGTAGATTATGTATATTTATGAATTGTCCTCATCCTATGATCAATTCAGTATAAGGTTGAAGGAGGCGAGTAAGGAAACATGGAGAGATATAGCAACTCAGGTGATGTATTCACTTAACAATAATATTTAGCATATTTTGAATATAAGAAATAGATATTGCTAATCTGATTATTGATATAATGCTTTCTTTAATCTTATCATAATGAGAATCATTCTAGGAAATAATGAACTTAAAGAATCATTGATACATGAAAATATATTTGATTATAGGCATGAAATAGATCTTGGATGAAAACAAATATATCTGATTGTGTAAAGATTGTCTTCTCCGTGATTGGTACCCTCTTAGGCAAGTGAAGTAGAGTCCAAGTGGTTAGCCTAAAAACCCCCCTCTCATGTTCGTAGGCCAAGGAACGGGTTAGACATAGAGAGGTGGGGGTCCCACTGTAGGAAACTACACTATTATAGGGGTGGTAGGTCGTAGGACTTCACCTTGTTGTAATAGGGCAAGTGTCTTCTGAGGTATTGTCATGTATGGAGAATGCAGGGACTAAGCTGTTGGGAAAGGAGGATTGTGAGAGGCAACCTCCCGTGCCCAACACAAAAGCTTTAGGGCGGATCCATACAGGGCACTCCCTTTGCTTGTTAAAATTGTATTTATGATTATGCTTATATTTTGGATATCTAGATATTAATGCTAACAGATATATGTGTTTCTGGAAATGTTGTTAATATGGTGAATGCAGATTTCATACCAAGATTACTTTATTAAAAAGAACATTCATTTGGAAGGAAAAAACCCTAAACCTAATCAACAAATGAATTCTAGGGCAAAACAGGTAAGGGACATTACACAGACCATTTTGCATGCCCTATACCCACTCTTCAAAGGTTTGCAAAAGGCCCTTTCAACTGCAACAAACCGTTGTGTCAGTTTGCCATAGATGTGACTGTCAACAAGAAGAAAAATTCAGGGGGCAGCAAGAAATGGCTTTGTCATGTTTGTGAATCTAATTACCATGGGAGCTATACTAGGATTAGAGGCCATCTAGTTGGTGACAGTGGAATGGGTGTTAGTGTTTGTGAGAAAATAATATGGAGCAGCAGCTTCAATTTGCAAAGTTGGTTGGACTAAGTGATGACCAGATCATTACCATTCAAAATAAAAAACGACCATTAGCTAATTTGCAAGCCTCTTCCAATGTATCAATTTCAGAGAGTTGTGATAGAGGGAAGAAGAAAGCAAGTGAGAAAACTTCAATCATGGGGTTAATGAATACGCAAAAACGTGAGCAAGCTAATGATGTAGTGGCCAAATTCTTTTATGCACATGCTCTTCCATTTCATTTGGCAAGGTCACCTTATTTCAAAACTATGGTGAAAGAAATTTTGACAGTTGGATCCTCTTATGCTCCCCCTAGAGAACATAGATTGTGTACCTCCCTCCTTGACAAACAATATTCAAAAGCTACCTTGTTGATGGAGGACATGAGGCAAACATGGCTTAGGATTAGTTGTTTCATTGTCATGGATGGGTGGACTGATATTCGACATAGGCCATTCATTAATGTTATTGTTACATGCCCTACTGGTTCATACTTTATTCGAGCTGTTGATTGTTCTAGGAAGCATAAGGATGTTGATTTTCAGTTTGGCATTTTGAGGGACGCCATAGAGGAGGTTGGGCCTTCTAATGTTGTGCAGGTTGTGACAAATTCAGCTCGTGTTTGTAAGCTAGCCGGTTTGATGATTGAGAGTGCTTACAAACATATTTTTTCGACTCCATGTTGTGTACATTCTTTGAATAATGCTTTGAAAGACATTGGAAAAATAGATTGGGTGAGGGCAGCAGTTGCAAAGGCTAGAAACATACAAATGTTTGTATGTAACCATCACACTTCACATGCACTATTTTGGTCTTATTCAAAGAAAGAATTCCTCAAACCAGTTGAGACTAGATATGCTAGCTACTATATTTTGTTGGAGAGGATGTTGGAGGTCCAAGATGCTCTACAAGCCATGGTTGTTTGTGCAAATTGGAAAAGGTGGACTCTATCGAAGACAAATGAAGGCAAGGAAGTGAGAGATAGAGTACTTAATGAAACTTGGTGGGCCACTATCAAGTAAGAAATCTGGAAATTTATATTGTTTTTGAATTTGTTACACTTTGTTTTACTTTGTATTTTAAAAGTTCTAATATTTAATTTGTTGCTTGTAGGTATATTTGCTTTTTCATATTACCAGTTGTGGGGGTAATCCGGTATGCAAATACAGACTCTCCTAGGTTGGGAGAGATATATGAGACTTTTGATAGCATGCTTGACCAAATGAAGCAAGCTATTTGTCAAAAGGAACCTGAGTTGAGTTTTTATGAGGACCATATTAGGCCTATTGTGCAAAGAGGTGGAACACAATGAATACCCCTCTTCATATGCTTGCCTATACTCTTAATCCAAAGCGGTATGTACCTAGACTTGGCCGAATGCTTCCTTCTGAGGATGACGAGGTGATAGAGGGGCTTACAACAGCCCTTCGTAAAATGTATACCAATGAGCAGGCGACCATTATTAGAGAGCAATGGCTTATATTTTTTGATCTTCAGGGTCCTACATTCAGCAAACCAGAGGCTAGGACGGATAGGGCCACCATTGCACAAAACAACCCCATTGGATGGTGGAAATTTCATGGGAAGGACACACCGGATTTGAAACAACTTGCCATTCATTTGCTCTCACAAATTGCTAGTTCCTCTACTGTAGAGAGGAATTGGTCCACCTATGGCTTCATCCACTCCATTAAGAGAAATAGGCTTACTTCAAAATGAGTTGCAATTCATAGTGCCTTGAGACTTCAGGACCAACTGACTACTGAGTATCGACAGACTCCAGTAGCACAATGGGATGTTGATCCTAAGGATGTTAGGCAACTTGATGAGGATGAGGTGCAACCAGGATTGGTCGGGCTACCATTGGATGATCCACTCTTGCTAGAGGATGATAGTGACTCAAATAGTTCTGAGCCTTTCGATATTCATAGCCCGAATGAGGCTTAATTTCATAAACTGTTGTACAATGTATTTAGTATTTTGATTTTCATGTTTGAACTTTGAGACTTCTTGATGCATGTTTGAAACATTTGGATATTGATAGACCATGGTTTTATTGATGTTTGATATTGCTATGATAAATTTTATAATGCTTTAATGACATTTATTATGTTGTTATACTACTAATCTCGCGATTTATTTACATACTGATATTGTAGTTATCATTTATTAATTTATTGGAAAATCTCTCTCTTTCCCTCTCTCTGTCTATAATATATTAATAAATTTTGGAAAAATCATAAATATATATATATATATATATGTATGTATTTTGTATGTCGTCGTCCCCTACCGTCCCCTAAAAATGGCCCCCTAGGAAACGTCCTGGAAACGCGTCCCCGTCCCTGAAACGCCGTGGAACATAGCAATTTGGTGGTCACAAACCATATAAGGTGTAAGTCAATCTAGAAATCCCCTTCTTCAAATGCAAGATAGAAGCAGATTCCCTAGATAACTAGCTTAACCTAATTTGTTCATTCCATAATTTGCGAACTCACAAGTACTCAAGTTTTTTTCCAAAATGAGTAACTTGTAGGTTAACTCACGACTCAACTAGAGCACTATTTTGGCAAGCTTTATGCCCTAAAATGTGACTATAGACTAAAACATGATTATATAATGAAAACATGCCCTAAAACATAATTGTAGACTAAAAAATGCGATTGTGAATTGAAAAATATGTTGTAAAATGTTGGCATATTGAAAAATGTGCCCCAAAATGTGATTGGAAACTAAAAAATGTGACTGTAAACTGAAAAATTCCATTTCTTTGCCCTAAGTATATTTTAAGTTGTCGAATTTTGCCAAGTCAAAAAAAAATTGGTCTACCAAGTTTGAGTCAAGTCTTAATATGCAAACCATGGTTCATACTACACAATTAATCATTTCTTTAACCAAGAAAAATCTTATTTTGAAATATATATCAAGTTTCAGACCACATATCCAATTAGATATGGATTTCCTACAGAAACTTCCATTAGAGAAGCCTACAAATTGCTTGCAAATTTGAAGCTAAGGCCAAAATCAAGACAAAGGCAAAGGATTCAAAGTCTCAAAAAAAGCTCCAATTTAAGAACTTCAAGCAAAATTCCAAACCAAGAAATTACTCTCAACACCATTCATGGAAGAAGCAACATCCACAAAATGGCCTAAATAATGAGCAGTCCACGACAAGCAAGTAGCATATAGTTCACACTTCCAACACTAATTCAAATGCAAAACGCCATGCTCACAAGACTCAACTTGCACAACTTGATGCAGCGAGTACTAGCACTTCAACACAAGACAAAGGTAAGCAAATCATGGAATCTCAGTCTAGTGCCATGGTGGGTACTTACAAAGATATCTATTTCCCTTGTAGGCATAAAGAAAGCAAAAAGATCATTCCTCTCAAATGTAGATCAATGGGCAACCAATGCAATTCATTGTTGACAATGGTAGTCAAAAGAACCTGATTTTTCCTAAAGCAATTCAAAGATTGAACTTGCCACTAACACCTCACCACAACCATAATCCATTGGATGGTTCAATGCAATGACATCACTCAACAATGGCCACTGGTGTACAACATCAAACCTTTTCAAGATATAGTCCTTTGCAACATCTCTCAATTAAAGGTATGTGATATTTTACTTAGGCAACCGTATCTTTACCATCAATATGCAGTCTATGAAGCAAATCCAAGAAATGTTATCATAGATATTGGTGATAGGAGATACTGCATACCTAAGGTACTACCTAAGCTATCACTCATTAGTGCCGGCAGTGTAAGAAGCTAGTAATATCTAGTAAGAAGTTTGTGTTTTTAATGGTGAGGGTTGAAAATGAGAACATCCTAGGGGCCTCAAAGCATACCAGAATTGCTCCAGCAACATCAGAAGAGACCTCAAAGTTGAACAACAAGTTGGAAGAATGCAATCGTACAAGTTGAACCTACATAAGTCTCGAAGATAGCCTTCAAGGAGTGTTAGTCAGGCCCTTAAGCTAGCCAATTCTCTAGCCACATTCATGCAAATGATGAAAGACATCCACAGGCCATACGCCATTTCATTTGTTGTAGTCTACCTTAATGGCATCTTGATCTTTAAGAAAACTTTGAATGAGCATCTGAACCATATTGAGCAAGTGTTTAATACTTTGCACAAACATAAGTTGTATGCAAACATGGAGAAATGTTTATTTTCCAAGAAGGTATAGTATTTGTAATATATCGTAGACACACAGGGAGTTCATGTGGACTTGACCAAGATTCAAATAATCTAGGAATGGCCACAACCAAAGAATCTCACAAAGCTCCACAGCTTCCTGGGATAGGCAAATTTCTATAGAAAAGAGATATGCTATTGGAAGCAGAAGGCTAGAGAAAATTGGGTATTGGATGAAGATAGGAATACAACCTACTTTCACTCTATAGTGGTAGCAAAGCACCAAGCAAACAGAATAAGTTATTTTCCTGATGAACAAGGGAATAGGCTGGAAGAAGTAGATATGATAGTAGTGGACGCAGTGAATTTCTTCAAAAATCTGCTTATGGAAGAGGATACTTGTGATGAGGAGGCAGAAAATAGGTTATTGTCTAATGTTCCCAGTTTGCTCTCTCCTGAAGATAATGAAATGCTGTCCTTCCCTTTCTTTCCAAAGGAAGTAAAAGCTGCAGATTTTGGCTTAAAGGACAGTGCCCAGGCCTGCATGAGATGCATGAAGGTTTCTTTCAATTTTATTGGTATGTTCTGGAGCAAGATGTAGTCATAGTAGTGTATGATTCTTTTAAATTAGATAAAGTTTTAAAAAACATTATGTGCACCTTTCTGGCTTTAATCCCCAAAAGGAAAATGCAGAATCCTTTAATGATTATAGGCCCATAGCATTGTGTATTACTATAAAGTATAAACAAAATAATTTTGAAGGCGATAGCAGAAAGATTGAAAGGGTTGTCACCGAAGCTGACAGAGAAATAACAATGGGGTTTTGTAGGAGGTAGACAGATTCTAGATGCGGTGTTTGATTTCCCATGTAATCATGCACTCTCTTTCAAATAGGAATGGCAGCTTTATGATAATAAAATTCAATGTGACCAAAGTCTATGACAGATTGTCAGGGAGTTTGAGACCTTTGGTTTTGGTACAAGATGGGTGGATTGGGTCTTTCAAGTAGTGGCAGAAACATGGTTTTTAATGTTAGTAAATGGTTTTCCTGCTGGATTTTTTCAGAAATCTCATGGTTTGTGTCAAAGTGACCTGCTAGCTCCTTATCTCTTCATACTAATTGCAGACTTGCAAGGACGTTTCATAAGTTCCTTTAAATTGAAAAATAAGATTGCAGGGGCTTGCTTGCAGCCTTCTCAAGATGCTTTTACACAAGTAATTTGTTGACAATACCATTTTGTTTGGTAAGGCGCTGAAGTCTAAATCACAAGCTTGGAAGGAACTGTTAGAGGTTTATGCAAAAGCATAAGGGTAGAAGATCAACAAGGAAAATTTAAAAAAAATCTTCTTCAATGCCTAGCCAAGACTCCAAGGTCGTATAGCATGATTTTTGGCCTTTAACATAGCTTCTCTTCCTTGTAATATATAGGATTGCTCCTTTTCATGAGTTGTAATAAAGTAGAGTTGTGGGCAGAATCATAGTTTGCATACTTGGCGAGTCGTCGAATACTAGCCATTTTTCTCACTTGCGAGTTTTCTTAGTGTTTACTCACCAAGTTATTTTTCTGAGTTTTTGGCGAGTACTTGCCAAGACTCACCAAAAAAATCAGCAAGCAAGCTTTTCTATTTAACTCAGCAACATTTCAAAATCAAGGAAAAAAACATGGATTAGACACTGCAAAAACTATGCTTTTTTGGTTTTATGAACATTGGCTTTTTCCTTTTAAAAAATTATGAAAATGATGTGCGCCATGAAAGTTGGTGTGGTTTTGAAGGTTCATTTGGGCTTGGTAGTCGGGGCTCTGCCCCTTGACCCCCGTGAGGGGTGCTACCCCCCAACCACCATGTGGGGTGCTACCCCTCAACACCGTTTAAATTGCCCAAAACCCACAAGGGGCACTACCCCTCAACCCCGCTAGGGGCATTGCCCCAAACCCCCACCAAATTCATTCGATACATTTTGTAGCTATATTTTGCATAAAATTTATAATCTTTTAAAAAAATTATGTGTTTTTTTTTTCAAAAATTTTAGTGCTTTTAAAGGTGTCAAGTTTCCCCAAGTACTCTCTGAGTCTAAGGTTGTGAACTATGGGCAGAATTAGTGCACCATATTCTTCATGGAGTGGCTCTTGGTTAAGCCTAGTAGGATATTTTGAAAATAAGGGCTATTCTTCAAGATATACCTATATACTTTTTATCCATACTTCCCATTCCCAAGGCCATTCTTCAAAAGGTTTAACAAGATTTGCAGAGACTTTTCATGGCAAGGTACAGCCAAAGAAAAGAAATTCCCTCTTCTCAAATGGGAGAAAGTGAGCAGTCTCAAAGTGCGAGGTAGAGCACAAATTAAGGATTTAGAAGCTCAAAATGTAGCTCTAAGGGCTAAATTAGTGTGGAGAAGGCTGGAAGAACTAGATGCTCCTTGGATTATTATGCTTAAAGAGAAATACCTGAATAGTATATCTTCATTTGAGTTTCTAAACTTAGATGAACTACCAAATGGATCATGTATATGGAGTTTCATATGGAAATCAAAATTCTTAATAAAAGAAAAGCTTACTTGGGACTTGGGTTCCTAAGCTGACTTTTGGATAGATTCTTGGATGGGTAATTCCTCGCTATAATCCATCCCTAGGTCAAAACAAACAAAAAAAGTGCTAACAACAACATGGGGCTGTAGAGTGGGTGATTACTAGTATGAAATTGATGTCAATGGTAGAAAATTAAGAGCTTGCAAAAGTCTGGATGACTTTTTTATTCCAAGAGAGCAGAAAGTTCTTCTTAACTCCATCCTTCACCCTATAATTTTCTCTTGCTTAGACAAACAAGACACAGTCAAGTGGAATGGTCACCCCTTGGGTTTATATAAGGTTGCGGCTGGATACTCTTTGCTCAAGCATTGTCAAATTTCCTCTTCTAAAAGCTAGCCTTTTGGGCACATTTGGTGCAAAGAAGCTCCACCCAAATACAATGTTTTCACTTGGCTGGTAGTGTTAAGAAAAGTTCTAACCTATAATATTCATATAAAAGGGGGAATTTTTTGGCCCTTCTAGGTGTTGTTTATGCAAAGTTGTTGAAGAGTCGATAAATCAACTTCTTTCAACTTTGCCCTTTTTCAGCTGATATTTGGAGTACAATAATGGCCAAAGAGGTACTGTGGGATTTTTTGGGATTGGTCAAAGCTTTCTTATGCTGCTAGCCAAGAGATACTACAAATCTAGACAATCTTTGGAATATAGTGCTAATGTTCATATTATGGAGCATCTGGTTCGAATGGAATGGAATCCTCCTTCAATAGATGTTGAAGCAAGATATACGTGGCAATAAAATAATTATTTCTAACCATTCTTAGAAAGATAAAAGCTTACCTATCACAGTCTAAGCAGGTGGTTCTGTAGTGTTGGAAAATACTAGAAGAGGCTCTTGTTCAAGGGATAAGAGGCAATCCAATTGATAGAAATAAGAATCAGAGTAACTTGGCAGAGCCAAAAGAGAGGGAAGAGAGGTCGAGCTCTCCTTAAGAGGGCTATACCAAATTAAATTTTGATGGTGCCTCAAGAGGCAATCAAGGATTGGCAAGAGATACATTAGTGCTCCAAAATGCAAATGCAAAGCTCATTTATGGCAGTTATTTCTTCTTTGGGATAAAAACAAACAATGAAGTTTGGGATAAGAGGCAATCCAATTGATAGAAATAAGAATCAGAGCAACTTGGCAGAGCCAAAAGAGAGGGAAGAAAGGTGGAGCTCTCCTTAAGAGGGCTATACCAAATTAAATTTTGATGGTGCCTCAAGAGGCAATCAAGGATTGGCAAGAGAAACATTAGTGCTCCAAAATGCAAATGCAAAGCTCATTTATGGCAGTTATTTCTTCTTTGGGATAAAAACAAACAATGAAGTTGAGTGCAAAGCTCTTATAAGTTATAACTAAAATGGTGGCAGCAATTTTTCTGAAGCTACATAAGCTAGAAGAGAAATATGATTCTCTAATAGTAATAAATGCAGCCCACACTAGAAAGAGTCCAAGTTGGAAGTTAAATAGAAATGCAAAAGAAGTTGAAGGGATAAAATCCAGATTTGAGGAGAGTAGTTTTGTCCATTGCAAGAGGAAATTAAATGCAACAATAGACCTTTTAGCAAGTGCTAGAATTGACCAAGAACCTATAACAGTAGACCTTTTGGCAAATGCTAGAAAGAGTCTATAGATAAAGTGACAAAGGTTTAGAAGCATGTAAGCAATGTTTTTTGGCTCCTTATTGCAAGCAAGATTGAATTAATCTAAAGAACATGGCCATATGAGGATGGCTTTATATTGGACGTTAGGAGGGTGTATATGTAAATAATGCAAAACTTTGATGACAGCATCATTTAATGGAGATTTTTCAAACACGCATGAATAAGTATTAAAGTGTGGAGGATGCCCAATGCAATTATGGTGTTTAGTTGTGTAGCAACATAGTTGGTGTGACTCTTCTATGTATGTCTGCAATATTAAGGTGGGCAAGAATGGCAAGTTCCTATAGGGTAGGAAAGAGCAAGGATTAAGAGAGATGCTACTCCCTTTCAGATTGTCAGATAAGGTAAAATTTTGCTTGTGATTCCATGGCAGCCCTAGGATTTGTGCATATGTGTTGGGTGAGCAAGAAGTGGATTTTGGCAACAAACCGAAGTCTGCTATCAAAGGAGATTTCAAGGGAGGAGCTATTTTCAATTGATGATGTTTGGGGAGTTGTACAAAAGCAATAAAGCTTTGTTAATGAAAGGTAGCTTCGGTCAGATATAAATGATGATTGCTGATTGCATCATCATCATTTATATATGATCGAAATTACTCATCAAATAAATATTTCTGGAAAATAAGAATTTTGAATTTATGAGCATGAATAAAATTCAAAATAAATAAATTAAATGTTTGCATTATGAAATCGCAGGAAGGTAAATGCAAATGGTTATGTTAAGCCACCGATTAACATCAGTTGGCTATAGGAGACCCGCGCCCTCAAGGGACACGTCCTCTCATAGAACGCTTCTCTCCTTGGAGGCGTGTATCTTCTTGGAGGTACGTGTCTCTCCTTTAGATACATAACATGATAGCAAACATTGATTGGAGACATCGAAATTTATAAATGTTCTGCAATCAGCACATTCACAATACAGAAAATAAAATCTGACATAGAATTCTTACACAGAATTTCAGACTTAGAATTTCCATAGATTTCTTAGGATCCTAATTTGATAAGATTTGATTACATTTACAAGCTTCATACTTCAAAAGGATGTAAAACAAAAGAAATCACAGCATAGTCCAAGTCTTCTGTAGCATTCTCTAGCAAATCCATGGAGTCTTTGGGAAAGAAATAGCTTTCTGTGGACTCCCAACTGTTGACTAAGGAAACAAGGCTTAACAAACCCAACAAAGCTTATTTGGAATTGTTGGTGGCTGACCAATGACAAGTTGTAGCTTGGGAATTTCATATAGTATGCAGCTGCTATTTTCCTTAGTATTATTTCCTTAAGCACCATTCACTAGAGAAGGGGAAGGTGACACCAAAAATTAAAAAGACAGATATAATGTGGGCCTGTCCTATACTTCACCCAATTGCAACACTCAGAACAAATTTCTACTAGCAGTTTGATAAAGTATAACAACAATTAAGTATTGAGCCATAGCCAAGTTGCTAGCCATTCCATATCTGGACGTGCAATCCACTTAAACAAACTTGAGTCGCAACATATTGGGTTTGTACAGTCACATATGTCTATCACAACCACATATTATGGTTAACTTTGATTTGCTGGTACCTATATTTCAGTATCTTTATCTATAGAGGGTACCTATTACACTAATTGAAGAAGGGGTTAGCATCATAAAATTAATGAGGATTGCTATCATTCTATGAGTGGTACTAGTTGCTAGCTGTAACACTATTTAATATAAGATTATCATCAGTCCAATATTTGGTGTTGTTCCAATTGGTAAAACAAAAAACTTCTGGTTTGACAAATCTATCAATTATGAGTTTGGTTTCAGCCAATTATAATATTCAAAGGTTGTTATTATTCAATACAAATATGGTCTTCTACAACTGGTCACTCATTCCAGGTATTTTTATAATTTATGTAGTTTGTTTGCCAACTGTTTGACGAAATCTCTATCTCAAATTGTTGGCCAACCATTTGACATAATTCCAAAAACTAAAAATAGATGAGTACACATTGCTTCAATGTTTCAATCAATGTTATATTTCTGCTATTGCAGAAATACTATTATCTCACATCATTGTTGTATCTGAAAACACAAAAAAATGCACATATCCAAAAACAGGACATTGCAATGGTATTAGAGCTGGCGGTCTTGCCAACTTGTTCAAAAAGCTAAACATTTGTTGCAGAATTTACCACTTATTCAATTGTATCACAAATTTGAATTTCAAAACTAGCCTCCAAGGTTAAAGCTAACATTTTATGCAGATCATAATATCATATCATATGTTTGCCAGTGATAGAAAGTATATAGAAAAATGAAGACATTTCAAGAATCTTTGTAAAAACTATTATATTACAATCTTTGCACAATATGAATAAGGAAATGAAACAGTTTTCTGGTCTGATGAAACAAAAGGACAGAAGAGCAAAAGAAGAAGCATGTTTTAAAAGCCCAAATTTCAAGGATCAGCTATTGGAACAGTTTGCTATAAGTTTCAAAGCTCTAAATTCATTTAGAAACAAAGGATAGAGAAATCCAATTCCAAGAAGACAATTAGAAGAATAGTTTGATAGAGATGAGTGCAAGCTCTTTCATTTTGATGACTATGCTCAAAAGCCTCAGAGTTACAAATCCAATGTTACTTTTGAACAACACTTGGAAATTTTCCAAAAAAAGAGAAATAGAAGGCTAAAGAGAGAGAAGAAAAAGCTAAAGAAATTGTCAAGAAGCCAAAATCAGAAACACCAGAAATTGCTTAGGAACAAGAATTCAAGGAAAGAGAAAGATCAAAATAGCTCATTGAGCAAGCACATAAGGATTCTGCCAAGCGGGTTAAACATAAAAATCCTTTGATAGTAGAAGATGTTCATTTGACTTCTAATGATTGCATGTATCAACAAAACAAGGAAAAGGCATCACTTGTCAGATGCAGAGAGTTCAAGATGAAGCAAGATAGGTCAAATCATGAACTATACTTCAAACTTCTAAATCGTGAACCCTTGATTAATCTACAGAATAGCTTGTGGATGGATATGCATTTAAGGAAAATATTTTGATTGACCCTAAGGATGGAGATGTTGAGGATATCTCAAGTTCAACAATTCCTAATTTGGCAAAGGGAGGAGATTACTTTGATTCCAACCTAAGGTATGGAAGTAATGGTCATATTTCAAATTTGTTGCATCCTACAATGTCATTGCAAGATTCTTGCCATCATGGAAAGCGTTCTAAAGGTGTTAGAGTGAAGGATACAACTTGTAGTAGAGGGCATGTAGATTCTTTGATTCAAGTTCAATATTATCTTTACATGTGGGATCTAGGAGATATTTTGAGAGAAAAAGATGATAGGGGTTTTGATATCACTTGGATAGAAAGAAAGCTCCTAAGAAATCATAAAGAGAAAGCTCCTAAGAAATCATAAAGAGTATTTTGTGCATTCTAACAAGTTGTGAAAGATCATTCCTCACAATTCATAGTCACTCCTTCAAGCTAAATCCCACACTTGAAGACATGGTTATAAATGATGGCCTAATGAAGACAATCACAACAAAATGTTTAATGCTAGATAATGGTTAGCAAAATAGATGCCATTTTGATTTTATGACTAAGCATGGTATGGTGCTGTTGGAATCAAGATTCACACAGGTTTGTGCCCCTTGGATGGGTGAAGGAGAAGTTCACATGAATATCATAGTAGCACAGCAAAAGCATGATGGGATAACTCCAAGTTTGAATATTTGTGCAAAAGATCATCAACAAGGTATGAAGGAAGATAGTGGTGATAGTATCCTACCATCAAATGACAGAGGGAACACTCTCGAGTCTCAAGACAGTTATGAGTCTAATTTTCAACCTTGATGTTGCCTCCATAACCATTATCAGCCACCACATTACTTCATTTACACTCTTACAAGTGGATTTACAGGTATTCCAGTCATGAGAAAGCAATTTTTTTAGTTGTTGACTGCTAATAGAGTATTTTCAGTTCTTGCATGGCTGTTTTCAGCCTCTACGTTGCTCAGATTTTTTATTTTTGCAAGGAGGTTTCAGTTTGGCAGCTGTTGTACCATTGGCATGTTGCTGGTTCTTACAAGAAGAGTCTACAAATAGTTGATTCGAAATTCACCAACAGGGTTGTCTGGGCTAATGGGAAGCAAATGACAGGTATACTTTATGTTGGTATGATCACATTCAACCAATGTCATGAGGCTGAATTGACATGCATAGAAACATTAAGAGAAGTTGGGAACTCCAGGATACTTGGTACAACAAAGGCACAACTTCATCTTACTCTACAGATTTTTAACAGTAGAATAATTCTTTTTCCAAGCAGCCATCTACTTATCATGCTTGTGCTGATAAGGGGAATAGAGACTCCATGGATATATTGATGCTGGAAGGAGAAAGTTATGCTCCTAAACTTTTGCATATAATGCAATCTATGAGGATTTTCCTATCCTGCAAGAACACGGTCAAACCTCATAGAGTTGTGTATGACCAACATACAGAGGAAGTTGACCTAGGAGAATGCTACTTCAAAGATACTTCTAGGGAAAGGCCTCTTTGGGATGTTTTCATTGATTAGAGATTGATTTGGGATCTTGACATTTACAGGAAGGTTCAATCTAAAGGAGTTAGAGTTGAACCAACATTACTTGAGGACAAGCAATCTTTGCAAAAGATGGGCTTTTATGTCCCCTTTTTTGAATAAAAAAATAATTTAATAATTTAATTTAAGTTGCCCGAAAAGTAACTTTAATATTATAAAAAAAAACTTATATTTTATTATTAAATTATAAAGTATGTTGGCGTAAGAACTAACACCTCTGGAGTGTGAGTTTGTACGGACAGCTATGCACACTACGTAATGAGTGCTCTTCAAATTAGGAGGGGAAGCTCCCTCGTTGTGCTGGAATGCATGAAATAGAAAACTAAACTAATGTCCTATCTTTTTGTTCTCAGCTGGTAGAGGCACAAGGTTAAGAAAACCTAGAACGTTGCAGCTAAGTATTTTCTGGTTTCGCAGATCATGTAACTACAACTAAGCTAACTTCTTTAATATCTATCCAATTTCCTCAAGAAACAGAGCATGAGGAAATGGAGCAGGAATGTATTGTACGATAAACTCCAGGTGCGGGCTCACAACATGAAGGCAAGGTAGGCGCAACTATTTGCTAATCCGGGAAGAAGTTTATTAAAACAAACAAATGGACGGTAAACCTGGTACAGCTTCACAACATGAAGGCAAGGTAGGCGCAACTATTTGCTTGGCTGAATGAGTCTACTATAACACACATCATACGATAAGCTTTGAGTACAGTTTCGCAACATGAAGGCAAGGTAGGCGCAACTATTTGCTCTTCTGAATAGGCTTATAATCAACAAAACAAAAGGTAAGCAACTGGGACAGTAGATTGTATAGACGCAACACGCATGCAATAACGATCAAACCAGCAACCCCATTTAACTAAGGTCGAATAAACACCATAACAATAACATGAAGGCAAGGTAGGCGCAACAATTTATTATAACAGCAATTACTCTTTGAACAGATACAATAATAGCAATACTACAGGCAAGGTAGGCGCAGCATGTATGCTATCAAGCAAAAGTTAAATTACAAATGAGCTTAAAGCTCTTATTTATAGACTTCAAGGTGTAGGCAACCCTAAAATCACCTTGAGTCAACTAAAGTCTTGCAATGCATGCAAGATCTTATTCCTAAACCCTAATTGAATGAAACTATACAGTTAACTGGGAAACTATCATCAGTTAACTGAAACATCTAATCTAAATGGACAAGGTGCAACATGCACGTCCTTATTGAAAGCAAGTCAACTGGAATGCTATCATCAGTCAACTGAAAAATCTAATCTAATCTCCAAGTATATGTAGATATTTCCAAGAAAGACATGGCATGCAATGTGTAACAACCAGTTAACTCGGAAAGAAGCCTCGAGTTTAACTCCTGTGTCTAATGTCTATCTTGGAAAAAGGTGGGACGCCTTTAACTGAAGTCTACTGGCCCTGATCTTGAGAAATTAACCCATCTACGAGGTCGTTGACTGCATCTCCATCTGGGGAACTGAAGCTCTGGCAAAGAATCCTATGTCTGTGCAGCATGTCTTCTCCATTAGTCATCCGACACTGGAACTCACCCTTTCTCCTGATTGCCTCATCAAACAATGTTGACATGGCTGTAAGCTGATTCATCTTACAGCCAACGGTCTCACCACTGAAAATACCGTGAATAAGTGCTTGGAGCTCTAACTGGATGTCAGCAAGCTCAACATAGTCACCAACCACACGCTGATATACACATGGTAATTGAGACACAAAGTCTCTTATATAGCGGAGTGCACTAGTAACATGCTCTCTACTCTCAGCCACCTCAAATGCTATCTTTCCTTCTATCTCTGCCTTGAAGATCAACTGTGTTCTCCAAATGTAGACCTCTTCTTTATCTTCTGCCTCTGTGACTGAATCAAATGACATTCCCAAGTTGGCAATCAGAATCTCATCCCTGGGTCTACTAATGGCCAAATCACATTCCTCATCTTGAAGTCGTAGACGAAGCTCACGTGCATTATACCGCAATTGATACAATTCTGTAAGTACAAGGTGGCCTCTAGCAACAAACTCCTCTTCCCATTCCTCCAATCGCTTACCATATGCAACCAAGAGATCAATCTGACCCTGCTCTGCTGGTGGTTCTAACATACGTGGAAGCGCGGTGACAACATCCCCTGTCCTGTGTACAAGGCTAGAAATGTACTGGCGAAGCTGCTGTATTTCAGCCTTGAGAGCTGATTTATCTTCACCATCTTTCACCATCCTATCCTTGGCGCTATCTGTAGCAACCTGTAGGAGATCAATATCTGTCTAACGAGTACTCTTACCGAAATGAACTATGATAACTTCGAAGTCTTGAGCTCCCATCTCGTCTAGACTCTTATCTTCTGGAGGTGCAGCAGTCTCAACAATGAATTCCTTATCTGCACTTCTCCCAATATGTATCTGTTTCTTGATCCTCTTTTCAGGCACATCTTGATGGTCATGATCGAAATCTAAATGATCAAGTATGTAAGATGGTTGTCTCCTTTTTCTTCCCAGTTGACTCTCAAGCCAAGATGAATCTCGACTAATCCCACTGGAATGATCTGTACTAGTCGCAGGAGGATCTGATGAATGTGAATGTGTAAAAGAATCGCTGCGAGGAGGTGAATCCATGTCCAAATCAATGTGAATTGGAATGGGAGGCTGCTCTAATGGTGTCGGTGACGGCATACGGGGCTGAACCTCAAGCTGTGGAGAAGTCTGAATAACTTCTCTAACTGGCTCTACATGTGGAATCGCAACAGATGCTTTTCCCTTCGAATTACTAGGCGCTGGATTCTTTTTAGGAGGATTACTCCTCTTCTTCTGCTTAGGTTTTGAAGAAGAAAGCAATACAAGTCCTTCTGGTGGCGGCTCTGCTCTAGGCATGGATGCCTTTCTCAACCTTCTGCTTTCTAAATAAAGCATACTATTTTGGATGACCCTGCTCGATCTTTCCTTTACTGATGTAAACTCTTTGGCATACCAGTTCACTAACGGCAGTGGTTGTCCATCAACTTGCTCTCTGTAAAATTGAGGAAGTGTATCTCCCTCATCTTCTGTCAATCCTTCCACATCTTCCGCCAAGAAAACAGAAACTTGTGGAAGAGAGAACCTGCTATAGCTACGTCTGCGAACCTCGAAATCATCCTCACAATTCACCCAGTAATCTTCCATCGTAAGTTTGTGATAAGAGAGATTACCTAGGCGAGCTACGTAATGACCCCAAGGATCATATGTGCATGTATCCACCAGGTACTTGAGTTTGCAATTTTCTAACTCTTGACCTGCGGTCTTAGCATCAACTGCCGTCTTACACCAATACATCTCGAATTGCAAAGGAAACTCGGCAACTGGTTTACGCTTGATGCGCAAACGTTTGTGAACTTCATATAGCTGCCTCAGGAACTCCATGAATATTGTTTTATCCGAAGGATAACGTGGTAACATAGCTGGTTTTCCTGTGTATCCATAGACACGGATATAGGTGTATGTAGGGAACTGAATGTACCAATCTGCCCAATTCTTCATTGCTGCTCTAGCAACTGTCGAGATGCGAATATGCAACTCCCGGTCCAAGTTTCTCACTGTATAAGTCAAGAAAGCCTCTTGTACACGTTTAAAATGACTTTCAGCCTTCGTGAACTCAAGCTGGTCATAGTAACGATAGACTTTCTGTACACTGAGTATGCCCACCGTATTCAAACCGTTAAACTGATTCTGATAAGCAATCAAGTACACCAGGTAAGAACACATATGAAATTGTTGCGCAACTAGGAAACCGGGGATTTGCTCGTGAATAGCATCGCTGATGAAGGATGCCCAGTCATAATGCTCTTGTCCAGAGATGATTCTACCAATGATATAATACATCCACGGGTGAAATTTATTTGCATCTGCATGACCTAAGACACGATTAAGCAGTGTAATCAAAACATTGTATTCATCCTTACACTCGCCACGACCCAAGTTGTTTGGCAACTTGCTCTTCTTTTGTTTCAGCCACCTCTCTATCATCTTGTTCTGACACTTATCCAGTCCAGCATTGAATGCCTGCTCACTCTGACTCATGGAAATGACCATCCCATCTGAATGTTGAGGAATATCCAGACTTCGCTCGATATCAAGGGGTTTGAGACTGCATATGACACATCCATCTATTGACCGTATCTCTCATGCAGCGGAATTGTAATGCTTGATGCAAGATATTACAAACTCCACGCAATGCACCGAAATAGGTATGGAAGCGGCCTCAAGTAACCCGGATTGCTGAATATTCTTGATAACTGAATCCCTGATTTTGAGTGGATCCAAAACTACCTCCGGCAACACCTTATGTAGATCTGTATCAACTGTTCCGATGAAGTCGTGGGTTAAGACCGATTTGGTCTTGAATTCGAGCTGAGTGAACTGCATTCTGAAAAACTTGCCTGTTGACTGTGCACATGGCTATATTCTGACAACTTTTCTGGAAAGCCAAAAATAGCCTGCTGAGGCTAAAAATAGCTTGTCGGATGAGAATTTTTACGAAAAATTCTGAGATATGGGTTTTGTCCAGAAAATGATTCTAAGACAACCCAGAACATCAGAAATGCAAAAATTTACCCTTTACTCAGCCATGCAAAAGAATTTCGGTTGAGAAAATTAAAGCTTCAAGAACAGATGTTCTGGAACAAATTTTCCTGAAAAATTCTAGCACGTGGGTTTTGCTGAGAAGGATCTTCTGAATCAACCCAGATATTTTGTTTTGCCAAAATCTGCCAACACTTTGAACATGCAAGAGAATTTAAGACGAGAAGATGGAAGAAATATAGAGAAGAAGAAAGATGTTTTTTTTAATTTTTATTTATTTATTATCTTCTTCTGTCAAAATCGCCACTTTGCCTTGAATCTGATGCTGAATCTGAACTTGTACCTGCAAAAGAATATTTTATCACCTTCGAACTTGATCCTTTGATGAAAATTTGCCAATCTCTTTGAAGAAATTCGAACTTTCAAAGCTGTGTGAATGATGAAAGGCGCCATGCTTGTTTAAATAAACAATTCGTACCATCATGCATTCATAATGCAACCCTAATTCAGAAAAAAGAATTCGATTGGCTTCTCTCTAGTTGAACTGCCACTGTCTCTGAGTCTTTAGACTAAAAATAATATCTTAATTTTAAAACATGCAAAAAACCAAACATGGCGCCAATGTCTATCTTTGAAGAAATTCGTCACTTTTCAATGCTCTGCATGCAAAATATATTTTTTTCATTTTTGCCAAAAATAGCATCTTGTTGTGTTCAACACACTTCCCTAATTCTAAAAGGTCAAATTTTGGTCTTTTAGGCTTCCATTTGCAAGAGTTATGAGATTTTTGAGAATCTCCTATTTTG
Source organism: Sequoiadendron giganteum (assembly GCA_007115665.2). Lineage (NCBI taxonomy): Eukaryota > Viridiplantae > Streptophyta > Pinopsida > Cupressales > Cupressaceae > Sequoiadendron > Sequoiadendron giganteum. Next base: position 474,770,402 of record CM021109.1, read on the forward strand.
TAGCTGACTGCAAAGTTACAACTGACCCTGTTCAACTCTGATTTCCGGATGATTGAATGATCCTGCGACTGTGCTGAGATATCCACCACGAAGCTTGCATGACAAGGATGAAATGTCTGCTGGGAACAACAACTGCTAAAATCATCATCTGATACCTTAGAAAATTAGGCGCCTCTGATTAAATTGATGTTTTGACTCCAGACTTAGCCATTTCTTAGTTTTGCCTTCTGATGCTTCAAACTGCCGCTGACGATGAATAATGAACCCCACTGATTGAATAATGGATTCATTGCATGACTAGAAGTATTCTACATCCAATGACCGTATATGAGGGATTTGAAAATTGTATTAAGAACCCCAAAAGAATGAGCGCCCCTATTCTGTGATAGCTCAAACACCATTTTGACAAAAGTGTGATTTTCATCTTAACACCATACTTTGACCTTTGATACCGGGAACTGGAATGTTCCAATATGCGTGCCGTCTGTCTTGCTGTACAGTTTGGTCAACTTGCAAGAGATGTCCTTGGAGACGACAAAGCCAAAAAATTGCTTTTAAGGCCTCTAAAAGAAAATCGCCTTTTTCAAAGAAAATAATATTATTACACTTAGTCATTTTTTTAACTGCCTTCAATCAACTCTTCTTTACAGCATTATCATCTTGACCTCGCACGTACGAGCATTCACCAAATCCCGGAGGCTGTCGGCTAGACTCGTTGGATAGCTTGAGTAATTGCACACAAGTCTTGTGAAGACTGTAATTGCAAATAACCCCGTCTGGCAGGCCTAAAGGAGAATCGCCCCTAGCCTACAGCTGTGCAGCTTTGTGTAGCTACGCTTCACCATCCTCTGTTTTACGTGCTCGGTAGGACCTCTGTCACAGTTACTCAGAACATCGGATCGTCTTGTGAACGGATACACTGCAAAACTGAACTGAGCTGGAAGAGATCTCAGGAAGACCTCAATTGCAAATTCATCCATCAAACAGGTCTTATTCAGGATCGCCCCTGGGCTACAGGGGAGCGGATTTGCATTCTGAAAAACTTCTTCTGACATGTATCCTGCCTGCAATTTCCACTTCTAACGCCGATAACCGGATTTTTGTACTGGATACGCTTTCGCTTGATAGCTCGTTGAAAAGCTAAACTAATTCTGCAAAGACTGAAACCATCAAAACACACATGCATCTAGATCTGGGCCTTCAAAAAGAAAATCGCCCTTGGGCTAGAAGGGAGCGGATCTGCATTTCTAGACTGCCTCCTTGATGAAAACACTCTTCGTAACCTCTGCTTCTGTCTTCGTTTGCCGGAGTTCTGCAACTCGGATGATCCTGCTTCATGGCTAATCGGAAAGCTGACTGAAAACTGAACATAATGAATGTATCCTTCATCCAAAACACTCAAATCTTGACCTTCAAATGGAAGGGCGCCCCTGGGCTACAGGGGAGCGGATTTGTTTTGAATTCATTGATTTTCACCATTTTATGCTTTGCAAACGCTGTATCCATCACTGCGGTTGACCATGTCGAAGCGTTGTGACTGCTGAGGTGTGTGGATGACTATACTTCATCATTTTCACATGTACGGACACTATAAAGTTGATTTGCACGTTGATTGCGCAAGTGTCTACTACGTTACATAGTGAAAAGTTCCCAGACTTAGAATATTTTAGCACTTTTTGCCAATCTGAAAATCCCCTCCATCAAAAAGCATTATTTCCAACATCTTTTATCGTAGAGCGTTCCTCTTTGAGTTTCAGGCTTAGATATTGATACCTGGTACTGGCCAACTGCCATTGATGACCCCGAAGATCCTAACTTTTCTCCTGAAAAAGTGAAAACTACCCACCAGCCTTAAACTGACTTTTAACTGAAACTGACTTCACCACTGTGATTGTGATGTGAAATAAGCCAATCAAAATTAATTTCAGCCAATTCGGACAAGTTCCAATTTTTTAGGGTTTTGAGCTAAAAATAGATTTCACAAACCCTAATTTTCAAAATTTTCAAATTTTGCCAGTATCTTCCTGGCATCACACTAACTAAAATCCCATACTTTATTTGCCCAAAATTGAGTTTTGACCCCACTTTTACAAGGTTTAGACCATTTTAAGCAAAATGCCTTAATGAAGCAAAAATTTCGGTTTGGGTACAACAAAGTACATCAAAGTAATTTTGTAAAGAGTTAGCAAAAGTGTTCCTAGGTCAATGGGGCACAATGAAATATTAAATTAAAAAGAAAATGAATTCATCAAGACTTCTTTTGGAGGGGTAAAAATAGCAAACAAGTGAATATAAAAGGAGTTGGGCTTGAGGAAAAAGCATCTATTTTATGCCAAAAACCCCTTTCTTGAATATTGATCTTTTGTATTCATCTTTTGGCTAGAGGACGAAAACCCTCTTGGTTTCCAAATTAGATTTGGCGACAAAAATCCTCTTGTCCAACAAAGGCAATTCCATCCAAGAATTATAGTTGTGCAAAAAGATTGTTGTGAGAGCATATTGAAGATTTCCAAAGTTGTCCCAAAAAGTGAAGGATTTCTAGATTCCAATTGGTTTGTGGTTTTCTAAGTTCAATTATTTGGTTCTTTGGGTCTTTAATTCTAGTTTGGTGAATATCAGGTAACTGTGAGTTTATATTTGAAATCATTTATATATGGTATTTGTTGGTGCTCAGAATTAATTATTTATTTTTTGTGAGGCCATTCCATAGCTTGTAATACCATCATTTTGTTATATTGCATTCCCAGCCATACCTTTTTCAAAGTTTAATATTGGGGAGTGATTTAACTTTTATATATTTTAGAAGCTGATTATATTGTGAGATCGTACCATATTTAAAAATTAGGGAGAAGCTATTTTCAATTGATGATGCTTGGGGAGTCGTACATAGTATGGAAGCAATAAAGTTTCATATTGTAAAAGGAACTAAAACAAAAGAAATTGCAGCATAGTCCAAGTCTGCTGCAGCATTCTCTTGCAAATCCATGGAGTCTTTGGGAAAGAATTAGCTTTCTGTGTACACCGCCATGACTGGTGAGTAAGGGAACAAGGCTTGACAAACCTAACGCAGCTTATTTGGCATTCTTTGTGGCTGAGCAATAATGGGTCACAGCTTGGGAACTTCATATAGTATGCAGTTTGATAAAGTATAAAACTTAAGAACAAATTTCTACTAGTAGTTTGATGAAGTATAACAGCAACTAAGTATTGAGCCATAGCCAAGCTGCCAGTCATTCCATATCTGGAGGTACAAGCCCTTTAAACAGACTTGAGTCGCAGCATATTGGGTTTGTACTCACATTTATTATGTCTATTGCAGCCACTTATTATGGTTATCTTTGATTTACCGGTACCTATATTTCAGTATCTATATCTGTAAGGGGTATGTTGCAGTTGCACTAATTGAAAGGAAGGGTTAACATCAAAAAATTAATATGGATTGCTATCATTCTGTGAGAGGCAATAGTTGTTAGCTATAACACTATTTAATACCAGAAGTTTATCATCAGTCCAGTATTTGGTGTTATTCCAATTGTATCAAATTAGAAAACTAATACTGTGACAAATCTATCAATCTTGAGTTTGATTTCAGCCAATTATAATATTCAAAGGTTGTTATTATTCTATACAAATATGGTCTTCTATAGCTGGTCACTCATTCTAGGTATTTTTATAATTTGTGTAGATTGTTTGCCAACTGTTTGATGAAATGTCTATGTTAGATTGTTGGCCAACTGTTTGACATAATTCCAAAATCTGAAAATCAAAACGTACTCATTACTTCCATGTTTCAATCACTGTTATATTTCTGCTGTTTTGGAAACATTATTGTTTCACATCATTGTTGTATCTAAAGAAAACAAAATAAATGCAATTATCCAAAAAGCGGGAGATTACAGTTTGGGACTTTGAAATGCTTTACTTTGAAGTGGTGTATCCCTCCTCTAAGGTGCACGCTTATAATATTCCCCTTAGTTCTTTTTTGAAATTTTCCATACAACAATGCACCTGTTAAGGTTAGCCCAATAATCAAACCAGCTGAAGGGAGACCCTCCACTTATCTAATCACCAAGATCCCGATGTGGGCAAAGTGAGAGCATTCAGTGTAAGGGGATCGTTAGCAGATAACTGAAATTACAATGCTGGAAAATAAAGTGTAGGTGGATGAACCGACCATGAATTCCGCACTACCACTTATTCAGTGGGGGCAAATTATTACAATTATTTAAACTGAAACTCAACCACTTTTCAACAAGAGTAAGCAAAACTGAAATAAAGAAAACTTGACCACTTATTCAGTGGGAGTATGAGATACAAAATGAAATAAGCTGAAAGTAAAGAGGCTGATTCAGTACTACTAAAACCAGCAATTACAAATATGTTTTTTACAATGATTTATCAATGAGATCTGCTCCAACTTCAATACAATGATTTCACAATATTCCTTATTACAAATACATGTGAAAACATCAAAGGAATAAAGCATAAGCTTAAATAACCAGGTCTCATATTAAATTACCAGCAAACTGAAAATGCAAACCAGCAACTATGCCCTCACTAAAATGCCCATATCTTCATCAAAATAACTCCAATCTCCTCCAAATTGAATGCTCATGAAACAAGAGGAATAGACGCCTAAGAAACAAGATGTTTGACAGCACAAATGATGCTCAATGAAAGTAACCATCATTCCAAAGCTCAGTAGCTAGGAGGGACGGCCCATGGAGAAAGGCGACCTCACTAGTAAATTCAGCTCTCCAAAATAAAATCTAAAAATCGAGGGGGTGCCTAGGACATAGAAATGTTTATAGCAAATACCCATAATGAAATAAAAATCATACAAGGAGCTATGTATGAAAATATGCTTCAACTATGCTTGAACCAGCAACAACAAAACTATAAATACCATCAAAATTTTCAACAATGATGCTCAATCTACAATCTTTGAATGAAAAGCACTCTCATATCCAGCTAGGTGTTATCTTTCAAACATGAAACTGAACCCTTGTTAGGAGGTATGCATTCCTCGAAGTCATAAGCCTGAAATCAATTCGGCGGCAATTCAATATGATAAGCAATGGATACCAAATGAATGAGCAAAGGCCTGCTTTTATAGAACTTGAAGTGACTCTTCAGCTTCCATCATTTCCCTCCAAGAAGGGATGCCATGCCTTATTTGAAATATTTTAAATTTTAAAACACACTTATTCTTCCATCCTAGGTGTCCAAGGCAAATGGGGCCATAATAACATTATTAAATATTTAATTACCTCATAATGAGGCGTCCACCCTCAATAGCCACCTTTTAAAACAACTTTAACTCATAATGCTAGGCCAAGGGAGGCCAACATGAAAATATAACATTAATGACTTAAAATAATTCTTTCTCCAAAAATGTACCTTAGAAAACCAAAACAAAATATACTCACTGCCTTGCCAGAAATACAAGAGCACACTAAACTATTGCCAACCCAAGCATTGCCAAAATAGAACTTACTAAAAATAGTAAATTCAGGAAAGTTTCCCACTGGGTTTGCATGTCATATCACTGCGAAGTTCTCTGAAAACCTAGAAAGAATCCTCAAAACAAATTCCGAAACTCCAAAATGCAAACCTCCGAAAAATGCCAAAAACCTCCAAACAACTGGAAACCCTAATTTTACCTTCGACGAGCCTACAGGCCTCCGAAATAGGTTGGCAGGCCACTGCACTGCTACTGTTGAGAAGGGGACATTACAATTCGCCATCCTCAAGATTGCTTGTCTTCAAGCAATCGCAAGTCTGGATGCTGCAAAATTTGTTCACCTTCCCACGTTGCATCCTCAATTGGCAAGTTCCTCCATTTCACCACGTACTCTTTGATTGTTCTTCTCCTCAAAGAGTGCTCCCTAGTATCAATGATCTCCTCAAGAATCAACACCAACTGTCCTTCTTCGTCCAATGGAGGTAACTCTGAAATAGCAACCACATTGTGCCCAAGAGCCTTCTTGAGACGTGACACATGAAAAACATTGTGCACCTTGCTACTGACTGGAAGGTCCAACTCATATGCCACTTCACCAATCCTCCTGATGACTCTGAATGGGCCATAGAAACGTGGCTTGAGCTCTTTTGTAAAAGACTGCCTGTAGGGTTGAAGCCTCAAATAAACCATTTCTCACACTTCAAATGAACGCTCAACACGCCGTTGGTTAGTGTATAGCTTCTGCTGATTTTGAGCTTGGTGGAGATTATTCTTCAATGATCTCAAGATGTCTTGACTTTGCTGCAACATATCCTTCGCTTGAGGAGCTCTACTATCACCAAACACCAAATCTATGAAGCTAGGAGCTTCATAACTATAAAGAGCCATGAATGGAGACATCTTAATTGACACGTGATAGGAAGAGTTATAACAATACTCTCCCAAATGAAACCATTTTACCCAAGATCTTTGCTACCCTGAAACATAATTCTTGAGGTAGCCTTCCAACCATTTGTTTAAAATCTCTAATTGACCTTCCGTTTGCAGGTGATAACTAGTGCTTGGAGTGAGCATTGTACCACTCAATCTGAAAATTTCCTACTAGAAAGCACTGAGGAACTTGATGTCCCTATCACTAACAATATTTTGAGGCAATCCATGAAAACGGAACACATCTCTAAAGAACAACTCAACTACTTGAGTTGTTGTAAATGAACTTGTAATAGCAAAGAAGTGAGAAAACTTGGTCAATCTATCTACCACAACATAGATGCAATCTCTCCCTTGCACCTTTGGCAACCCAATGATAAAATCCATCGCAATACTTTCCCCCTTTTGATTGGGGATGGGAAGGGGTTGCAACAAACTAGTTGGAAAATAATGTTCATTCTTGCTCATCTCACAAGTTGGACACTCCCTTATGTAATGCAAGACTTCTTCCTTCATCCCTTTCCATGAAAATCTTTCACAGATCTGCTTGTAAGTATTGAAATACCTCTGATGACCAGCAAGAGGAATGTCATGAAAAGACTGCAATATCTTCCTCTTAAGCTTAGATTCTGGCACCAAGAAGATTCTTCCCTTATACTGAATAATCCATCAACCAACTAGTATCTTTCATCTTGCAAATGACCACCTACAATGCTGGTTGCAAACTGATTTTTTACATAATCAGCAGCAATTAACTCCCTCCAATCTGCAGTAAGCTCAACCAAGCAGTTCAAATGAGGTCTCTTGGAAAGAGCATCAGCCACTATGTTGTTTTCTCCTTTGACATACTCAATGTCAAAGTCGTAAGCTTGAAGCTTACTCACCCACTTTTGCTGCCATTCATTCAAATCCTTCTGATGCATGAAGTGCTTAAGACTATTATGATTAGTCTTCACCACGAACTTGCTTCCCACCAAGTACTATCTAAACTTGGCCAATGTGTGCATGACTACAAGCATTTTTTTATCATATATTGAATATGCTCTTTCAGCTCCTCGCAATTTTTTGCTCTCGAAGACAATCAGATGCTTGTCTTGCATGAGAAAAGCTCCAATTCCTTCACTTGAAGCGTCACATTGCAACTCAAAAGGCTTGGTGAAGTCAGGTAGAGCCAACACTGGACACGAGCTCATAATGTGCTTGAACTTATCAAGTACTTCTTGTTCTTTATCCGTCCATAGGAAAGCTCCTTTCTTTGTAAGATCAATAAGGGGGGCTGCCATATGAGAATACCCCTTCACGAATCTTTTGTAAAAACCACACAATCCCAAAAACCCCATCAAATGAGACACATTCTTTGAAGGTGGCCAATCTAGGATTGCTTTAATCTTCTTTGGATCAACTCTCACACCCTTTGAGCTAATGATGTGGCCAAGATAAAGCAGCTCCGCCAATCCAAACTCACATTTTGACTCCTTTGCAAATAGACATTTTTCTTCCAAAATGCTAAGCACTTCCTCCAAGTGCTTGAGGTGCTCCCATGACTTATTGAAAATGAGAATATTGGAAGAAGATGAGCACGAACTTCCTCAACTGCTACCTAAAGATTTTGTTCATGCAGGATTGAAATGTGGCAAGACCATTTGTCAAGTTGAATGGCATGACAAGGAATTCAAAATTCCCAAAATGGCATCTAAAGGCAGTCTTCTTGATATCTGCCTCCCTCATCCTTATCTGATGATAGCCTGATCTAAGATCAATCTTTGAAAATTACATGGCTCCATGAAGCTCATCAATAAGCTCATCTATCCTGGGAATAGGATACCGGTTCTCAATGGTCTTTTGATTCAACGCATAGTAGTCCACACACATGCGCATTGTACCATCTTTCTTTTTGACCAGCACCACTGTTGAGGCGAAGGGGCTCTTACTTGGGCGAATGTGGTCCATCTCCAAAAGCTCTTTGATAGCCTTCTCAATTTCATCCTTCTGCTTCTTTGGATAGCGGTATGGAGTTGTAATAACCGGTTTTGCTCCTTCTTCAAGCTCTATCACATGCTCACAACCTCTTTCAGGAGGTCTCCCAAGAGGTATACTCCCAAAGACTTTGCTCTTCTTAGTAATCAAAGCTTGAATATCTAGATGATAGTGCCCCTTATCCTCCACCGGATCAGCTGGTAAAATCAAGCATTTTGTTGCCCACTCAACTTGATCATGGCGGATCAGCCTTTCCATTCTCTTGAAAGACACTATTCGAGGGCCTCCATTTGACATCCCTCTCAACACTATCTTCTTGCCATCAGATTGAAACTTCAATTCCATTGTTTCCAATGTGATCTCTTCAAGAGATCACAACCACTGTATCCCAAGCACCGCATCGGTGTCACCAATGCCTACAACATAAAAATCATCCTTCACTTCATAGTTTCCCAATTGCATGGAGAGATTGGGAATCTTCCTAGTGCAAGACAATGTGAAGCCATCTGCCACCATCACCTTGAAGCCTTCAAACTCTTCTATCTTCAAACCTCTCTTTGCCACCAATCCTTCATCTATGAAGTTGTGAGTTGCTCCAGTATCAATGAGAGCAACAATTCATTGCGAACCAACCACTCCACGAACTCAAAAAGACTCATTCTTTTGAAAGCTCAAGAGTTGTGCCAAAGCACTCCCTCCTCCAATGTCTTTCGGCTCTTCTTCTAGGGCTTCTTCTTCATCACTACCTGTTGATTCATATTGTTGATCAAACACATCAGATTCTGATCCGTCGTCAGAATAAGCCTACATGTGATGTGTTTTTCCCTTTCCATAGCATTTGTGACCCTTTGACCAAGGCTCCCGACATGTATAGCAAACTCCATCTTTTCTCAACTGTTCTTGGAGCTCATCAGTCAACTTTTGAAGAAACTTCTTATGCTGATTTGATGAATCCTTCTTATCCTTCTTATGACTAAAATATTTGGACTGAAATTTTGGCTTTGGGGCAGCCAACTCCATGCTCCTAGCTTTCTTGATTGCTTCATCAAAAGTTGGTGGATCAAAGGCTTTGACCCAACCCTTCAATGGTTTCATCAATCCTTTAGTAAACAGCACTACAAACCTCCTTTCAGTGATGTTGGGCACCATCACTGACAACCTTTGAAAATCAGCAACATATGAATCTAATGAACCATGTTGCTTCAACTGCGCCAATTCACAAAATCTCACTTTTGGATCCTTGGTATCAAATCTCTCTATCAACTTGTTTGTAAATTCTTCATAGGTGTGAATCAGATTATGGCCAAGAGTGACCAATCCATGATATCACAATTCATGACAAGCTCCCTCCAAATGCAAGGTGGCGAATTTAATGGCATCCTCTTCAAGCATTGGTCTAAGAGAAAGATAGTTGTCAAGATTTTGCACCCACAACCTTGCCGTACACTTATCACTCCCATCAAAATGGGCCAAGGTTACCTTTCCAAGAGCGTGATAATAATCTATTCTAGGACCCATAGGAGCACAGTATTCAGCTCTTTCGCCACTCCTATTTCTTTGATTCATGAATTGATCAAAGGTCCATTGGTCTTTGATCTCAGTGGGTAATGAGGCATTTTCCATGTATGCTTGTCTTGCATCATCCACCAAAAGTACTTTGGTCTCCGTTGGAGGTTCCTCCCTTTGAGTAGAGGTAGGAAAAAGAGGTCTAGAAGCTGATCCTCTAGTGGCTACAACATGTTGGCCAATGGTTCTATCTCTTCCATTGGTCTCCGAACCATTGTTACCATTGATACCAATGTTTTCTCCAACATGATTTTGTTGAGGCTGGCCATTATTTTGAGTCGCTTGTTGATCCAACTTTGCTAACAAGCACGACATCATATCCAACATATTACCAAACTTCCTTTCAGCTCTAGTTTCTCTTTCCTCCATTGAAAGTCTAGGACCTTCTAACATGGTTTCATCTACTTTACCAATATCTCTGAAAGCCTCTGAAAATGTCTCTGCCTCTAGAACTAGTGGATTTTGATATTGAGTTCTTGCCTGCCCTCTGGTGTAGTACTTGACTTCTCTGTCACTCATCTGACAACTGAACTCTGTTTGTCACAGGATGGCAGAATCTTGGGCTCTGATACCACTATAATATTCCCCTTAGTTTTTTTTAGAAATTTTCCACACAACAATGCACCCGTTAAGGTTAGCCCAATAATCAAACCAGTTGAAGGGAAATCCTCCACTTATCTAATCACCAAGATCCCGCTGTGGGAGAAGTGAAAGCATTCGGTGTAAGGGGATTGTTAGCAGATAACTGAAATTACAATGCTGGAAAATAAAGTGTAGGTGGATGAACCAACCATGAATTCCACACTACCACTTATTCAGTGGGGGGAAATTATTACAATTATTTAAACTGAAAACTCGACCACTTTTCAAGAGGAGTAAGCAAAAGTAAAATAAAGAAAACTCGCCCACTTATTCAGTGGGAGTATGAGATACAAAATGAAATAAGTTGAAAGTAAAGAGGTTGATTCAATACTACTAAAACCAACAATTACAAATATGCTTTTTAAAATGATTTATCAATGAGATATACTCCAACTTCAATACAATGATTTCACAATATTCCTTATTACAAATACGTGTGAAAACATCAAAGGAATAAAGCATAAACTTGAATAACCAAGTCTTATATTAAATAACCAACAAACTGAAAATGCAAACCAGCAACTATGCCCTCACTAAAATTCTCATATCTTCATCAAAATAACTCTAATCTCCTCCAAATTGAATGCTCATGAAACAAGAGGAATAGATGCCCAAGAAACAAGATGTTTGAAAACAAAAATGATGCTCAATGAAAGTAACCATCATTCCAAAGCTTAGCAACTAGGAGGGACGGCCCATGGAGAAGGGCGGCCTCACTAGTAGATTCAGCTCTCCAAAATAAAATCTGAAAATCAAGGAGAGGGGGTGCCTAGGACATAGAAATGTTTATAGCAAATACCCATAATGAAATAAAAATCATACAAGGAGCTATGAATGAAAATATGCTTCAGCTATGCTTGAACCAGCAACAACAAAACTGTAAATATCATCAAAATCTTCAACAATGATACTCAATCTACAATCTCTAAATGAGAAGCAATCTCATATCCAGCTACTTTCAAACACGAAACTGAACCCTTGCTAGGAGGTATGCATTCCTTGAAGCCATAAGCCTGAAATCAATTCGGCAACGTTCGATATGATACAGATAAACAATGGATACCAAATGAATGAGCAAAAGCCTACTTTTATAGAACTTGAGGTGACTCTTCAACTTCCATCATTTCCCTCCAAGAAGGGACACCCATGCCTTACTTGAAATATTTTTAATTTTAAAACACACTTATTCCTCCATCCTAGGAGTCCAAGGCAAATGGAGCGATAATAACATTATAAAATATTTAATTACTTCATAATGAGGTGTCCAACCTCAATAGCCACCTTTTAAAACAACTTTAAGTCATAATGCTAGGCCAAGGGGGCCAACATGAAAATATAACATTAATGACTTAAAATAATTCTTTTCTCCAAAAATGCACCTCAGAAAACCAAAACCAAATATACTCACTGCGTTGCCAAAAATAGAAGAGCACACTGAACTGCTGCCAACCCGAGCACTGCCAAAAATAGAACTTACTAAAAATAGTAAATTCAAGAAAGTTGCCCACTGCATTTGCATGTCATATCACTACAAAGCTTTCTGAAAACCTAGAAAGAATACACAAACCAAATTCCAAAACTCCAACATGCAAACCTCCGAAAATGACAAAAACCTCCAAACATTTGGAAACCCTAATTTTACCTCCGACGAGCCTACGGGCCTCTGGAATAGGCTGATGGACCACTGCACTGTTACTGCTGAGAAGGGGACATTACAGTTACCATTGAGAGATGAAAAAAATGAACCTCCATTCTTTTATATTGGCACGTGCCATTGTCCTTGTGCATGCCTATACTCAAGACATTAGATTTTTCAAAACTTCTAGTTCCTTATATTGGTGCACCACTGCACATCCAATCTTGGACAAGCATTTTATGATCCTGTGAGAGTTAGAAAAGGACCAGCAAGACAGTGTGAAGTAGATAAGATTTTGAAACATATCAAGGGTAGGTAAGTGAAGATTCCAGTTTATAAGCATGACACAATATGAAATTTTTGTATGGGTACAACACCTTGCAAACTTGAAGAGAGCATTTCCTCATCTACTATTTTGTTTTGTGTTGTTGCAAAAGTGACAAATTAAAACACCAACAAGATGTAATTGCTGATGTTGATTATAAGAATGTTTTCAGATATTGATTCCAAGGAATTCATAAAAGTCCAAATTCACTCTTAAACTTTGTATGGTGTATCCAATTTGAAATATGATAACACTTTATTTTAAATGTTTGACTCTTATTTAGCATCATCTGAGCTATTTTAGATTTTCTATTAATGTATGTATAGTCATTTTTCTCATATTTTTCTGGAACTTGAAGACTTCTGCATATTTTTCATTTCCCTTACCTCCCATATCTCTTGGGCTTGGTAACTAAGATGTGAGCATCATATTTTTTGGGCTTTCAAGAGAGAAAGTTATAAAATGCCTCATTGATGAGAAATTAACTTGCTTGATCAAGTAACTTGGTTGAAAGTATTGCTAGAACTAAAAGTGTTAATGCTGTCCACTGAGTTGTGATCTATTGGTAAGATGGTGCACTTCTCAAAACAATGACAGGTTCAAAATCCAAACAGTGTGCTCTAGGTAGATGTCTTGCTATTTCAGCTTGACAAGTCAGTTAGTTAGCTCCATGATCCATCATCAGGAGGTAGAGAGCAAGAGCAGAGATCCTGATGATGGATCGTGGAGTGTGATCCAAAACATCAATGGAAAAAGTTTTTATGCAGTCAAATCCAGAAACATTTGATATCCAATACCATGGACTGTGGAAATTTACTGTCTATAAGTTAGTTAGCTATTAAACTAAGGAATATTGTGATGTTAGAAATTTGTTTTAGAAACAACACAGATCCCTAGCATGGCCTGCAGATGCAAATGCAGTAAGTCATTATAAACTACCTTAAGTGGAAAAAATGTTCTTTAATTAATCAAAAGACTGATCTCAAAAATAGCTTACCTGAGCAGCAATGGTAATCACACCAATAAATTTACATATAGAAATGTTATCTTTGACAAATTTCTTTAACTGATTAAACCGACCAGAGGGATCTTCAGGAACATACTGCAGAAAATTCTATGATTATCAATAACATCAAACTTTCAAAGCTATATGATATCCATGGCACAATAAACTGAATTATACATTGCATAATCAGAAAGAGAACAAACCAGTTTCTTTTTTCCTTGTTATGAAGACATCGAGTAACTACTTAATAGGAACATATACTTACATCTTCCCATTTCTTGTTTACTAATATGTAGAAACAGGCCCCGCCTTGAAGAATCAGCAACAACGTAACAAAAAACATGTACTAAAAAAATTAAGGAAGACATGTAAAATAAGAACATCTTCAACTATAAAATATAAGATGACTTTGAGACCTTGACATAAATGCAAATGTGTACAAAAAATGATCAATTTTGCCTTATTTTGGAGTATGCATGAAAATTTTGCAGTTGCTTATCAAATGATTTGAACCCGTAGATTATTGTGTTCTCAATAAAAAGTTCATTCACCTATATATTCTACAGTGAGATGAATCGGGACACAATTTCAACAAACTGCCTCTGGTATCCCAGCCTGAGCAAATATAATCAAGATAAGATCACTGACACAAACCTCTTGAAACAAGGCTTAGCCAGCTCAAGCTTTTATAACAAGTAGAATGGTTATAAATTAGAAGTGTAACAGTTACTAGATGTAGACTTCTTTCAAGGGGTGCTATCTTTTATAACTAAATGATTTGCTATTGGATCCTTTTATGGAATGTCAAGGGAACATTCCCAGACAAAATAGTTTTTTGATACTGGCATGATCTCTTGGTGGACCTATATTCTTTCAGTCTAATAAATCCTATGATTTTATTGTTTATCATTCCCATAAAGGCGAGAGGAATTTGAGCATCAATTGTGTGTAAAAACTCAATTAAGAATCATCAGTTAGAGCTAACCACATTGTCTTGCTTCTGGATCAGACCAAAACAGTTGGCATTGTTTGGAACTGCATTTTACATCTGTCTATGGAATTCTACAAGAGATGAAAGCTAAGAGAGCTTCCATTACAGTCTAGTTCTTGAGGAATATATCAGGTTTGATTTGGCTTTATACTCTATAAAATTTTATTAGGCAACATTATTGCCAACCCTGTGCCATGTTTTAGATGTGTTTAAATACACTCAGACTAAAATGGTATTTAAAGGTTAATAAACTCTTCTTTATTTTTAGTTCCAAATGTGCTCCCAAGTCTTGCTTATGTATATTAGTTATTACAGATTATAGTATCTATTTCTATATATTTAAAATAAAAAATCTTATAAAAATCCCAGGGGTAAACTCGATGGAGAGTGAAGCAAAGCAAAAGACAAGGAAAATCAGATAAGCATGAACCCTGAGAGCAATGAGCAAGGACCAAAACCTATATAACTAGGTTTTGCAAGAATCCTAGTGTAATGTCCCCTTTTTAGCCTGGGTTAGTGTTGGACAAATTAACCTATCATCGGGTCCTCGTAGGCTAAATTGGTGATTAGAGGGCCTTGTGGGGCAGTTAATTGGTTCTCCAGATGGCAATTGATAGTGTTTTCTTCTCCAGTTTGTTGGCATATTCAGAGGAGATCTTTTGCATGGGTTTTGGGCTCCATTTATGCATACTTACTATTTTTAGTAAGTCAATGGGATGTTGGGGGCCAACCTTACTATTTATAGTAAGGCATCCTAATGGATAGAAGGAGCAGTGGGTTAGCCTGTGGTGATGTCAGAATGAATTAATTGATTATTAATGGAATTATGATATTTTAATTATTATTGAAGTAATAATTAATTATAAAGTGAATATGATGATGACTTTATTTGACTTTATAACAAAGGCTCATTTAATGATGTTAAGTCAAAACATTAAAGTCATAAGTTGGGCGCCCACATGAAATAAAGTATTTGGCAACAAAAGCAAATACATTAAATATATTAAATGCTTTTATGTTGCTTTGGAAATCGTGCAAATTGGAGGAGAAGTATAAAAGGCTTTCAAAAAGCAAATTCATTCATTCATTAATCTTTCAACACTTTGCAAATTGAAGAGTTTTGGCTGTGAGGAGAAAACAAGGGTTTCTGCTTCAGATTGATCTTGGAGAACATTCATTCTCTCAAATTTCTGCATTCTATAGGTGTGCAATATTACCCAAGGTTTGCATCTTCAGGGTGGCTTCAATCAGGAGCCACTGTTGACAATATTGGAGAACAATTTTCAAAGAAATGTCAAGGTTTGAATATCAGATAAGAAATTATATCGAAGGCAAACATTGCTGGTTGTGTTTAATGCTGATTACATCATTGCTGGGCCGTACTGCCTAACATCTGCTGGGCCATACTATCTTCCTTTGCTGGGTGTGTGAGTTCTAGGCTGAAACGCCTAACCTTTCAGCATCATTTCATCTTCTTTGGGGGCGGCTAAGTCATTGGCCTCAATCTGCAATTAAATAAAGGTGGAGAAACTCAATTCCAAAGCAAGGCGTTTGAAGCTAGGGTTTCCAGTTTGCAGGTTTCATAATTTCAGACCTGCAAATGATTGCTTTGGTTACCGGGTATGGTGTCAAGTGACTTCTCAAGCATTGTATGAAAATCTGATTTGAATATTTTGTATTTGCTAAAAACTACAATAAATCAGATTTGAATTATTCCAGCATTTACTTACAATTTTCCCTTCATCTTGCATTTGTATATGTTTAATTGCATTTCCTGGCATTAAATCTCAAAAAACACGACAACCGAAAAGTCTTCAATCAGCAGCAGTTTCAGTTAGTAAATATCCAGAACAGGGTGGGATATTTCACCTAGCCTAACCCATACCAGTTCAATCTGGGTTCTGATCCTAGTCACAAAAATAAGCACCGATATAACCTGGGAAAGCCTTTCAAGAAAGGGCCCAAACAGCACACAGCACCACTCAATATAATATCAGCAAAAGTGACTACAATATACTCAGAAGTTCCCTTTTTCTTAGGGTGTCTTCACTCTCTATGATGGATCCAATTCTGGCAGCATGTACCTATTACCCAAAACCATGTACAAACACAATCCCAAGCACTTGATTTATAGGCATTGGGCAAACTACAAAACAAGGAAAGGTTTCCAATAATATGAGCCCAAACTTGGTCAACACCCCTCCAATCAGACCCATGTACCCCACCTCATGAATGCATCCTCCATGAATCGATTGCAACTCCTTCATGAAATTCCTTGACCCTTTAATCGAAGAGTCTACCTAGTCAAACCATGCACTTTATCGCACCCCTACAAAACTCAATGTCTATACTCGCTTTTTCCCATTTGTCATTAAGATTGATCATTGTTGTGTGTTAACCCAATTCAATTTGTGGTCTTCCCTATCAATTGGCAATGTTTTCATTTCTTGGTCTTGGTTTTACGACTAACAACTTTTGCAAGATGATGGAAGTTGCAGCTATTCAATACGAAGTAATGACAAGGTTCAAGATGATGTCAATGCCATCGGCAAAAATAAGGAATGGAAAGATGGCAAAGTCAATTTCTTTCTCCACCTTGTTAAGTGTTACTCAAACTTTTGCCTAGTAGTCATAATAGAAGTGGTTAACATAGCTTGGGAGAGTGTGTCTAGAGTGGCTTAATCACTCAAATCTTCCACACAAAAGAGGAAAAGCGGCACAAGTGCCATAAAGTTCCATTTTCAATGAGTGAATATTGGCAAACATGGCTTGGACACGCACATTTAGTGGCTCAACCATGTCAAATCTCTACCCAAGTTTGCAAAATTGGCTTAAATGAAGGAAAATTCTGCCTCAGATGCATAGGCACACTTTTGTAGTGGTTTTGCCACTTAAAACTGTTAGAAACCAAGATCACCTACATGCAATCACCTGTCACATGCAAAAGACATGCAGAACCAAAGAAGATGTTCTATAAACCTCAAAGTAAAAATGCATTATTGAGAATCAATTATTACAAAAAGATCAATCCTTATGAAAGAAATCAAGAAACCCTAAAAAGGAAACTCTAAATGAAACCCTAGTGTGCACACTTAATAATTAATCAATTATTAGTGTGCCTAAGTTTAGCTTAAGCAACTAGAGAAATAAGTGACTTAATTAATTAAACAATATGATATAATTAATTAAGTGTAATAACTTATTACTCTAACACCCCCCCTTAAGATGAACTTAGGAAGAAGCTAAAACACTAGAAGAAGATGCATGCAAGCAAGGATGGGTCCCGACAACTAGGCTTGATCAGGTACCCATTTACAAATGCAAGAAAGAGGTAGAGAAAGAAAACTCAATGGGAAAACCCCCTACAATGAGATGACATGCTGCAAAGAATCACTGGAAGAGCACTGTAGAGTAACACTGAAACCGCAATCTGGCAAGCAAGGAAAGATACTTTTGTCTACAAGAAACCATATCGAAATCATAATGATGCAACAGCAGACCCGATGCCACGACACACTCGAAAAATCCAAACGGGAACAACCCTGGAATCTATGAAGCAGCAATCGATTATTGAATGATGTATTACTGAAAACGAAGTGCAAAGATGCAAGGTGCACTCTCCCAACTACCAAAACATCCAAGTAATCTCCAAACAACCCATTGGGCCAAATCTAGACTAAGCGATCAACCTGGGACTGATACAAAAAAATTGGATGGACAGCAACATAGAGCCCCTCAATACCTTTCCAACACCGCAAAGATAGCGAAAATCGGAGATCGTGGCAAAAAGTTATGAGTTTGAAAGCATAAAATAAACATCCGAATTCAAACAGCAACAAATGCAGTAAAACGAAAAAATACTGTAAAATAAAATGCACCACAAGAAAGTGCTCGGAAGCAGCTTTCCGGCGATATCTCGTTTGCCCGATTTCGATACTGTATGCCCAAGTTATGCCAAAAAGAAAACAACTGCTCTTTTAGGCAAATTAGGGCTAGGAGGGGGCAAAGAGGGTCATACGGACGATGACGTCATGCTGACGTCAGCAGTTCATGAGCTTAAAATTGGCGGCCATCTGGCTGTTGCTGCAAAAATTCGGCCCCTCTGCAAAAAATAAGGGCCCTTGGTCACCCATCTGACCAAAGGCGCTGGGCAGGGGGCTGGGGCGAAGCCCCTGGTCCTCCATAAGACCGACTGCTGCGGAGAGGAAGCCCTAAGGGGCTGGCGGAGAGCTCCTAGTCCTCCATATGACCAGGGCAGAGCTACTGAGGGGCCCGACGGGGCTGGGTGGACCCGGCAGCGCTGCAGGGTGGAGCCACCGGTGGCGGTGGCGGACCAGTGGCTGCCGGGTGGCAGAATCCTTTAGAACTGGAAGCACCGGCACAAAACCCGAAAAAACA
This sequence comes from Sequoiadendron giganteum, assembly GCA_007115665.2. NCBI lineage: Eukaryota > Viridiplantae > Streptophyta > Pinopsida > Cupressales > Cupressaceae > Sequoiadendron > Sequoiadendron giganteum. The sequence continues at coordinate 474,789,337 of CM021109.1, forward strand.
TCGTTTTTGAAAAAAAAAATCGATTTTTGTGCATTGGGAAGCATGCTAGGGAGGTCATACAGCCTCCCTGGCAAAAAAAATTTGCCTTCCAGACCAACTTCACCAAAATCAATGAAACGAAGGGCAATCTTAGGGTTTTGGGGTGTTGCGAACGCGATGGCTAAGTCTGTTTGAGCCCAAAGTGTCTCGAAAAATTGGCTACCCCCAAATCTTGCAAAAAGGATGCCTGTGGAAACCCTTGCACTTGAAACTCACTGAAAGACCATATCTTCAAATCACGAACAGACAGCTGCAGGTCTGGAGCTCTGATACCATGTTAGAAACCAAGATCACCTACATGTAATCACCTGTCACATGCAAAAGACATGCAGAACCAAAGAAGATGTTTTGTAAACCTCAAAGTAAAAATGCATTATTGAGAATCAATTATTACAAAGAGATCAATCCTTATGAAAGAGATCAAGAAACCCTAAAAGGGAAACCCTAAATGAAACCTTAGTATGCACACTTAATAATTAATCAATTATTAATGTGCCTAAGTTTAGCTTAAGCAACTAAAGAAATAAGTGACTTAATTAATTAACCAGTATGATATAATTAATTAAGTGAAATAACTTATTACTCTAACACCCCCCCTTAAGATGAACTTAGGAAGAAGCTAAAACAATAGAAGAAGATGCATGCAAACAAGGATGGGTCCCGGCAACTAGGACTGATTAGGTACCCATTTACAAATACAAGAAAGAGGTAGAGAAGGAAAACCCAGTGGGAAAAACCCCCCTACAATGAGATGACATGCTGCAAAGAAGCACTGGAAGAGCACTGTAGAGTAACACTAGAACCGCAATTTGGCAAGCAAGGAAAGATACTTCTGTCTACAAGAAACCATATTGGAATCATAATGATGCAACAGCAGACCCGATGCCACGAAACACTTGAAAACTCCAAACGGGAACAACCCTGGAATCTATGAAACAGCAGTCGATTATTGAATGATGTATTACTAAAAACGAAGTGCAAAGATGCAAGTCACACCCTCCCAACTGCCAAAACATCCAAGTAATCTCCAAACAACCCATCGGGCCAAATCTGGACTAAGCGATCAACCTGGGACAGATACAGAAAAAGTGCATGACTGAAAAAAAAAGAGCTCCTTAATACCTTTCCAACACCGCAAGAATCGCGAAAATCGGAGATCGTGGCAAAAAGTTATGAGCTCGGGAGCCATAAATGAAAATCTGACTTCAAACAGTAATAAAAAACACCAGCTGCAAAATCTGACAGAAAAACTAGCACCATTGGATAGTGCTTGGAACTAGCTTTCCGACAATATCTCGTTTGCCAAATTTCGACAATCGAGCAAAAAGTTATGCCCGTTTTCCCGATTCTGCTTATTTTGCACAAAAAGCAAAAAAAAGGCCCCAGGGTCGGGTGCTAGTCGCCCATGTGACCCTAGCGACTATTATTATTTAAAAAAAATATATTTTAAAAATTCTCAAACACGTCAACAGTTAGCCAGACGGCTGGTGGTCACCGCTAGAGGTTACCGCTGCCGCTGGCAGTCACCGCCAGACCAGGCGGGCATCGCAACAGGCGGTTGGCGGGCTCCGCTGGAGCTCCGCTCCGTAGGCGGTGCGCCACTGTGGCGCCGCTCCGTAGGCGACGCTCCGGCAGCACCCCCTTCTTTTTATTTTTTTTATTTTTTTGAAAAATATCGCCTCGAAGTGCGTGTTGGGGAGGTCGTACGGCCTCTCTGACAAAAAAAATTTGCCTCAAAAACCAACTACTCGAAAATCAACGATTTGACAAGCGTTTCTAGGGTTTTGGGGCGCTACGAACGCAATGGCAACGTCCGTTTGGCCCAAAAATACACAAAAAAATTGGCTACCCCCAAATCTTGCAAAAAAAGATGCCTGTGGAAACCCTTGCACTTGAAACTCACTGAAAGACCATATCTTCATATCACGAACAGGCAGCTACAGGTCTAGAGCTCTGATACCATGTTAGAAACCAAGATCAGACATGCAAACCTAAACACCTTCCACAAAAGAGAAAAACAATGAAAAAGCAGAGCTTTGCATGAAATGTGCAAATTGATATTATTCAGAATTAAGAAATTACAATAAGAGAATTGCTTTATAAAAGCAATGTATGCAACCCTAATGTTGACCTAAAAACAACTCAACTAAATAAAGCTTACTTATTAATTAAGTAAACTAATTATTACCTAAGCAAAACCTAAGTAAAGTTATGCAAGTGCAATTAAATCTCTACCCAAGTTTGCAAAATTGGCTTAAATGAAGGAAAAATTTGCCTCAGATGCATAGGCACACTTTTGTAGTGGCTTTGCCACTTAAAACTTCCACTTCGCATATTTAACACAGCAAGAGTAGTCAAAAAATCTGCCTAGGGTTATAAAAATGGTAAAAGTGAGTGAAATGTTAACTTGGGTTTAAGTGATGGATACTTCACCTTGGATAAGAGGAAAAGTGGAAAACTTGTCATAAGCGTGTTCTAGGACAAACTTAACCATGTTTTGACTTGAAATAGAGTGGGCAGATATAAATGAAGTGTACACCCTAGAGGTTTTATCCCAACTTAAGTGTTTTTGACTTGATGAAAACATAGTTATTGGTGTGAACAAGGATATTTCCTATCTAGTTTCCCCTTTGTAGTGTGAACAAGGCACATTATCTAACCAGTTCCTAGTTAGGTTCTATTCACGCATGTTCACATGTTAAGTTTAGTTACGGAGTTAGGAATATTTCTAGAAGTTTCTTGTAGACATGTGATCTTATCATTTAGTTGTCACATAACATAGGATTAAGACACTTGTCATCATCCTAGTTAGTCCTACCTCTCAACCTTGTCTATATAAGAAAAGTCTCATTTATATGCATATGCGCATTCATTGATCACTTTTGATCTAATATATTTTGCATCTATTATTAGCAAATTTATGCTCTTGTTTATCTCTCTTGTAGAAGGATTTTTTTGGTTTTGCAGGTGATCCTAGGGGCTTGAGTCCTTGAGTGACTCTAACCATAGTTCACCTACTCGCCGAGCCTGCAAGTACTCGCAGGTTTGAGAACCGCGTGAGTTACTCACAAGCTTACTTGCACCAATTTGCAGCAGAAAACTCACCAATTTTTTCTTCAAAACTCGCCGAAAATCGAGGAAAACTGCCTGGAAAAAGCACGGGCAAATAAAGCCGATTTTTGCATGGTTTTTAACACGATTTCAAGGCAATTAAACCCTCACATTGCCCTCGGACCCCATGCTAGGTAGGCCACTCTAAAGGTGGAATTGTCTTAGTATGGACGTTCCTGCCACTTGGGGCCAAGAGGTGGATTGTCTAGGACGCTTGTGCTCTTGGGCTTAGGTGGGTTGAGTAGTTTACAAGCACCCTTTCAAGGCTTTCCTATCAAGCCAAACTATGACTGATGGATTCAAGGAATTTGACTTTCAATCATAAGAGGGGGATAAGGCAACATGGATAGGGAAAGCAGGTACAAGTTTATCCGCCAAGCATGCCACCCAAGGGTGAAATTGTCTTAGTTTGGACGTTCCTGCCGCTTGGGCCAAGGGGTGGGTTGTTTGGGATGCTCATGCTCTTGGGCTCAGTATGGATAGCTTTGGGCGGACTTATCATGTTCCTCATCCAAATCCTATTATGATTAAGACTTCCACTATGCATTATGGATAATGTGTAGATAGTTTTGAAATAGTTATGTATCTACATGATTTAAATAGATAAATCATTAATGTGGATCATATGAAGTATATTCCAATGGCATCTAACCTAATTGCAAGATCTAAACCAAGATTTATGTGGCTTCAGGCATTTAATTGGTGAGTTAAAAACCTTAACTACATTATATTTGTGATTCTAGGGCGAGATTTAGGGTTATCCAAAAAGGGGACATTACATGGACTTTTAACTAGGGATATGGAAGTCACATTTTTGGATGGTTTTAACTCATGGTTTACTAATTACCATCTAATGGTTTCATGTGTTGCTTCTTTTTTTTATTGAGTGCATGATTGTAATGTCTCCAATTGGACAACCTTAGGAAATAAATGAATTTTCAAATGTGCAAGAGGAAATGATGAACAAATACCAAATATAGACGCCAAATCCTACTGAAATTAATTCTAATCAACAATATGGAAAAATTACAAAACTATAATCAATCAAAATACACAACTACCAACATCCCACAAACTAGTATAAGTTTTGGAACCCACAAACTAGTATAAGTTTTGGAACCCTCCAATGATGAGAATATGACAATTCTACAAGCAGATCTAATACATAATAGTTGGTGGGGTGGGGTCCCTAGCTCGGTTGGCTAAATATTTCCTGTTGCAGGAGGTTGGTCGCGAGGTCTAGTCTCCCCTACCCCCGTGGTACCGGAGGGCGTGTCGCGCCAGCGCCACCAATCACGTTAAAAAGTTTACCAGGCACACTGCAGTTTATAAGGGGTCGTGCTACCCGATTCCTGCAATCTAAAAAAATAAAAATTACATAATAGCTGGTAAAATGTATGAAACCCTTGAGCATGCTTCCACATGCACCATAAATTATTAAGGCAGATCAAACTGCTGTGACAACAAATGAGCATCTTTTATAGCAAAAATTAAATTTAGAATGAGGCATATTAATGTCAAGTACCATTTTGTCCATGACATGGTAGAGGATGAGAGGGTGATGTTAGAGAAAGTATACACTTTGTGAAATATTGCAAATGTATTAATAAAGCCGGTGAGCACAAAAAAGTTCATGTGGTGCTATGAGTCTATGGTTCTATCAACCCCTAACAATTAGTTGATAGTGTTGGTACTCCCTTTGCTCTTGCAAAGTGTTGAACAAGTGGGAGAATGTTAGAAAGGGTGTCTCAACCTTGCTCCTAATGTTCAAAACGTAAAAAAATACAATTTTTGGGACATAGAACAAAAAAACTCAATTTTTGAACTATAAAGGTCATTTCAAGCCTAAAAAATATTTCCAAATTGTTTGGCATCACTTTCAAATATGCATAGCACATAGATCTATTCGAGCTCTACAATTTTTTTAAAAAAAATCCAAAATGACCTCCTAAATCAAAAGATATGGCCTTGGAAAGTTGGGCCTCCCACGTTGGAAATGTAAAAATATCTATGGCACATAAAAGAACTATACAAAAGAGTTACACTTGTTGACCAGCTTATGACATGTGTTATGACACATCATAAAGCATCTTTGAATGGAGATAATGAAGCCAAAATAGAGCACCCGAGTTGGTGAGCAGATTATGACGAACTAATGGCAAGTGAAATGAATATGCTCTTTTTAGCCTATGGCTCATCTTGGGATTTGGGTGTTGGACTTTCAACTAAGGATATGGGTGTCACATTTTTTGTTGGTTATAGCTCATGGTTTCTTAATTATTGTTTGATGGTTCCATGTATTGTTTCTTCTATTTATTAGGTGCTTGAGGTGGAGATTTTGATAGGGACTTTTGTAAGTATTGTAAAGTGTAATGTCCCCTTTTCAGTGATGACCTTGTTGTGGAATAATAGCCTATTTCTAGAAATTTGTAGGCTATTCAGATGAGCAAAATAGGATTTTCAGTGCTTCCTGCTCAACTTGGCTTTTTGTGGTTTTGATGTAATCTTACTATTTTTAGCATTGGCTATTTTTAGTAAGTCTATTTTTGGCAATATCTTCATCAACAGTGTTGTTCAGATCATTACCCATCATGGTAATCTCTCAGTTTCAGTTTAGCATTGGTTTTCTCGTTGGACTAAGTTTTATACTTAGTTAAAATTATGTTTTGAAGTTGTACCCCCATGCCTAGCTTAATGACTTCAAGTTGCTTTTAAGTTGGGGCCATAAAGTTGATACATTTAATATTTTATTAAATGTTTTATTCTCATCAAAGTGGGACAACTTGGAGAGGTGAATGAAGCGTTTTAAGTTATATTTTAAAAAGGTGTTTTTTGGAGATGGGCGTCCCTTTTTGGGAAGATGAAGAGTTTTCTTTTGGAGTTACAAGTTGATTCATCTCCTTCTGTGAAGCTTATTTATTGATGGCTTGCTCTTTCATTCTTATCTTGAAAATTCAAAAGTAAAGTTATGTTGCTGGTTTGAAATATAGAACTTGGCTAAGGGGAAGCTTAGCATTTTGCAATCCATCCTTCGGGCCTGAAACTATGGCTTCCTAGGTGGATCAATGAGACAATACTTCACACTGGAGTGCAAATGGAGTTTATTTCTAACATTATTTAACAGGTTGTTGTTGTATAACCTATTATTGAGTTGTTGATTGGTTCTTGGCTGAAGCGAATTTCTAATCATTGCTTCGCCACTAATTTTTCTATCATTCTAAGTACTGGCCCATGCTACTCAACTGTGGAGGGCGCCCCTTTCTAGAAAGTTTCAGATTTTATCACTGAGTATTGAGTTTTTAAGAGAAGGTCGACCCTCTTGGAAGGTCCTACCATCTCTTGATGCTTGCATTGGAAAATGTGCCACCTGTTGCTGTTGTTTTTGGCTCATTTCCTTCTTGAGGATTGGACGCCTATCTCCTAGCTGTCATTTTGAAAGATCCCTTACCAATTCTACCCTGAATTTTTTAATTTTGCTCTCTTGCCATAATGTCAAACAGTTGTCTTGCATGGTCTGATTTGGTTTTGCTGATTGTTTGTTTGAGTTTCATTGCTTGTTTTTCATTGCAAAATCATAGAAGAAAGCATAGAAATGAAAGAGAACTATTGCATAAGTGAAAGACAACAATTGCAACTCAATAGAATCCCTTTTATTCAACTATATCAGATCTGATTACAAGTTTCAATCTCTAACAACAGTCTAAAACCCTTATATAATGCAATATTTGACTACCCAAAATGATAAACACATACCCGGATGTATAGCTCTAATTTGTAGCTTGATTATTGAAGTCAAATCATGAATCACTTCGTTGTTACAACTTCAAACGGTATGGCTGAGTATGATGACAAAATAAATGTAGTAGAGGATCACCAATAGGTTGGAAATAATGATAAAAATCAGGAACATCAACTTTTTACCAAACCCTAGGTGCCTCCCAAAATACCCAACAAGCAGCCTTGATCAAAACTCCACAAATAAGGTACCAAATTGAAGATAAATTGTTGTCGTGGAAGAATATGCCATCAAATCAAATACCCATCTGCCCTAGCTGCCATAAACTATCAAAATCTGCAAAATATATATCTGAAACTCATCCAAATAAGCCCAAATGAAGACCCAAGGTAGGCCCTCCCCAAAGGTGAACTGGGTTCTCGTCTGATCCACGATAGCCTTTGAGAGTTTTCGTTCCCAGAAGGCTGAAGCAATGCTGAAACCCTTCTCCAGAGTTCAAACCTGCAAAGTGTTTTGTAAAAATGAAAGTAGAATGCTCAAAAAGAAGCCCAACACATTACTTTATAACCTCTCATAGACTTTTTTAATAAAAATCAATAAAATAATTTTCTTGAGGGTCTTTCCTCATCCAAATAAAAGGGCCACTTTTTAAAAACAACTTGAGTTGCTAGGATGGGGGCACTTTTCACTATTCACCTTATAATTTTCAGTTACTATTCACCTTTTACTATTCCATTAAAGCAAACCTTAAAATTTTCACTTTAACCCTAGATTCATCAACTAAACTCCAAACTGAAAGGCTCATAAGGTTCCCAGCTAAACTCCACAGCCCTTGGTTGGGTCCCCTAACCATTTTGCTGACCTATAGGAACCCTAATAGTAGGCTAACCTCCGCTATAGGCTGAGCTGTCTAAGGAAGGGACATTACAGTCCTCCCTTCCCGAGATTGTTTGCCTTCAAACAATCTGCACCTGCATGCCGAAACCAAATACTAGGATCCCATATCCACCTCAAGAATGCTACTCCGCCAATCTGTTGTGCTACTCTGATACCAACATCACTATGCCTGGAATTGTGAAACAACTCACTATGATCCATAAGAAACAATGCACCAATCATGTGAATGCCAAAATCCTAAATCATCCTTCGTGCATAATCAATCAAATCAATATGCCATGTGCTGCTATTATAAATGAGAACATCCTCTATCCAACTGAGAACCTCACTCCAGCAGAAACCACAGGTACCTCTAATGTCAAAGGATGATGGGAGCTCATCATTATGCCAACCTCTAACAAAGAAAGGATGATCCCAATCTTTCCAAATTCCCCAACCAACTGCTGTCCTAAAGGACCAAACTACAGTCTTTGTGATCAATAGAATGAAACAACCAGCTATCACTATTGTGAGAACTCTAACCCAATGAACTATGGCTGAAAATTCCATGCTCAAAAATGTAGAGCAGCCCTCGATCCTTGTGTTGTAACTCAAAACCCAAGGGTTCGAATATGAAGGACTATTGTCCTCTACATGCTCCAAGGTGTTTTCTTCATTTACCAAATATACTCTCCAAGTGTGATCAAGGAATGATATTGTTATGAAACAAAGGCACAATGTCAAACCTTGCATGAAATGTGGTTCTTCAATTCTTATCACATATTCTTGCATAACAACAAGATGAATGGAACCATGTAAAGGTTGGAGATGGCTGATCACCAACATGAGACCCACCTTAAATTTGTACCTTCCACGTTTGCCTTCAAAGATGCTATCATAGCCTGCTATCCCAAGGTGTGTGACATACTAAAAACTCCTCTCATGATCTGTCAAACTTCCCACCTCAAGGCTGCTATTATAAATCAGACCAGCAACTAAAGTGAAGTCAATGATGTTTGTATACCCATGCATAAAAAAGAGACCCATCTCATACACCTTGCCTATTCAGTGATCGTGTCTCCACACACTCCAATCCAACCCAAAAACTGATGTAGACCTAGATAAATCTGAATATACAATGTATAACCATGTAGGACAGCCATGTGTCAACCATGAATCCATGAAAATTATGTCACAACCCAACCAATAAACAGCTGCATAAGCATATGAAATAGGGGGCAAATCCATTGTTGTATTGTAGTTGTCTCCATTAATACCCAAAGTCAAACCAAGAGTGGCTGATCCAATGAACATATCACCCATAAAATCACGATACACCTTAATGAAATTGTCAACATCAACTGAAAAATCAGAATTTTGGATGTTAGATAGCTCTTGCTTCTCATCATCCGTGGAGTCCTGTGAATCAAAATCTTGTTCAAGATGAAGTTTGGCCTGATGAGCCATCAACTTGGCTTGCCTTGCCCTCTCTAGCCAATCATCATTCAACATTTGGGACTGAGTCATATACGCTGCTCCAAAGTGTCTAAACCCAGTCCTAACATGAGATATATCATGTGACTTATCATGACCAAAGCACGCATCATGTGTACCCACCATAATAGAATTATCATGACTCATTTCCCTATGATTAGAAGCACCAAAATCATCAAAAAGGGAGGATGAATCACTGCTGTTATAAATCAGAGAACTAGGACTGAATTGTTTCCTTGTATCCATACCTTTGGAGTCATCAAAGTTAGAGCAAACTAACATTCTCTTCGCTAACTCATTTTTAGTCTCATATTCAAGTGCCTTAAACACATTGTGTTTACCCATATGAGTAAACTCTAACACCATCTTGTTGAAGTCTTGGACAAACCTTCCAATAGACTTCATCCATTGCACACCAAGTACCACATCCGACTCTCCACCAATACCTACAACAAGGTAGTCATCTGTGAAAGAATAATTATCCAATGCAATGGATAGTCGTGGTATCCTCCTTGTGCAACTCATTTTGGAACCACCCGCTAGCATGACTTGGAATCCTTCAAACTCTTCAGCTTCTAGTCCCATATTGGCTACAAAGCCCTCATTGATGAGACTATGAGTAGCACCACTACCTACCATGCATAACACCTGTCGTTCCTTGACAATTCCTTCCCACACGAAAGAGTGATATCTAGGAACACTGAAAAGAGTAGCAATAGTGCCATGTGCAACATCAAGTGTATCAAATTGCATAAGCTCAGTCTTCAAACAAGGGACATCATCAAAACTGTCATGTATCAAACTTGCCTCTTGTTGTCCATCAATAGTAGGAATGGTATCATTACTTTCTTCATAACTATTAGTGGCAATGTTATTAGAAAAGTGGAGTATATCACTGTTGTTCCCAAACTGAAGATTAAAACTGATTTTAGTCTTTGTTTCATTTCCTATGAAATCTTTTTTTGCTTGTTCAACCTGTATGCATTCCTTCCTTGGAAGAAACATGGATCTAAAGTAATTTTCCCTCTGCTGTCCTGTTTGTTCCCTGTATTTGCAGCGATCTCTGATTTCTTGCAATTGTTGTTGTGTTTGGGCAGCAAGTGCCTTAGCCTTTGATGCTCTTTGACTCCACTTTTTGCACATGTCTAGTGTCTTTCCCACATCACCCATGTTATGGTAAAAAGAATCAGATCTTAGGTGGCTGATTTCCTCATCAATAGGAGTCATTAGGCTGCTTTTACCATTATGATTGACGGAAGACTCCAACCTATGTGCCGAAATTTCTATAGGCCCACCATTTGAAAGAGCTTTAAGCACAATTTTCTTACCATCAGCCATAAACTCCAACTCCATTTTGCTAAAGTCTTGGACAAACCAAACATTATCAAAATGCAAGATCTTTTTAGTAAACAACCTCTTAGTCTCTTTATTCAACTTTTTAAAACAAAATGCTTCATAAGATCTTAACAATTGTCCTTTCACTGTAGAAGATGCATGAATATCCCAAATGAATTCAAATATATTCCATTGCACATACATGTACATATCACTTGTGGCTGGCCCAACAAGTGTGTACGTATTATCATCATTGTTTTGAGCCTTCAATGGGCTCTCTAAAAGAGGGAAGTCATAAACTTCGTAATGCAAACTGGACCAAACTGAAACTCCTGCATCATACCTCCTTTTTTCATCACACAACTCAGCATGCTCTTCTTGTGGGCTTACCTCAAGAAGCTCTTCACTTGTATGCCCATCATCCACACATTCTTCCCTTGGAAGAAATAAGGACCTAATGTATGATTCTCTTTGTCTTCTTGCATTATCAAGCTGATTGCATCTTTCCTTGACCTCATGCAAGTGTTGTCTTGCTTGGGTAGCAAGCATTTTGGCCTTCTTAGCTCTTAGTGACCACCCATCACACAACCCTTCTATCCTTATAACATCTTCCACAGTATGGTGAACAAAATCAGGACCTTTGTGGCTTGAATCCACAATATATATCTCATGTGTAACACTCTCTACTTGAGTACCATCATAGGAAGACTCAACAACATCATTACCTTCATGTGAAATGGATGTTACCTCATGATTAGAACTGCTGCTGCAAAAATTAGAATAGGTGTCATACCCTGGTGTCATGTTTTTAACATCTCCAATGGGCTGATCCATGATTATAACCTCTTCCACTTTGTGATCAACATGTTGACTTAAGGTGTGATATGAATCTCCACTTGATCCAAAGTTATTTCTTCTTTAGGACTCCCACCTGATGACTGATTTTCACATTGATTGTGATCACTTGTAGGCTGCAAACTACAAACAAGTGATTCTTCTACCGTTCCTTGTTCTTGCCATTAAGCTCTTCACTTTTCTCGATGGTTTCTCTCCTATCTTTTGATATTTCTTTCCTTTTTCGCTGCTGATATGGACTTGAAAACATCAAGTCATCTTCATCCTCATCCGGTATACCCAAGAATTGTGTGAAAGAAAGCATGTCTTGTATCTTTTGAGGAAGAGAGAGATACTTGGCATAGCTGGCCATAATTGCTTTATTTGCTAGTGAAACATGAGGACTCTTACTTGTTCTAATAGATGGAGATGATCCACTAGAGTGCCCAAATTTCTTTGAAATTGTATCATTCAATCGCTGCAATTGACGGTTGATCTTATGTTGTGACTGTTCTAACTCTTCCCACACTTGTCTATCCTTCAACAATTTTTCCATGATGACTCGTCACACTGCCCAACTAAAAACTAAACCAAACGGAAGTACACACAACTTTGAATGCACCCAACAGGCTGGCAAGATCCAAGCTCTAGTACCACTGAAAGATCCCTTACCAATTCTTCCCTGAATTTTTCAATTTTTCTCTCTTGCCATAATGTCAAACAGTTGTCTTGCATGGTCTGATTTGGTTTTGCTGATTGTTTGTTTGAGTTTCATTGCTTGTTTTTCATTGCAAAATCATAGAAGAAAGCATTGAAATGAAAGAGAACTATTGCATAAGTGAAAGACAACAATTGCAACTCAATAGAATCCCTTTTATTCAACTATATCAAATCTGATTACAAGTTTCAGTCTGTAACAACAGTCTAAAACCCTTATATAATGCAATATTTGACTACCCAAAATGATAAACACATACCCGGATGTATAGCTCTAATTTGTAGCTTGATTATTGAAGTCAAATCATGAATCACTTCGTTGTTACAACTTCAAACGGTATGGCTGAGTATGATGACAAAATAAATGTAGTAGAGGATCACCAATAGGTTGGAAATAATGATAAAAATCAGGAACATCAACTTTTTACCAAACCCTAGGTGCCTCCCAAAATACCCAACAAGCAGCCTTGATCAAAACTCCACGAATAAGGTACCAAATCGAAGATAAATTGTTGCCATGGAAGAATATGCCATAAAATCAAATACCCATGTGCCTTAGCTGCCATAAACTATCAAAATCTGCAAAATATATATCTGAAACTCATCCAAATAAGCCCAAATGAAGACCCAAGGTAGGCCCTCCCCAAAGGTGAACTGGGTTCTCGTCCGATCCACGATAGCCTTTGAGAGTTTTCGTTCCCAGAAGGCTGAAGCAATGCTGAAACCCTTCTCCAGAGTTCAAACCTGCAAAGTGTTTTGTAAAAATGAAAGTAGAATGCTCAAAAAGAAGCCCAACACATTACTTTATAACCTCTCATGGACTTTTTTAATAAAAATCAATAAAATAATTTTCTTGAGGGTCTTTCCTCATCCAAATAAAAGGGCCACTTTTTAAAAACAACTTGAGTTGCTAGGATGGGGGCACTTTTCACTATTCACCTTATAATTTTCAGTTACTATTCACCTTTTACTATTCCATTAAAGCAAACCTTAAAATTTTCACTTTAACCCTGGATTCATCAACTAAACTCCAAACTGAAAGGCTCATAAGGTTCCCAGCTAAACTCCACAGCCCTTGGTTGGGTCCCCTAACCATTTTGCTGACCTACGGGAACCCTAATAGTAGGCTAACCTCCGCTATAGGCTGAGTTGTCTAAGGAAGGGACATTACACATTTGGCTATGGTTTTGGAGCATTTCGAGTTGATTCGGAAAAGATACGTCCATTTTGGTGAATTCACAACTTGCTAGTCTGATTTTCTGTACCTTTTGTTTCTGATCAGATTAGTTAGTTTTTGTTATCATGCTGATTTGAGCTTCAATTCTTCATCTATTCATGTTGTAAGAATTAACGGAAGTGATACTCTAACCATTGCTTGTTTTGAAAGCTTATCTTTGATATATTGCAGTTATTTGTTATTTGTTTGTAAGCTGATTAGTAGTACTAACAGCAGTTGTTTACTTTGCTACAATTTTAGTTTATTGTATTCTCCCCATGCAAATAAGTGGTTGTGAAGATTTGTATACCCCCCACTATACAAGTGGAAGTGTGGTTACATGGCTGGCTTGCCGCCTTAAAATAATTGTAATAATCTCACCCACTAAATAAGTGGAGTATTCCCACCGCTTGTGGATGCCTGCATCAACAAAAGAAGTGTTATTTTAGTTTTATATTTAAGCACTCCACCATATGTTAGCACCTCACCTGTCAAAGGATCTTGTGTGCACATTCTTGGTGTTGAGTTTAGCTCTCCTTTCCAATTGTAATCAAGTCAATTATTGAGTTATTAGATCCTAGGGATCCTCTGACCATATGCCCGCCCCTCCTCCTTAAGTGGTTTTAGGGCGCATTCTTGGTTAGAGTTTAATTCAGCATCGTTTTGTTTTAGAGCTAATCTTAACAGGGGCATGATTGCATTGTATGTGGACTGAAAAATCAAAAAAAAATTAAGGGGAACATTTCATAAAGCTACCAAAATTACTCCAAATCTATAGTTGGTGATACTCTTATAAGGGCTTAGCCTCTACAAGTGTATTGTAACCTTTGATTACTGAATAACACATTGAGTTGCTTTGGAGTGTAAAGTTTTTCTCCCGAAAGGGTTTTCCCCATGTAAATCATTGTGGTATCGGTTATGGTATATTGTTTTGTGTTTTTCTCTTGTAACTATATGATTAGTTTGATTTTTGCACATATGTTCTCTCATAGATTAGTGTGAGAAATGTATTTTGCACCTCTAGTTCCTTTCACCATTAGTTAACCATGCAAAGGATCTCCCAAGGACCATTTGGGTAAGGCTTCCACCTTTTCCTAGTGAATACTAGCAATGATTTGCGCTACAAAAGATAAGAAATGCAATAGTTGAATCTATTACTGCTTCTGAGTTCACTAGACAATCTGGAGTACTCAATTATACTAGAATATGTATCAACATTGATCTACACAAACCTCTACCCAACACAATTATATTATATTATTAGATATTTGACTAAGAATATTGCCTAAGAATATCTGATCTATCATCTACATGAACATAGACATCTTGCTAGAGTGTGTCTTTCCCTTCCACCTCAAGAACAATATGAGGAAGAGCAAGGAAAAGAAGAACCATCACAAAAAAACAAAGCTGTGAATTCCAACATAAAGTCATCCATAAAGACCTCTCCTGCAGAAATCACTTCAGATATAGAGCAGAAAATCAGCAAAGATGACAAATTCCAATGTGCATATGCATGAAAAAAGAAAGCTGCCGTGCAGAAGATATCACACCTCAGTCATTCTATCTCATTTTTAGCTCTAGACCAAACATGCTCAATGGATTTCAGAGGCACTCAAGATGCCAAAGAAGTCCCTGATATACCTCCCTCTTGTGCCTAAAAAACAAGAACAGCAGTAAATGATATTAAGAACAAGTGCATGTTTTCTGTGGTGGCAGACAATTCAATATCATTGATCAGATTTAAGACCACTAGAGGCAAATCAAAAGGAGGTGGAGATAAAATGCAGTACATAGGGGCAAAAAAACAACATCAGAAAATAAAATAGATCTGTTATAAGACTGTTAGGGATTGAAATACTGTCAATCCCAGCTCTGGAACAATTAAAATTTAAGACACTGAAGAAGTCCTAGAGCAAACTATAGTGGACTCAGACAACACTTACCTTCTTAATGCATGTGTTCTCATGGATTATCAGAGACCTTGATATGCCCAATAAGTGCCAATGAATTGGTTTTATTTTAAATGATTAGTAAATTCTTTGGTTTTGGTAAATTTTTCTATGGATTTGCCTAAATTTGAACTTTGAAAACTGTTCTTTAATATCCTTCAAGTTTCAGGCTATATCTGGATATTATTGCTGTTGATGTTTAGATTTTGATGTTGTAATCATTTAAATGTTTTCTAATATAATAAATTGGAAGTCTATCAAAAAAGAGGTGCCTTATTAACAAGCAGAAGCATTGAAGGATCTGTTTCATATATTCTCATTTTCCTCCTTTGACACACATTTTCACTTGAGAATCAACTTGGTAAAGAAGTTCATATTTGTTTTAAAAGATTTGGCATTTGCCAGCATATTTTTGAAAAAAAATTGGCGGCATTTAAAAAATTTGAATCTTAAATGATCCAAAAATTCCTTCTAGATGAATGAAGACCTTAATTAAGAATCAGATGCATTCAATAGAATATGATGATTACTAACCACCTAGAAAACATAAAAGTTACCCTAAAATTTATCCTAAATTCACTAAGAAAGTTCATTTTTCCTTCCTTAGTAATCACGTGAGGTCAAGTAGAGGGATTCAAAAATCCTATTTTAATAATAAACCAAAAAATGTAGCATATGATATCTTATTTAACTGATCTAACAATAACAGCATGATAAAGTTAACTGTGAATAAGGATACAATAGAAAGGGAGTAACAATTTGCAGTTTCAACAGCAAAATGACCTAAGAGAGCAATGAAGCTTAACACGATGCCCATGGTCAACAATGTGTAAATAAACCTGCACATATTAAGTTCCATGCTAGTCAGATCATGGATAATAACACAGAATTAGAGAAATAAAAGAAAAATCAAAATTGATCTTAAAATTAAGACAATACACCCAAATTATGGCAAACCTCAACTCACAATAGGTTAAATGAGACAACCATCAATCTAAAAATGATATGTGAAAAAATGTGAACAGATTATTATCAATTTCTTGTTTTTTTATATTTGAATAATGTAATTATCAAACTATTGATAATGTAACAAAAAACAAAAAGTTATTTTCTGATGATTAATGTTCTAAAGATTGTTTATTATGCTAAATAAGAGAGTACATAAGAGTACAACAGCCAACATTTTAGAATCTACCAAAATACCATCACCCCACATAAGCAATGAGAGTTAGCATATCATATTTGGCACCTATATCTCTAGAATTACATTTTCTCTAAACAGTTACATTCTAAATTTTTAGCACAACATGACAAGTTAAAACTGTTTTGAAAGGCTCAATCTCTCCTAGCTGCAGATAGGAGGGTTCTCTAAGAGAAGTCAATTTCCATTTGTGCCTCCATATAGATCTGCAGCTTATCTAACATTGTTCTAAACATCCTTTCCATTATTGTAAATCTTCCAGGTTTAACTCAGGAGTTCACCATCTGCCCAAAAGGTCTGACAAAAAGACTACAATATTCTAAATGATCCAGTCCTACAAACTCCTCAATCTTACACTACCAGAATGTGTGATGAATCAAATATTCTAACAAGCCACCCAAGTGCCATTGGCAATCTTATACTCTCTGTCTAGCCTCAACAGAAACCTTTGATGAATAAAAAACCTACCTAGAATGGAAAACAAACATAATGTCAGTTGTCCATTCAATGTGCCCAATAGACATTTTCAATATTGCATTGAGTCCATGTTATGGTCCTATTCTCAGTAGATAGGTTGTAGCAGAATAGAGAAGGTCATAGAAAGATTACAGAACTTAATGGAATAAGACCTAAAAAAGGTAAATTAGATACATCAAAAAGTATGTGTGATCAACCAATGTTAACACCAATTAGAACCTATATATCCTTAACATATAACAGACCCCTTAATATAATTTAAAATAGACCTTGAATACCCTTATTTAGTCCTTAGATACTCTCACCTGGTTGAAATCCTACTCAAGTAGCTGTTTGGTTCTAATGTGGTAATAGAAACCATTTTCACAAGCATACCAACTTATAAAATAAAGAACCATTGAATTTATCATATACTTCTCTCCAAGTTCGAATGGTTAATCTATAATAGGATCTCTTATTTGTTTATAACTTCAGGATTCTAACTAACCATACAGTATATTGTCCTACAATCATCTCTTAAGCTGGAGGTATGTCCATTTTCAATATTAAGGAAAGGTAGGTTCATCCTATTTCTAATATCAATTTATACAGCCAGAGATGGAGCATAATGAGAATATCTAGATTCTAAACAATAGCTCCTACATACAAATCAAAGACATAAGAGCTTGCTCATAACCTGTGTGTTTCCTCAACTCAGGGACTGTGTGTACAAGTGAAAGAATGAACTCTTTCTTGGAAGAATAAAAAACAATGGAGAAACTTGAACAGGTAATCCATCAAACAAATAACATCTCATTAAAAAATTACGAGTAATACTTATATGGGAGTTAGAATCCACTAAATAATGAACTCCACTAAAAGAGAAAACACTAAAGTAAATACATGAAACTCAGATTTACACAACATGATAATGCCTTGACTTACCCCCTTGAGTCACATGGGTTGCGTTCTAGTCATAGAAGCAATAATCTGCAAAATATCCCGATCAATCCCGATTTTTAAAAAATCTGCAGGCTGGATGACTTTTTCCCCAATTTTTTCCCATTTCAAACTGCAAAATTGCCAAAGCATCCATAGCTTGTTCAAAAGCCCTTGTTTTAGGCTTTTAGCCATAGCAGCAAGGCAGTGAACTGTTTGATAAAATGCTTTGGTAGACATGTATAAAAAATGTGGTAACATAGACAAGGCAGTGAACTGTTTGAAAAAATGTCTCAAAGAAATGTGGTCTCATGGTGATGGAATGCCATGGCAAGCAAATTGCTATGGATTGTCATGGCATTCCATCACCATGAGACCACATTTCTTTGAGGCAATTTTTCAACCAGTTCACTGCCTTGTCTCGTGCCCCAAACTCGGCCATTTTGATTAAAAATTTTTTTAAAAAATTGCATTCTTTTTTTCTCAATTTTTTTAAATAAATGGTGTGCACCATGAAGGTTTGTGTGGTTTTGAAGGTCTTCATTTGGGCTTGGTGGCGGGGGCTCCGCCCCTCGACCCCGCCCTGTATCGCGACAGGGAGCGCGCCCAGGGCGCTGCCCCGGGACCCTGCGAGGGGCGCTGCCCCTCGACCCCGCTAGGGGCGCTGCCCCTTGACCCCGTTAGGGCGTTTCCCCCAAACCCTCATCAAACTATAGGTCTAAGCATGTTATAGGCCAATAATGAATCATGATCATAAAAACCTACAAAATACATATCCCCTGTTGCAAATCTTTGCATCTTTCACAGTCAAAGCCATAATCAAGGATTATCTTGTTTCAAAATTCATACATTAGACAACAAAACATGCAGTCTTGAAGGCTTCAATAAAATTTTAATAATAAAATCCTCACTTGAATATACACACCAATCATTGAGACACAAGCAAATATCATGGCTACATCATCATCTAGGACCTAACTTAGACACTAGCGCATGACTTGTCGTGATATTGGGATGAGTAATGCAAGCTCTTCTGAGCCATAGACTTATTTTTTTAGTTTTGATATTTGTTTTGATGCCATGGATTTCATATTCCATGAGTTTTGTATACATTTGACAATATTTATATATCTGAATGTGTTATTTCCTTCAGCTAAAATTTGCGTTTATACTTATGTGATCGATATATGTTTGTGTATAGGATCATAGTAGTTTCTATTTCATGATGTTATTGTGTATTTGAGGTTTATTCACTAAAGGGTGCATGAAACAAGCTTTAAATCCTTAAAAATCTCTAAATTTCAAGGGTTTTTCTATTTGCCGAGTCTTTGCCGAGTCTTGGGCGAGTCTAGGCTCCGAGTCCGAGTCCGAGTCAAAAATCGGCTTGCCGAGTCCGAGGCGAGTCCGAGTCTTGTAACTATGGATAAAATGCTTTGGTAGACATGTATGAAAAATGTGGTAGCATAGATAAGGCAGTGAACTGTTTGAAAAAATGCCTCAAAGAAATGTGGTCTCATGGTGATGGAATGCCATGACAAGCACATTTAGACCACATTTCTTTGAGGCATTTTTTCGAACAGTTCACTACCTTGTCTATGCTATTGCTTACTATTATGCTTTGATAGATTTTTTCCAAGCATCCATAGCTTGTTTGAAAGCACCTGTTTTAGGCTTTTAGCCATAGCAATGAGGCAGTGAACTGTTTGATAAAATGCTTTGGTAGACATGTATGAAAAATGTGGTAGCATAGACAAGGCAGTGAACTGTTTGAAATAAATGCCTCAAAGAAACATGGTCTCATGGTGATGGAATGCCATGACAATCCATAGCAATTTGCTTGTCATGGCACTCCATCACCATGAGACCACATTTCTTTGAGGCATTTTTTTCAAACAATTCATTGTCGGATTGTCATGGCATTCCATCACCATGAGACCACGTTTCTTTGAGTCATTTTTTTCAAACAATTCATTGTCGGATTGTCATGGCATTCCATCACCATGAGACCACATTTCTTTGAGGCATGTATGAAAAATGTGGTAGCATAGACAAGGCAATGAACTGTTTGAAAAAATGCCTCAAAGAAATGTAGTCTCAGGGAATGCCATGACAAGCAAATGCAATTGGCAGCTGCTCCTAGTTATTAGTTATGCAATGTGAAGTAATTGCATAACTGCTTAGATTGACTTTGTGAAAACTATATTGTAATTGAAATTTTGTCATCTATCAGCATATAGTTATTAGTTATGCAATGTGAAGTAATGCTTTGAGTTTGAAAGATGTGCAATGCAATGTAATCAGCAATATGAATATAAACTACAAAAATCTATTTTTAACAATTCATTAGTTAAACTCTTTATTTTATTTGCTCTATATATCTCTATGCTATGGAAATGCCTTTCAATTTCAAAAAAATAGTTTTTATCTTGTATTCTACAATTTTTTACGTTTTTTTTTTAAATCCGATTTTTTCAAAAAATCCTTATACTTTTGGTTTGCCGATTTTTTCCCCAAAAGATTTTTGCTGCCATGGTTCTAGTGATAGATTGATGGGCACTAGTGGAAAAGTCGTAGGTCCAAAAATACATTGTATGAATGTTTCAAACTAGTTATTTAAGTAAAATTCCACTTCTGAGTCTAGGCACAACTACCTCAATGACCAAAACAAGAAGCGATTCCCTGTTAATTTTGATAGAATGCAACTTGAACTGAAGATAAGTCCCCATGTGTATTTGAAAAAGAGGTCATTTATCAACAAATTATAATTAAATCCTTGGTTCTCACCATCTCCTTAGGAAGAATCTGTCACTAAATTCAAACTTTGCCTGCATCTTCCCAGCTTATGTCAACCTTGAATCTCTATACAAGGAACAAATCCTTTTTTTATAATGAGAAAATTTATGATTACTCCTTCCAAGCAAATGCTTGTGAAGGCAGATTATGAGCCAATGGAAATCAAGGAAACTAAAAATCTTTGAAAGAAAGAACTTAATTCAGATATCCATAATGGAAGATACAAGCAGATTTACCAAAAGATAGACTATAGGTGTTGCAGTATAAAGTATACACTTGACCATTAACAAAAAGGAGCAAAAGAAAGATTGTTAAGGCTTGGTTATTCTTTTAGGGATTCCAAGTTGCTTGTCCAATGAACATACAGCTCTTCAGGTTCTCAACTCAGTCAGTTTGTATGTAAGGAAAATAGTCTTGCACCATGAAAGAGAGGCCATATTGAAAAGGGAAGCACATGAAGGGATAGCAAGTGGTCTAAATGGAGGAAAAGTCATAGAGAAAAAGGAGTCTAACTAGTATCACTAGTATACACTTTGTAAACCAAACCATTGAAGATTTGTCAAAGTACTTCGTAATAGGTCACAATAAGAGTACTCCTTACTATCCACAATCAATTGCCGTTGCAGAAGCATTTGACAAGATTTTGGAAGCAATATTGACATAGACGTACCCTCTAGGAAGGATTAATTGGGATGATATGATCCCAACAATATTGTGGCCATACTGCACAGCCTACAAAACACACAAAGTATTGTCCATTTGACTTATTATATGGTTCGGAAGCAAAGGTGCCCATGGGATATGTTATTTCAAGTTTGATGATGATGATGATTCTTTAAAGGAAATATTGATAAGCTTGGACAAACTGGATGAAAAGAATTTTATTGCAATGTATAAGCAACCATAAGAGAAGATGAGGAAAAAAGCATGGCATGATAAAAATCCAAAAACAAAGCATTCAATTACTAGGAGAAGCACATGCAATCAGGGATAGGGAGCCAAATGAATGACAACCTTAACCTTGCAGCCAACACAAAGATAAGCCGCACACAAGGAAACGGGAGCTACAACACAAATATGGAAAACAAAAACTTGCTCATTCATAAACAAAGACTAGTACATTCATTTGCTCTCTCAAAATTTTGATAAAGTCTCCCCAATGAAGTGCCTTCTTCCTATTCCTGCAATGAAAAGAACACACAAACCTCTAGCAATACAACCGTGGATCATTTCAATAACTTTCCGAGATAATGGAATTTGCATACCCTTATCACACTTTTGTGTCCATTTAGCTCTTTGCCATCTATGTTTTGCATGTCTTTTTTATTATTTTTGCATAGCCATGATGTTCCCCTTCACAATGTTGTCCTAAGCCTTGTTTAGCCTCTCTAAGTGGTCTTTTTTTAATTTTTTACCTCACCCTATGTCCTAAGATTTTATTTATGTTTCCCTTGTTGTTGATCCCTTTACCCCTTTGTTTAGCCTTAAGTTGTCACTCCTAGGCTTGTTTATGTGTCAACCGCACCTTTACCCTTCTTAAAACATGTCTAAACAAGCAAATCCTCCACATGTGCACTTATCCTTAGATTGCCACCTTTCATCCCCATGTTTCCTAGGAAATTGAGCTTTAAATTCATTTGAGGACACCACCCACAATTCAACACCCAATTGTTCAACCAGGTCTTTTAATCCTTATGAGAACCTATTGGCATAAGAACTAACACCTTTGGAGTGTAAGTTTGTACAGACAGCTATGCACACTGCGTAATGAATGCTCTTCAAATTAGGAGGGGAAGCTCCCTCATTGTGCTGGAATGCATGGAAAAGAAAAGTAAACTAAGTCCTATCTTTTTATTCTCAGCTGGTAGAGGCACAAGGTTAAGAAAACCTAGAACGTTGCAGCTAAGGATTTTCTGGTTTCGCAGATCATTTAACTACAACTCAGCTAACTTCTTTAAATCTATCTAGTTTCCTCAAGAAAACAGAACGTGAGGAAATGGAGCAGGAATGGTTTTATACAATAAGCTGGGTACAGATTCGCAACATAGGCAAGGTGGGCACAACTATTCGCTTGGCTGAATAAGCTTATTATCACACACATCATACGATAAGCTTCAAGTACAAATTTTCAACATGAAGGCAAGGTGGGCACAACTATTTGCTCAATTTGAATAAGCTTATTGATAACAAAACACAAAAGATAGCCAACTAGGACAGCAAATTGCATAGGCGAGACACGCGTACAATCTACAATCAAACTAGCCACTATATCTAACTAAGGCAAGCATTCATCATAATAATTGCATGGAACCCGAGTGGCATAACAATTCATTATCAAAACAAATGCTCATGAACAGATACAAAAAGACAATATTATAGGCAAGGTGGGCACAGCATATATTAATCTCTCGTGCAAAATTTCCTTGAACAAATACAATAATAGCAATACTACAGGCAAGGTAGGCGCAGCATGTATGCTATCAAGCAAAGGTTCCTTGAATAGATACAATAATAGCAATACTACAGGAAAGGTAGGCGCAGCATGTATGCTATCAAGCAAAAGTTATTTACAAATGAGTCGAATGCTCTTATTTATAGACATCAAGGTGTAGGCAACCCTAAAATCACCTTGAGTCAACTATAGTCCTGCAATACATGCAAGATCTTATTTCTAAACCCTAATAATGGAAACTATACAGTTAACTGGCAAGCTACCATCAGTTAACTGAAACATCTAATCTAAATGGACAATGTGCAAGCATGCACGTCCTTATTGAAAACAAGTTAACTAGAATACTATCCTCAATTAACGCAAAAACCTAAAAGAAACTCCAAGTGTACATAGATGTTTCCAAGATAGACATGGCATGCAATGTGTAACAACGAGTTAACTCGGAAAGAGGCATCGAGCTTAACTCTTGTGTCTAATATCTATCTTGGAAAAGGTGGGACGCCCTGAACTAAAGTTTACTAGCCCTGATCTTGAGCAATCAACCCATCCACGAGGTTATTAACTGTGTCACCTTTTGGGGAGTTGAAGCTCTAGCGAAGAATCCCATGTCTATGCAGCATGTCTTCTCCACTAGTTATCTAACACTGAAACTCGCCTTTACTCCTGATTGCATCATCAAACAATACTGACATGACTGTAAGCTGATTCATCTTACAGCCAATGGTCTCACCACTGAAAATACTATAAATAAGTGCTTGGAGCTCTAACTAAACGTCAACAAGCTCAACATAGTCACCACCCACACGCTGATACAGGCATGGTAATTGAGACACAAAGTTTCTCACATAGCGGAGTGCATTGGTAACATGCTCTCTGCTCTCAACCAACTCAAATGCTATCGTTACTTCTATCTTAGCCTTGAAGATCAACTGTGTTCTCCAAACGTAGACATCTTCTTTATCTTCTGCATCTGTGACTGAGTCAAATGACAACCCCAAGTTAGCAATCAGGATCTCATCCCTAGGCCTACTAATAGCCAAGTCACGTTCATCATCCTAAAGTTCAAGACGATGTTCACGTGCATTATACCATAACTGATATAGCTTTGAAAGTACAAAGCAGCCTCTAGCAACAAACTCCTCCTCCCACTCTTCTAACCGCTTGCCATATGCAACAAAGTGATCAAGTTGACCCTGTTCTGTTGGTGGTTCTAACATATGTGGAAGTGCGATAACAACATCCCCTATCCTACGTACCAGGCTAGAAATATACTGGCGAAGCTATTGTATTTCAGCCATCCTTCACTATTCTATCCCTTGCGCTATCTGTAGCAACCTGTATGAGGTCAATGTCCGTCTGACGAGTACTTCTACCGAAGTTGACTGTGATCACTTCGAAGTCTTGAGCTTCCATCTCGTCCAAACTCTTATCATCTGGAGGTGCAGCGGTCTCAATAATGATCTCCTTACCTACATTCCTCTCAATGTGGACCTGTTTCTTGATCCTCTTGTCAGGCGCATCTTGATGGTCATGATCAAAATATGAATGATCAAGTACATAAGATGGTTGTCTCCTTTTTCTTCCCAGCTGACTCTCAAGCCAAGACGAATCCCGACTAATCCCACTGGAATGATATGTATTGGTCATAGGAGGATCTAATGAAAGTGAATGTGTAGAGGGGTTACTGTGAGGAGGTGAATCCACATCCAAATCAATGTGAATTGGAATTGGAGGTTGCTCTGGTGTCGGTGACGGCAAATGTGGCTGAACCTCGAGTTGTGGTGAACTCTAAACAACTTCTCTTACAAGCTCTACATGTAGAATAGCAATAGGTGCTTTTCCCTTTGAGTTACCAGGCGTTGGATTCTTTCTAGGAGGGTTACTCCTCTTCTTTTGCTTGGGTTTTGACGAGGAGGGTAGTACAACTTCTACTGGTGGTAGCTTTGCTCTAGGCCAGGATACCTTTCTGATCCTTCTGCTTTCTAGATAAAGCATACTATTTTGGATGACCCTGCTTGATCTCTCCTTCACCGATGAGAATTCTTTGGCATACCAATTCACTAACGGCAGTGGTTGTCCATCAATTTGTTCTCTATAAAACTTAGGAAGTGCATCTCCCTCATCCTCTGACAATCCTTCCACCTCTTCTACCAAGAAGACAAAAATCTGCAGAAGAGAGAACCTGATATAGCTGCATCTACGCACTTCGAAGTCATCCTCGCAATTCACCCAGTAGTCCTCTAGTGTAGGTTTGTGATAAGAGTGACTACCAAGGCGTGTTGCGTAATGACCCCAAGGA
Source organism: Sequoiadendron giganteum (assembly GCA_007115665.2). Taxonomy (NCBI): domain Eukaryota; kingdom Viridiplantae; phylum Streptophyta; class Pinopsida; order Cupressales; family Cupressaceae; genus Sequoiadendron; species Sequoiadendron giganteum. The sequence goes on from CM021109.1 coordinate 474,814,787, forward strand.
TCATATGTGTGTGTCAACCAAGTACTTGAGTTTGCAATTCTCCAACTCCTGTCCTGCAACTTTAGCATCAACTGTTGTCTTGCACCAATATATCCCAAACTGCAAAGGAAAGTTGGCGGCTTGTTTATGCTTGTGGCGCAAACGTTTGTGAACCTCATACAGCTGCCTCAGGAACTCCATGAACACTGTCTTATCCGAAGGATAATGTGGTAACATAGTTGGACTTCCTGTATATCCATAGACACAGATATAGGTGTATGTAAGGAACTGAATATACCAGTCTGCCCAACCTTCCATTGCTGCTCTAGCAATTGCTAAGATACGAATGTGCAACTCCCGGTCCAAGTTTCTTACTGTATAAGTCAAGAAAGCCTCCTACACATGTTTGAAATGACTTTCAGCCTTCGTGAACTCGAGCTAATCATAATAACACGGAGGATGCCTCCTATGTTCAGCCCGTTAAACTGACCATGATAAGCGATCAAGTACACAAGATAGGAACACATATGAAACTGGTGTGCAACTAGGAAACCGGTGACTTGCTCATGAATAGCATCATTGATGAAGGATGCCCAGAGATGATTCGACCAATGATATAGTACATCCATGGGTGAAATTTATTTGCATCTACATGACCTGAGACACAATTAAGCAATGTAATCAGAATACCATACTCATCCTTAAACTCACCACGACCTGTGTTGTTTGGCAACTTGGTCTTTTTCTGTTTTAGCCACCTCTCTGTCATCTTACTCTGACACTTATCAAATTCAGCATTGAATGCTTGCTCACTCTGATTCATGGAAATGACCAACCCATCTTGATATTGAGGAATACCCAACTTCGCTTGATGTTGAGGGGTTTGAGACTACATATGACACGCCCATCTACTGACTGTATCTCTCGTGCAACAGAATTGTAATGCTTAATGCAAGACATTACAAACTCTACGCAATGAACTAAGATAGGTATGGAAGCGGCCTCAAGTAACTCGGACTGCTGAAAGTTCTTGATTATCGAATCTCTGATCTTGAGTGGATCCAAAACTACTTCTAGAAGCACCTTATGTAGATTTGAATCAACTATTCTGATGAAGTCATGAGTCAAAACTGACTTGGTCTTGAAATTGAGCTGTGTGAACTGCATTCTGAAAAACTCGCCTGTTGATTGTGAACACGGCTATATTCTGACAACTTTTCTGGAAAGCTAAAAATAGCTCATCGGAAGTAAATTTTTATGGAAAATTCTAAGATATGGAATTTGTCCAAAAAGTGTTTCTAAGACAACCCAAAACGTCAAAAATGTAAAAATTCGACCTCTACTCAGCCATGCAAAGGAATTTCGGTTGAGAAAATTAAAGCTTCGAGAACTTATGTTCTGGAACAAATTTTCCTAAAAAATTCTAGCACATGGGTTTTGTCGAGGAGATCGTTTTGAATCAACCCAATTATTCTGTTTCGACAAAATTTGCCTGTTCTTCGAACATGTGAGAGAATCTAGACGAGAAAATGGAAGAAATCTAGAAGAGAAAAAGACTTTATTATTTTTAATTATTTTTTGTTTTCTTCTTTCAAAATCACCACTCTGGCTTGAATTTGATGATGAATTTGAATCTGTACCTGCAAAATAATGTTTCTATCACCTTCGAACTTGATTATCTGATAAAAATTTGCCAACCTCTTGAAGAAATTCGAATTTTCTAAGTTGTGTGAATGAGAAAAGACGCCATACTTGTGTTAAATAGACAAAGTCGTACGATTATGCATGCATGCTGAAACCCTAACTGTGAAAGAATTTGATTGGCCTCTCACCAAATGAACTGCCACTAACTCTGAGTCTCAGACTAAAAATAACATTTAATTTAAAACATGCAAACTAAAAAGAGGTGCCATAATTAGCTCTTGAAGAAATTCGCCACTTTCTAATGCTCTACATGCAAAAATATTATTTTAATCATTTTGCCAAAAATAGCGTTTGGATGTGCTTGACAAACTTCACTGATTCTAGAAAGTCCAAATTTGACCTTCTAGGTGTCCATTTGCAAGAGTTATGAGATTTTTGAGTATCTCCTACTTTATAGCTGACTACAAAGTTACATCTGTCCATGTTCAGCTCTGATTTCTGGGTGACCGAATGATCCTACGACTAATCTGAGAAATCCATTACGAAGCCTGCATGACAAGGATGAAATGTCTACTGGGAGCTAAACTACTAAAATCAACATCTGACACCTTGGAAAATTAGGCGCCTTTGATTAAATTGATGCACTGGTTCCAAACTTAGTCATTTCTCCGTATTGCCTTATGATGCTTCAAACTACCACTAACGGTGAATGATAAACCCTGCTGACTGAATAATAGATTCATTGCGTGATTGGAAGTACTCTGCATCCAATGACTGTATGTAAGGTATCTGAAAATTGAATCAAGAACCCCAAAAGGATGGGTGCCCCTGGCCTGTGAAAGCACAAATACCATTTTGACAAAAATGTGACTTTCATCTGAACACCATACTTTGACCCCTAATACCGGGAGCTGGAATGCTTCGATTCACGCACCGTCTGTCTCTCTGCACAGTTGAGTCAGCTTAAAAGAGATGTCTCTAGAGACGACAAAGCCAAAAAACTACTTCTAAGGCCTCAAAGAGAAGGGTTCCTTTTTCAAGGAGATTGGTACTCGCCATACTTAGCCATTTTTTGGTTGTCTCCAGTCACTTTCACTCTTCAGCATCACCATCTTGACCTTGCACGTACAAGCGTTCACCAAATCGTGAAGGCTGATGGTTGAACTCGTTGAATAGCTGGAGTAATCGCACACAAGTCTTGTGAAGACTGCGAAAGCAAATAACCCCATCTGACAAGCCTAAAGGTTGGGCGCCCCTAGCCTACAGATGTGCAGCTGTGTGTAGCTACATTTCACCATCTTTTGTTTTACATGCTTGGTGGAACCTTTATCACGGTCACTCAAAATGTCAAATCATCTCGCGAACTGTTGCATTGCAAAGCTGAACTAAGCTGGAAAAGATCTCAAGAAGACCTCAACTGCAATTTCATTCATCTAGGTAGTCATATTCAAGGGCGCCCCTGATTCATTCATTTGGGTAGTCATATTCAAGGGCGCCCCTGAGCTACAGGGGCACTCAAACCACCAATTAACAATACCTTGTGACATGTATCATGCCTGCAGTCTCAACGTCCAACACTGATAACCGGAGTTCTGCACTATGTATGCCTTCGCTTGATAGCCTGTTGGAAAACCAAACTGATCCTGAAGAGACTGAAACCATCAGTGAGCACATGCATTCAGATCTTGCCCTTCAAAAAGAAGGGCGCCCCTGGGCTACAAGGGCGCAGATCTGCATTCTTTGACTGTCTTCATGATGTATGCACTCTTTGTAACTTCTGCTTCCGCCTTTGTCTGCCAGAGTTCTGCATTCTAGATGAACTTGCTCCATAGCTAGTCAGAAAGCTGACTAAAAACAGAAAAGAATGAATGTATTCTCCATCCAAAGCATCTAAATCTTGACCTTCAAATGGAAGGGCACCCCTGGGCTTCAGGGGCGCAGATTTGCTTTGAACTACATATTTTCCTCTTTTTTGTGATTCGTAAACATTGTATCAGCTACTGAGGTTGACCATGTCAAAGTACTACGACTACCAAGGTGTGTGTATGACTATACTTCATCATTCTCACATGTACGGACACTGTAAAGTTGATTTGCATGTTGATTGCACAAGTGTCTACTACGTTACATAGTGAAAATGTGTTCCCAGACTTAGAATATTTTAGCACTTTTTGCCAATCTGAAAATCCCCTCCATCAAAAAGCATCTTTTTCAGCATCTTTCATTGTAGAACATTCTGCTTTGAGTTTCAAGCTTAGATTTTGACACTTGGTACTGGCCAACTGCCATTAACGACCTCGGAGGTCCTAACTTTTCTATTGAAAAAGTGAAGACTACCCACCAGGCTTTAACTGACTTTTAACTAAAACCGACTTCACCACTATGATTGTGATGTGAAATAAGCCAATCAAAATTAATTTTAGCCAATTCTGACAAGTTCCTATTTTTTAGGGTTTTGACCTAAAAATGGGGTCCGAAAACCCTAATTTTCAAAATTTCCAAATTTTGCTAGTATATTCTTGGCATCACACTAACCAAAAGCCCATACTTGATTTGCCCAAAAACTGAGTTTTGACCCCACTTTTACAAGGTTTAGACCATTTTAAGCAAAATGCCTTAATGAAGCAAAATATTTGGTTTGGGTACAACAGAACCTACCACCAATTTTTTCTTTTTGTAAATTGTGATTTCGGTTTTGCAAGTAATTGTTGTTTGTTTACAATGGTTTGGTATAGGTTTGGCTTTGACAACTAATAGCAAGTTGAAGAAAAATTTGTTTGTCTTTTTATATATATTAAAAAAAAACACAAGGAGATAGCTACTTAAATAGTAGATTTGAATAAGAGTTTGAATAAACAAATATGACCTTTAAAACTCGGCAGATTTATGGACCTTCAGCAGCATCTTTGAAAATTCACTTGCACGAACAAACAGATTTGAACTACAGGTCTGCAAATTATATTTAATGCTGTGGTAGACAACTTTATTCAATAGTCAGTCTTATCATAACCCACTCCCTTCAAATAAACTTCACTCTTCAAACTGCTGCATATATTTATCTGCTATTGTCCAACTCTGAATATTGCCTACATCCTGTAAACTCCATTAAATTGTATGTTTTCCTTCCTATAACACTTGCCCATGATATTACTTGAGTGAACCTTTCAAATACCTTTCAATGTTTATAAACTAAGCTAGTGCTTCACCTGGGACATTACACGCCATCCTTGAAAGAGTATGGACTGGCTGAAAATGGTACGGCCTCAGTCTGAAAAGAATGTGGCAATAAACTCCAGAAAATAGACACAACGAAGGTTGCCAAGCTAAGGAGATGATAAATTTACAATACACACAACCTTATATTGTTTCATTTCCCTCCATCGATAGTTTAAAGGTGTACAACCTGGCAACTTCTAATGGTACAGCTGATGATATGTACGACTTCCTTCAGAAATTAATATGCATTAAAGAAACTTGTCTCAAGTATCTATATTGATCGCCTAGCCAAGGAATTGAGTTTTAAACAATACCCACGACCATCCAATGTTCCTATCAACATTTGCAAGCCAAACAAGGAGGTACGGCTCAGGGAAATGGTACGGCCCAGCTGAAGAGTACGGCTTCCACAATAAATTCAAATAAGCTTCAAAATCCCTATTTAGAAACTTGAAATTGATCGCTCAGCTAGGAGAAATATAATGAGATGATACCCACAACTGTATCTGCACTATATCAACTTCAGTCAACTGAAATGTGGAAATTATGGCATTTCCTGAACATGTATGGCCAGCATTGAAGACTGAAAATCTTTTAAAAACTCCCAATCTCTGCTATATTGAAATTTGATTTCTTTTCTCAAAGATTTTACTTCATAGACGTGATAATCTGCATATCAAACATTCATTAACTTTTACTATGAAATCACCAGCACAGCCACAGAATGTGACTTTGAGCAACCACTCAGGAAACATCTTTCAGCCTCGAAGGTGATATTCTTTATGGAGGTTATCGTCCCCACAAAGTTCTGTAATTAACACTGCAAAAACTCTTTTCCACCAAAAAATCCCACATAAACAAAAAGAACTTCAAATTGCTTTTCATCCTCCCAAACATAACCCCCAACTTTCATAAATTCTCTTTTAAAATTAATCTTTTAAATGAAAATAGGTGCCACTTTTAATTCACAACCTTAAAAAATTAATTTTACTCTTTTTAAACAAAACCCCTTATGACTCATATTTTAATTAACGCTGTTAAATAATAAATTTAACTCAAAACATTAGTGTTAAGTTAAAATATTACATTACCACTATAGATCGAGAGGGGACATTACAATCCTCCTGCCAAAAGCTTTGGATAGGAGATAATTAATTATAAGACCTACCCATCTACCACATTCCCTTCCCCGAAATCTTTTAGCAAGTCTATAAAAAGCAAGGACCTTTGCCTCATCTTAGCATACAAAAAGAGAATTTATGCATTGGTCATCAAGGTTTTCTATTTTTAGCCCATGCAAGAAATTGCTAAAGCATTTCAAAAATTCCTAGAGTTAGCTTTCAGCTTCTAGTCTCAAATAATTTTTATCTTGCTTGTGGACACTGCCACAACACATTCTTCATAGCAAGGTAGCTGATTTCTTAATGATTTGAGCTAGGTGAGCTTTTATCCTTTGGTTTTTCATGAAAATAGAAGCATTTTTCTGAAGTGATTGCAGGGATCCCTACCTGCCTAATCCCACCACCCTCCCAAGCCATAATCCCCCTTTCCCTTTCCATTTAGTAGCATTTTTCCATCAAAATCTTTCCCCCTAGCCCATTTCCAAGTTTCTTAGGCTAAATCCAAAATGTTTTGTTGTAGTTCCTTCATCACCATCACTTGTGCTCCAAAATGCCGATGCCTTAAACCCTCCTTTTTCATCCATCTATGATCACCCAACTCCCATTTTACCATTTCCATTTAGTCATGTTTTTAACCCTCCCTATGTGAATGTGAGTACTTGTTTGTGACCATTTTAAGGTCCTAGCCTAATCCATATCAAACCTCCATTAAAGATGTTTCAGACTAAGGTTTTCAATCCCCATTTCAGTCACCTTTAAGACCCCCAAAACCATTTTTTTCTCAAAATCAAGTGTACTCCCTCAACCTTTCTCCCACCTCCACTTGCAGTGTGGTGTTCCCATAAACCCTGAAACTTAATCCTAAGGATTTAATGGATTAAAGTGCTTCAAACTTTGTTTCAATTTATAGATCATTATTGCAGATTGTTTTAAATCATATTTTTCATATGGATCTATGTTTGAACACCCACAAGGGAACTAACTAAGGCAGCCTCCTCTTCTAACTCTTGTTTTTGCAAGGTCCCTATTAGGAGATTTATATTTTCAGGTCTGTTTCTAAAAGTTCTGCAGACTGTCAAAGAAAATTGCAGAAAGAAAGTACCACTTAAATTAGCTAACTTAGGTGCACAAAAAGTTTCAGGCTTCTAACAAACAAGGTCAAGACCATCCTAGGAGGGCCCATTCACCTTGTTAGCTGTCAAAATTGCACTACTTGTCATTTTCAGGCTCTAAATTAGCTAAAAATTAGTCCAAATCAATTATAGAGGTCCTTGACACCTATACCAAGCCATCCACATCAAGAAAGCAGTAATTTTCCAAGTGAAACCATTTTAATTTTGTACTTAAGTTCATTTTCATTCAAATGCAGTGCTTTAGGTTTGAAAAAGGTTTCAGGTCTAATCTACAAATCAAAAGCTGACTCCTAAGTGGCCTTCTTATGGTGTCTACAAATAGACCCTCCAATCTCAAGGCTCCATCAATCCATCTTCCAAGTGAATTCACTCCATCTTTCTACTTCACTTCATTTGTTTTCATTTCATGATTAGCCCTCCTCTATTGCTCACAGACAGGTGTACATCTTTGAGAAGTTGCATCAAACTGTCTCCCAATTGCCTAGACAAGGCCGCAGCCCCTAGACCTGGCCTTATTGTAGATCATTTGGACATCTTACAGCCTAGCCCTGCCTCCAAATGCTCTCAAATTTCACCAAAAGGTGCAGAATTTAGTTTTCCAGCAAGTTCCTAAATTGTCATATTTTGACACAAATGCATCTTGACCCTCTATTTTCAACTTTTCCACATTTTAGCACAGCATTTACAAATTTCCAAGTCCTAACGGCATTCAATTAACATTTGATCGCGGCATACATTCCAATTCATTAATGGTTGTTAATTGAGGTTTGGTTAGTTGCAGATGGCCTTAGGTTCCTTACTGTGCATGTAGTTTGCATTTAATTTGCAATTACCTACATATAGTTGCTTGGACATAACCTTGATTTGCATCTACTTTTCACATATTGCACACACAACCACCTCACATAAGTAAACATCGAAAAAGGTTCCTCTTTTTCTTTGTTTTGCAATTACCTACATATAGTTGCTTGGACATAACCTTGATTTGCATCTATTTTTCACATATTGCACACACAACCACCTCACATAAGTAAACATCGAAAAAGGTTCCTCTTTTTCTTTGTTTCATCTTGGTGAAGCCAACTAACTTGTACAAGTTTCCACCTTCTTAGAGAATCCTTAGTCATTCCCCATCACACTCTTCACTTAAATTCTCTCATGACTGGACCATCCTCTTCATTCACTTCCGCTGATGATACCATTCCAGCTGTCATCCATATCAGCAAGGTATCCATCCCAACCAGCCATACAAATTTGTTTATCATCTGAATTTGCCATCCATATGGCAGTATGGTATATGTTAGGTCTCAAAATCACTACTCCACTTCCTAGAGCAAAATCTCACTCACAAGGCCAAGGTTGTCATCATGCAAGCAAAATGAGCTCATCAACAAACTGTGGAGGAATAATGGCCAACTCTACGAGAGTGAGTTAGAGAATCCTTAGTCATTCCCCATCATACTCCTCACTTAAATTCTCTCATGGCTGGATCATCCTCTTCATTCACTTCCACTGATGATACCCTTCCACCTGTCATCCATATCAGCAAGGTATCCATCTCAACCAGCCATACAAACTTGTTTATCATCTGAATTTGCCATCCATATGGCAGTATGGTATGTGTTAGGTCTCAAAATCACTACTCCACTTCCTAGAGCAAAATCTCACTCACAAGGCCAAGGTTGTCATCATGCAAGCAAAATGAGCTCATCAACAAACTGTGGAGGGATAATGGCCAACTCTACGAGAGTGAGTTAGATCTCTTACGCTTCGAGCTCAGCTTAAACTCAGGAGGGTGTTCCCAAGGGTGTACCTTAATAGATATTGGAATAACATAAAATGATTAATAATGAAACAAAGACAGCCAAACCCATCTTGCTGTCTTAGCCCCAAAGACACTAGACTAAAAACAACCGGTTGCCTATAACCCCTTTATAGTTGATAACCACATGCAATCATTACCCACATGAGATAGTTTCATTTGAATAGCTCTCTCGAGATAAATCCCTAGTTATAATACGAGGTCGTGAATGCCTGCAAAAATACTCCTACTCCTATACTACTGGTTTGTGTTTGATCAATGGTGTGAGATTGGTGAATGGTTCTAGACCAGTGCCTATCTAATGGGTGAAAAAGTCACAACACTAAGAAGAGAACAAGCAAGAAAAGAAGAACATGCAGCTTTGCATTAACATACATCAATAAGTATAAAACCTTGCAGCAGAACATACTTAGTAATCCAAACATAACTACATATATTCATACATAAAATTGAGAAAGATAATTACCAGCCTTGCAATGTCTTCAGAATGTTGTCATATTTATCTAATTCAATGTTACATTCATACCAAAAAATGTGGCAAGGGAAAATCTCTAGCTGTGACTAGGAAACTCTCCTAAATACATACAAAGTGTCATGGACACATTCTGCAACAAAATCTCTTTACAAGACTAATCTTCTTCAATTCAGCAAGTTTGCAATCTCTCGATAAATTGGACCGTGGCATTAATGGATGCCCTGCAACTTCCTTAGCGTCCAAAGAACCATACCATGACCAAACTCTAGAAAATGACACAAAAACACCAACATATATACCAAGGCGCCCAACCCTAATTGCTACACACTATAGCAGTTCAAAACGGACAATAGAGGACAAATCGCGCCCAAAATGAAAGTTGCAGATCAAAAGATGTGTTCTACAATTACTTTTGGTAGTTGGGCAACAGAGTCACAAGTGCAAGTCAACAGAACAAGGGCACAAAAAGCAGTAATGGCAGGGGTTGAATTTGAAATTTACAAGTGAATACCTCAAGCGGAAAGAAACCATCACAGTGTCACATCATTAACTCAAAACAATGCATTGCGGGGTTTCGAGGGTCATTATGATCAATACGAAACTTCTGCAATCGTCAACATATGATCTAGTTCTCAACAAGGCCCTTTATACATGAAATTGGGTCGCATCTAACATTGGCAAGAAACACACCGCTATCACGTTCATGTGGGAAGTTCAAGTGCAAGTGCATCTTAACCTTCGGGAAACATATCCGGTTCACATCAGATCACCCACTAACCATTTACATAATTGTAATGTCCCTTCCTTAGACAGCTCAACCTATGGCGGAGGTTAGCCTACTATTAGGGTTCCCGTAGGTCAACAAAATGGTTAGGGGACCCCACCGAGGGCTATGGAGTTTAGCTGGGAACCTTATGAGCCTTTCAGTTTGGAGTTTAGTTGATGAATCCAGGGTTAAAGTGAAAATTTTAAGGTTTGCTTTAATGGAATAGTAAAAGGTGAATAGTAACTGATAATTATAAGGTGAATAGTGAAAAGTGCCCCCATCCTAGCAACTCAAGTTGTTTTTAAAAAGTGGCCCTTTTATTTGGATGAGGAGAGACCCTCAAGAAAATTATTTTGATTTTTATTAAAAAAGTCCATGAGAGGTTATAAAGTAATGTGTTGGGCTTCTTTTTGAGCATTCTACTCTCATTTTTACAAAACATTTTGCAGGTTTGAGCTCTGGAGAAGGGTTTCATCATTGCTTCAGCCTTCTGGGAACGAAAACTCTCAAAGGCTATCGTGAATTGGACGAGAACCCAGTTCACCTTTGAGGAGGGCCTACTTTGAGTCTTCGTTTGGGCTTCATTGGAGGAGTTTTAGGTGGTTATTTTTCAGATATGAGTTTGCAGCAGTGTTATATCATCATACTTCTTCAGATCAGAGGCTGCCATTGATAGATCTAACCTCTCCCAGGCCAATACTATCACATATTTGCATTCTACTTGCTGGCAACAAGCAGCTAGGGTTTTGGAGATCAGATTTGTCAATTTGGAGAGCAAATTTATGGAGTTTGGTGACTGATTTTGCTAGCCGTTCCATCCTCAAGGGTAGTCGTACCATCTATGTTGCTGCTAGGGTTTGGACATAATATTAGAGGAGCGGATCTGATTTGTAATCCTGTATTTCACTAGAATTTCATCAATAAAATTCAATTGCAAGTTAGCATTAGACTCCGAGTATGACTAGTTGATGGATGGTGTTCCTAAATTTTTAATTTTACAATTTTATGCATGGCTGTTTGAAATCAGAAAAATTAGAAGTTTATTTCAGTTTAATTCTTTTGTATCTCAAGAGCAAATTGAATTCATATTTGGTAAAAACTCAAAAGTCACAAAAAAATCAGAAAAAACGCAAAGACAAAACAAAAACAAAAACCTACCTATTCGCTAGTCAAAGACTTTGAAAAGACAAAACTCAGAAACTCAAATCAGATTTGGGTTGGGGATCTTTAAGTGGTATCAGAGCCTAGATTCTGCCAACATGTTGGGTGAATTCAAGTTGTGTATACTACAGTGGATTGGTTTTCAATTTGGACAGCGAGATAGGTCATCATGGCAGGGTTGTTTGGCAATAAACAAGCATGGAAAGAATTTGAAGAAACACAACAAAAGATCATTTGTAAATTGCAGCATGTTGAGGATTCCCTTTCGAGGAAAATTAGACACACTATTGGTTCATATCCATCTACAAGAGCAACTAAGAGTTCTCATGCTTCACCAACAAATAAAGCAATTATGGCCAGCTATAACAAGTATCGCTCTCTTCCTCAAAAGATACAAGACATGCTTTCTTTCACACAATTCTTGGGTATACCAGATGAGGATGAGGATGATTCGAAGTTTTCAAGTCCATATCAACAGCAAAAGAAGAAAGAAATATCAAAAGATGGTAAAGAAGCCACTGGAAAAGGTGAAGAGTTTAATGTGCAAGACCAAGGAAAGGAAGAAACACTTGTTTGTAGTTTGCAGCCTACAAGTGATCACAATGAATGCGAAAATCAGTCATCATGTGGGAGTCCTAAAGAAGAAATAACTTTGGATAAAAGGGAGATACATAGCACACCATTGAGTCATCATGTTGATCACAAAGTGGAAGATCTTACAATCATGGGTCATCCCATTAGAGGTGTTGAAAACATGACACCAAAGTTTGACACCTATTCTGATTTTTGCAACAGCAGTTCTAGTCATGTAGTAGCATGCATTTCACATGACGGTAATGATGTTGTTGAGTCCTCCTATGATGATACTCAAGTTGACAATGCTACACATGAGGTATATATTGTGGATTCATACCACAAAAGTCCTGATTTTATTCACCACACTATGGAAGATGTTATAAGGATAGAAGGGTTGTGTGATGGGTGGTCACTAAGAGCTAAGAAGGCCAAAATGCTTGCTGCCCAAGCAAGACAGCACTTGCATGAGGTCAAGGAAAGATGCAATCAGCTTGATAATGCAAGAAGACAAAGAGAATCATACATTAGGTCCTTATTTCTTCCAAGGGAAGAATGTGTGGATGATGGGCATACAAGCGAAGACTTTTTGAGTTAAGCCCACAAGAAGAGCATGCTGAGTTGTGTGATGAAGAAAGGAGGTATGATGCAGGAGTTCCAATTGGGTCCAGTTTGCATTACGAAGTTTATGACTTCCCTCTTTTAGAGAGCCCATTGAAAGCTCAAAACAATGATAGTAATACATACACACTTGTTGGGCCAGCCACAAGTGATATGTCCATGTATGTGCAATGGAATATATTTGAATTCATTTGGGTTAGTCATGCATCTTCTATAGTGAAAGGACAATTGTTAAGATCTTATGAAGCATTTTGTTTTAAAAAGTTGAATAAAGAGACTAAGAGGTTGCTTACTAAAAAGATCTTGCATTTTGATAATGTTTGGTTTGTCCAAGACTTTAGCAAAATGGAGTTGGAGTTTATGGTTGATGGTAAGAAAATTGTGCTTAAAGCTCTTTCAGATGGTGGGCCTATAGAAATTTCGGCACATAGGTTGGAGTCTTCCTTCACTCATAATGGTAACAACAGCCTAATGACTCCTATTGATGAGGAAATAAGCCACCTAAGATCTGATTCTTTTTACCATAACATGGGTGATGTGGGAAAGACACTAGACATGTGCAAAAAGTGGAGTCAAAAAGCATCAAAGGCTAAGGCACTTGCTGCCCAAGCACAACAACAATTGCAAGAAATCAGAGATCGCTGCAAATATAGGGAACAAACAGGACAGCAGAGGGAAAATTACTTTAGATCCATGTTTCTTCCAAGGAAGGAATGTATACAGGTTGAACAAGCAAAGGAAGATCCCATAGGAAATGAAACAACGACTGAAATTGGTCTTAATCTTCAGTTTGGGAACAACATTGATATACTCCACTTTTCTAATAACATTGCCACTAATAGTTATAAAGAAAGTAATGATACCATTCCTACTATTGATGGACTACAAGAGGCAAGTATGATACATGACAGTTTTGATGATGTCCCTTGTTTGAAGACTGAGCTTATGCAATTTGATACACCTGATGTTGCACATGGCACTATTGCTACTCTTTTCAGTGTTCCTAGATATCACTCTTTCGTGTGGGAAGGAATTGTCAAGGAACGACAGGTGTTATGCATGGTAGATAGTGGTGCTACTCATAGTCTCATCAATGAGGGCTTTGTAGCCAATATGGGACTAGAAGCTGAAGAGTTTGAAGGATTCCAAGTCACGCTTGCGGATGGTTCCAAAACGAGTTGCACAAGGAGGATACCACGATTATCCATTGCATTGGATAATTTTTCTTTCACAGATGACTACCTTGTTGTAGGTATTGGTGGAGAGTCGGATGTGGTACTTGGTGTGCAATGGTTGAAGTCTCTTGGAAGGTTTGTCCAAGACTTCAACAAGATGGTGTTAGAGTTTACTCATATGGGTAAACACAGTGTGTTTAAGGCGCTTGAATATGAGACTAAAAATGAGGCAGCGAAGAAAACGTTAGTTTGCTCTAACTTTGATGACTCCAAAGGTATGGATACAAGGAAACAATTCAGTCCTAATTCTCTGATTTATAACAGCAGTGATTCATCCTCCTTTTTTCATGATTTTGGTGCTTCTAATCATAGGGAAATGAGTCATGATAATTCTATTATGGTGGGTACACATGATGCGTGCTTTGGTCATGATAAGTCACATGATATATCTCATGTTAGGACTGGGTTTAGACACTTTGGAGCAGCGTATATGACTCAGTCCCAAATGTTGAATGATGATTGGCTAGAGAGGACAAGGCAAGCCAAGTTGATGGCTCATCAAGCCAAACTTCATCTTCAACAGGATTTTGATTCACACGACTCCATGGATGATGAGAAGCAAGAGCTATCTAACATCCAAAATTCTGATTTTTCAGTTGATGTTGACAATTTCATTAAGGTGTATCATGATTTTATGGGTGATATGTTCATTGGATCAGCCACTCTTGGTTTGACTTTGGGTATTAATGGAGACAACTACGATACAACAATGGATTTTCCCCCTATTTCATATGCTTATGCAGCTGTTTATTGGTTGGGTTGTGACATAATTTTCATAGATTCATGGTTGACACATGGCTGTCCTACATGGTAATACATTGTATATTCAGATTTATCTGGGTCTACATCAGTTTTTGGGTTGGATTGGAGTGTGTGGAGACACGATCACTGGATAGGTAAAGTGTATGAGATGGGTCTCTTTTTTATGCATGGGTATACAAACATCATTGACTTCACTCTAGTTGCTAGTCTGATTTATAATAGCAGCCTTGAGGTGGGAAGTTTGACAGATCATGAGAGGAGTTTTCAATATGTCACACACCTTGGGATAGCAAGCTATGATAGCATCTATGAAGGCAAACGTGGAAGGTACAAAATTCAAGGTGGGTATCATGTTTGTGATCAGCCATCTCCAATCTTTACATGGTTTCATTCATCTTGTTGTTATGCAAGAATATGTGATAAGAATTGAAGAACCACATTGCATGCAAGGTTTGACATTGTGCCTTTGTTTCATAACAATATCATTCCTTGATAACACTTGGAGAGTATATTTGGTAAATGAAGAAGACACCATGGAGCATGTAGAGGACAATAGTACTTCATATTTGAACCTTTGGGTTTTGAGTTACAACACAAGGATCGAGGGCTTCTCTACATTTTTGAGCATGGAATTTTCAGCCATAGTTCATTGGGTTAGAGTTCTCACAATGGTGATAGATGGTTGTTTCATTCTATTGATCACAAAGACTGTAGTTTGGTCCTTTAGGACAGCAGTTGGTTGGGGAATTTGGAAAGATTGGGATCATTCTTTCTTTGTTAGAGGTTGGCATAATAATGAGCTCCCATCATCCTTTGACATTAGAGGTACCTGTGGTTTCTGCTAGAGTGAGGTTCTCAGTTGCATAGATGATGTTCTCATTTATAATAGCAGCACATGGCAGATAGATTTGATTGATATGCACGTAGGATGATTTGGGATTCTAGCATTCATATGATTGGTGCATTGTTTCTTATGGATCATAATGCGTTGTTTCACAATTCCAGGCATAGTGATGTTGATATCAAAGTAGCACAGCGGATTGGAAGAGTAGCATTCTTGAGATGGATATGGGATCCCGGTATTTGGTTTCAGCATGCAGGTGTAGATTGTTTGAGGGCAAACAATCCCGGGAAGGGAGGACTGTAATGTCCCTTCCTTAGACAGCTCAACCTATGGCAGAGGTTAGCCTACTATTAGGGTTCCCATAGGTCAGCAAAATGGTTAGGGGACCCAACCGAGGGCTATGGAGTTTAGCTGGGAACCTTATGAGCCTTTCAGTTTGGAGTTTAGTTGATGAATCCAGGGTTAAAGTGAAAATTTTAAGGTTTGCTTTAATGGAATAGTAAAAGGTGAATAGTAACTGATAATTATAAGGTGAATAGTGAAAAGTGCCCCCATCCTAGCAACTCAAGTTGTTTTTAAAAAGTGGCCCTTTTATTTGGATGAGGAAAGACCCTCAAGAAAATTATTTTGACTTTTATTAAAAAAGTCCATGAGAGGTTATAAAGTAATGTGTTGGGCTTCTTTTTTAGCATTCTACTCTCATTTTTACAAAACACTTTGCAAGTTTGAGCTCTGGAGAAGGGTTTCAGCATTGCTTCAGCCTTCTGGGAACAAAAACTCTCAAAGGCTGTCGTGAATTGGATGAGAACCTAGTTCACCTTTGAGGAGGGCCTACTTTGAGTCTTCGTTTGGGCTTCATTGGAGGAGTTTTAGGTGGTTATTTTTCAGATCTGAGTTTGCAGCAGTGTTATATCATCATACTTCTTCAGATCAGAGGCTGCCATTGATAGATCGAACCCCTCCCAGGCCAATACTATCACATATTTGCATTCTACTTGCTGGCAACAGGCAGCTAGGGTTTTGGAGATCAGATTTGTCAATTTGGAGAGCAAATTTATGGAGTTTGGTGACTGATTTTGCTAGCCATTCCATCCTCAAGGGCAGTCGTACCATCTATGTTGCTGCTAGGGTTTGAACATAATATTGGAGGAGCGGATCTGATTTGTAATCCTGTATTTCACTGGAATTTCATCAATAAAATTCAATTGCAAGTTAGCATTGGACTCCGGGTATGACTAGTTGATGGATGGTGTTCCTAAATTTTTAATTTTACAATTTTATGCATGGCTGTTTGAAATCAGAAAAATTAGAAGTTTATTTCAGTTTAATTCTTTTGTATCTCAAGAGCAAATTGCATTCATATTTGGTAAAAACTCAAAAGTCACAAAAAAATAAGAAAAAACGCAACGACAAAACAAAAACAAAAACAAAAACCTACCTATTCACTGGTCAAAGACTTTGAAAAGACAAAACTCAGAAACTCGGATCAGATTTGGGTTGGGGATCTTTCATAATGCATTGGTCTTCAATAGCTACATGTGAGTCGGAAGGCTCCATCGGAATGATGCAGAGAATTGGCCACCAAGTGCATCTACACTAATCAAGATGCACGGATGAGATAGGAATTCCCACAAGTGACATCAGCAAAGATGACATCAACATGTGGTCATCAAAAGGAAGATAAGATGGATTGGGGACTTTTAAAAATGATGATGTCAACATGATGTAAGAAAGGAGGATGATGTCAACATGACATGACATCATCCAATTGCAAATGCAAGGAAGTGAAGTGGATCGAGCTTGTGGAGAAAATCATCTAAACTGAATGGAAGAATTTGGAAAGGTGAAGTTCAAATGAAAGCGGAAATACCCACAAAGAGGAAGATGACATAACCTGAGATGGGAGTGAGAAGAATGGCTTCACTCATTCGCAAAACCTTTACTTAGCCAATTTGGGAATGCACTTGCGAGAAGATGTTGGCAAGTGAATAGTGTGGAAGAATGATCAGCATGTGGAATGGGCTGGTTCACATGGAAATGCCCACAAAGATCTGAATGGGCACACCTTTTCCACAAAGCAGAAGATTCCAAGTGAACCGGATAAATGGGCAAAATGAGAAGTTTGGATGGATGATGGGTTTCCACAAAACCGACATTCAGTCAATTTTCAAACACTTAAGACCTTTGTGGGAAGAACAAATAGAACTGCACCTTTGCGGGAGAATGGACCGGAAGTGCACATTTGCGGGTCAGATGGACTGAACCGAAAGGAGGGTAAAACCCACATGAGCATAACTTTTGATCCTTAGCAAATTTTGAGAAACTTCAAAAGGCAACTGGGCTTAATTTTTCATGCTCTACCCAACTAGAAATTTTGGCAAAAGACTACCCATGACTTAGTTTCTCATATCAATTACAAACTTGGGCAAAATGGCTAAGGTACAAAAGGGAAGAGACTCAACCAGAAAGGTAACTACAGATTTGAGTCCCAACTATATGTTTGTAAGTTGGAAATTGATCATTGACATCATTTGTAATTGTTGGTAAATTCTGATTCAAATTGAAGTCGCTGATTCACTAATAAATTCGGCAGTATTCGCAACAAAAACTGCTGCTTGATTCAATCCTTTTACTAGTTAGAACCAGCTAAGGTAGTGATGGCCATATGTGATAGAGCATATTTTCTCAACAAGGGTTGTGCAATTAAAAACATTGATTGGCAACCTAAGAAATGGCTATTGAAATGACACAAACACAAGGTACATATCCCAACTTAGAAAATAGAGTTTTAAAAAATAGAAAAAACAAAATAATTATGAAAATACAGAGAAAAAACTATTTTAAAAGAAAAACGAAACAAATTTTAATTGTTATTTTTATTTTTATTTAGATGGCAAAAAAAGAAAAAGAGGAAAAAAAAAAAAAGAAAAAAAAAAAAAAAATTGTTTTGCAAGTTGAAAACCATAGACAGCAGCTTGGTGAAGTAGCGAGTTAAAACCCACAAGGAAGCATTCTTGAGTACAGGTGAAGAAATGCCCATCCAAATACAAAGAAACAAAGGAAATTGTGCAAGGTGGCAAGCCCATGGTTAGATTGGTCATGATGTCATATAGTACAGATCGATTTCATACAAACAGTGGATGGGTGGATGATGGATTAGCAGAAATCAAAGTTTTCATTGGAATCCAGAAAATTAATTAGCTTACAAAAGAATATAGCAATAAGTGATAGAAACAAAAGTTAGTACAAAGAAAAACAAAGTAAGTGGGGAGTGATGTTATAAGAGTGAGTAGGGAGAAAGAAAAGAAAAAGGAAAAGGAAAAACAAGTAATAAAAACAATTAAGAAAATTTTAGTTCATGGGCGCATGGGGGAGAAAGAAAAGAAAAGTAAAAGGAAAAACAAGTGATAAAAACAATTAAGAAAAATTTAGTTCATGGGCGCATGGAAGACTATTACCTGAGCAGCATAATGGCAGAGCTCAAAAGTTATCAAAAACAATTGAGGAATGAGCAAGGCAACATAGGAGTGATAGGAAGGTTAAAAGTGAAATACTAAAATTTTGTATGTGCTGAAGAGTGATTGAGACAAGCCATAAGCTAAGGTTGAACTAGGATTTGAATGCAAATGTAAGATAAAGCAAGAGAAATACTGCAAGAAAAAGTGTAAGGGAGAAAATTCAGAGAGAAGATATCTAACAGAGTACTCAATGAACAAATTAAACAACCAAAATACAAGAAGCATAGTATGAAATCATATTTTTCAGGTATAATGGTGGCATTCTCAGTCGTGCCCTAAAAGGTAGCTCAGCATGAATATTTACAATAACTTTTAAACTGGAAGCTATTTGAGATTAACTATATCTTCATGGATGTAGCAAGCAAAATCTGATGGAGGACCACCCCAATACCCAGAAATGGAGGTGGAAAGAAGAGGTAGAGATTATACCAAGGATTATTAGAGTATAACATTTATACACTTTATCATGCTATGTTTATCTTAGTTTAGCTAGGTAGCTTAGTTTAGATTATGTGACTTATGCAAATAACTTATTTGTAACTGTGGATAACTCATAGCATCCACCTCATCATGTAGTAGAAGTAGAATTCAGTTCTAGCTACCATCCTAGTCAACTACCTAGTTCACTCTCTAATTGAATTCACTGATACAAGGTCATAATTTTTAACTGCCCCATCCCTACCAATTGAGACCTGGCTAGAAAGCATGGTGGAGAACCTTTCAAATTGAGAGGAGCCCTCTATAAATAAGAAGCAACAATTCAAACAAGAGGTGGTAGAAGAATACATTCAAGAGACAATTGATCCCTTAAAGGGAAAAGCAAAGAGGAGAAAGATAAATTGAAGGCTACAATAGAAAAACCATTCAGGACAAAGAAGTTGTGGGTTACTTCTATCTTAGTTGGGCACAAACCATGAAAAAGACAAAGGATGAACTTGACCAGGCCGGGCAGCAGTTATCACTAGCAGCGTCAAATTATAAAATAACTACAGATGAAATAAAGGAGGAAAGAAGGGAACTTATTTCTCTAGGAAATACCTTTATATAGAAGTTGGTGCCACAAGCAACAAGCGTTACCAATATCAATGAGATAGAGATGGCGGCATGTCCCCAAATGAATAGAATGCGGGAGGTTATAATAAGCAAGCAAGTGTAACTTCAAAGCTTGGACACAGAAATGAGGAAAGTGGAATAATCTTCCACCATTGTAAAAGTGCCAACTGAGTTAGCAAGCTTGATGCATCATGTCTGCCATATAGAGACAATTGTGAAGGCTACAAACAGCAATGAAACAGTATTAAGAAGTCCTCCCTTGAGATGGAAAGCATATCCCACAATATTGATATAGAATGAAATGATGTAACATTCAATTTCCACACAGTTGTATGGTGTACCCATAAAACTCTTATGTTTTGATGCACTACAAACAAACACTTACAGATGATAATGGAGAAAAGTCATTTGAAGAAGCAAACTGAAAGGAAAAGTTGGTGGGATCAAGGCAGTAAGACCTGATAAATCAACTAGGCAGCCACTTTGTGGTCACCTTTGCCACTTGCCACTTTTAGCATCCATTGAGCGACAATGGCCATATGGGATGAGCGACATCAGAATTTTGGCAAAGACTTGCACATTTCTATTTTTGTGAGAATGAGTGACTAAGTGTCTCCTAGGGTTGTGGGATCTGTCATCTTGTTTTCTCAAAGACAAGACAACTGGTTAAGTCTGGAGAATAGTTGCCAGAATTCTTCATCTGTGTAATTTCATCCTTCTTGATACCATGAATCTCTCAAATATATCATGCCATCAAGTATGATGACAGATGGACTATTTTCAATAGTTTTGGCTATGCACATATATGTCATCATATGAGGGCTCATGGCATGACATGATGACTAGAAAGAACAGTTGGTTATGACCCCCTTTTTTTGGTACAGATGAGGTATTATATATGCCACTATATTAAAATGACTCACAAACAGCAGATATAGATGAGTAGTGAGAAAATTAAAGCATATAAGGAGATGGTGATATGGTGGAATATAATGACTTATGTTGAATAAAGATAGTAGTGTTGACTAGGAAAAACATGTATTCTGTATTATGTGTAGATATTGTGTGGACTGGTAGACTTCTCTCATCCTTTTTAAGTGTTTATGTAAAGAATTGTGAATAAAGTTAATATTAATATTCTCTCTTGTGTTGGATCAGCTCCAACCAAGGTCAATCTCGTTGGGGTAACTACATCTTTACTTATGCCAAAAACATTTGAAAACTGAAAATATTTTGGTAGAGAAGTGCCCTATAAACCACCTTGTTTCACCATTGTTCTCAATGTGAGATTTTCATTTTCACTTACTTTTAAGTTTTTACACAAGCATAAGGAGATATTAATGTGGAACGAAATCCTCAACGAGGGATGTGTCACTGATTTCTGTAAGCATGAAACTGTGGAGATGTCATAGAGGCACTGACCAAAAGCAAGGGGTCCTAAAAAACATGCAGGAACCTTGAGGTGATGTTAAAACTGGAGCAAGGAAGGATGTTTACTCCATTTGCACCCCCAAATAAGCCAGCTTCCAGCACAGCGATTGGTACTTGTGTTGGTTTTTAAAGCACTCTTTATCTCGCAAAAAATCAACAGAATGCTAAATGAGAACTCGGTTACCAACACAAGTAACTTTTAATTTAATCTAAATTGTTCAATATAAAAACCTTAATACTAGTTCATGCAGAGTAGTCCAAGGGGCTATGGTCTGATGGAAACGGGGGGCACTGATAAGAACATGACCTGGGCTCAATTACTGCAAGAAGCCAGCCCCCAACTCTATCAACCCAACAGTCTAGACACGTGAGATTGCAGTGTGATAAATATAGGCTACATTCAAGCATAACGTTAGTTTATTAATCTTGAGAATGCAGCCCATAACCTCACCCTGGATTGACCACGCCAGATTAAAAGAAAATCATGTGTACATAGGAGCAAGTATTTTGACGTATGCTAACATTTCATGTGAAGTAACCCTGAACTGAAGCAATATTTAGCACAAACCCCTGTCTAGAATGCAGCAAAAATCTTCCATTAAAGCAGTCGAGAACAATTTTGCTTAAATTCAAATGATCAAGCAATAGAAAGGTCTTCAGGGTTCTTATTATAATTCATCCAAATGTTTTGACATCGAGCAACGGCACCACACCAAATTGAAAATTAGAAAGCATAAAATGAAAAGATAACTGTGGGACTATCATAACACCTTCTTTAACCTGGTGGATTATTTGTAAAGACCACTCCATAAAGCCACTTGCATTAAGACAATGCATATTTGAAAAATATACATAACTAGTTGAATTAATTGTTTGCATTTGCAATGAAACAGATGAAATCAGGGAATATGAAGCATTTACAGCTTCAAATCACATGTAATCACCCAAAATTAAACTAATGCTGATTCCATTTTATTTATTTCTCAGATCTGTCGTTTCTTTTCTTTCTGAGGATACTTACCAGGGCTTGGTTACAGCTCCAAGCTCATGTATTCTATGCATTGTGTGTTGTTGATTTTGCCACTTCTTCAGCATCCATAGAGAATAAGATATCATTCCTACTGCAATCACGAGTAAGATGGAATTTATTATCTTGAGAGTGCATCGTATATAAATCCTTAATTGGTGCCTCATTTCTTCTCACTGTCGCGACAACTGTCCTCCTTTGATGCTATACTGCCTTCCACATCCACTCACAATGCTTCACAATTCTTCCCATTATAAAGTCAAACAATGGACGAATAGATTTTTTCGATTTTGTGATTGCAGTGCCTCTGCACATCTGAAATCACTGGTTTTTGGAATTGCCTAAAGTAGCGCAAACTTCCAAACATATAAGGTCGCAAATTCGTTAAAGAGGTTAGAGTTCATTAAACTCTGTTTTTTTCTGTTCCTTTATTTTTGGTTCTTCGCCCTGCGTATGACATTAAGATGTCTGGGTCTTTAAAAAAAAGAGCGCGTGTTCACCTTCCAGATCGGTCAAAGGGATTGGTCGTTGAGGAGTTCGTGATGAGGAATTTTTAACGAAGTATTTTAACTCCTTGCAATCTTACTTGGCCGGCGGTGATTTATGAGTATATATATATATATATATATATATATTTATTTATTTGTGTATCTGTCTATCTGTCTGTTTGTTGTGTGTATGTGGGGGAGGAGGACAAGGGGATGTGGTGTGAAATAGTGAGAATTGAGTGCTAAATTATATTAATTATGAGGAAGAGAAAATTTAATCTATAATAAATGTTGAGTGTGATTGAAAAGGTTGATAAAAAAATATATATGATTGTGTTTATATCAGTGCTAAATTATATCAATTATGAGGATGAGAAAATTGGATGTACAATAAATGTTGAGTATGATTGAAAAGATTGATAAAAAATGCATATGATTGAATCTAAAAGTATTTTTAATCAATGTTTGTCACAAATTCATGTCTAAAATCATATAAATTTATGGATTTCACATATCACGTTAAAAATACAATAGTCACACACCTTCACAATTTTGCAATCTATATTTTGTTTGTTAATTGATCAAATGTTATGGGAATTATATGCTAAAAGTCATTTACAATAAATATACTATTTAAATTTTTGTTTTAATTTTTTTATAATAATAATAATTTTTATAGTTTTAAATTATTGAAGTAATATATTTTGTTTCAATGTTATCATGTATAAAAATAGTATTAAAAATTAGTCAATAGATTATTCAATGCAATGCTAAGTTTAAAAATATCTTGTTTTCATGTGAAAAAATATTGAGACTTCAAAAACATCTTGTCATTGTCAAATTTACTCACCTTTATTAAGCAAAAACATCATATTTGCTAATCTTTAGTAAATAAAATCATGTGTGCTATTTTAAACAAAACTTTCCAACATAAGTAATTGGCTCACCATCCAAAACTATATTGATATTTAAATCACTACAACTTAAATACTTAGTTGTATTATGCCAAAATAGCTATGATGTAGTATATGTTTGAAGTCCCAATTAGGGAATACCTGACCATACAACCCTAAAGACTCACCACACACACAATGAGATAAGGACACTAGCACATAGAACAAAAAACCCACTATTGTTATTATATGGAAGTATAAGGTTACAAATTTAAAATGGACCTTGCCCTTGTTTTACAACAAAAATTCAACTCTTATTCAGTTTAATTTGTGAATCTAGAACTCTCTCACACTCTCTCTTTTTGTAGAAAGAAAAACTAAAATTATACCCACATCTCTACAATATATTTATTTTGTTTAGGAATTCAAATTTCCCAATCATGGTTGTTTTGCCACCCAAATTGGACTATTTCCACCTAAATTTAAATTCACCTACTTGTAACTTATATTAAATCTCCCCACATCCTCATTCATTTTGACACATCATAAGCCTCCACATGGATGGTAATTCAAACTCTTCTTGCATTGTGCATGAGTGTTCCCTCTCTCTACCATCCACCCAAATGTGCCTCTTGCATTTCCTCCAAAGCTTTCAACCACAGGGGATTTTTATCTCATCCTTGATTTTTT
Organism: Sequoiadendron giganteum; assembly: GCA_007115665.2. NCBI lineage: Eukaryota > Viridiplantae > Streptophyta > Pinopsida > Cupressales > Cupressaceae > Sequoiadendron > Sequoiadendron giganteum. The sequence goes on from CM021109.1 coordinate 474,839,239, forward strand.
CCTTCACATTCTCCTCTAAACACACCCGTCTTCATGCTTCTTGACAGGGTAAACCTACAATAGTGAGTCCTAAACTCGAGACATTAAATTTTTCAATTTGAATGGAAGAAAAAGTAAGATATACCTTTGTTTCGAAGGTAAGTCAAAAATCACCTTTGTTTGAAGGCATAAATTATGAAAAAACCTTTGAACGAAGGTAATTTTCATGAATGAAAAATAGGGACCTTCATTCAAAGGTCCTTTCTATTCCTTTTACGAAAAAATATTATAAAAGGAATAGAAATGGATGGTCCAATAAAAAAGGACCTTCAAACGAAGGTCCCTTTTTTTCTTTTATAGAAATCACCTTTGTTTGAAAGTTTTTTTTTAATTTCTTTCATGGAAATGATATATTGGATACTTTCAAAAGGTGCATTTACTCAAAGGTCCTTGAATACCTTCAAAAGGTACATTTATTCGAAGGTCCTTTGAACAAAGGTCCTAAAAGTGACCTTTCCACCTTAGACCTCAATTTTTTTTCAATTTTTTTTGTTTCCAACCTTGGATTGGACCAACAAATGAAATGAATATGACAAGATAATTTGGAGGATCGTAACACTCAAAATAAATTAGTATAATTTTTTAATATATTTAATTTAATTATTATTTTTATTTTTATTTTATAGTGAACATAGGTTTTTCAATAATTGTTAAGGTCTACGTTCCACACACATGAAAAATAGTAAAATAGACTAAAAAAATTAAAAATATTTGTGCACTAGGCATTGATGTCATTATAAAAAAAGAAAAAAACTATGATGTATGGAAGTAACTTACGTCTAAATTATAGTTAATCGTACTTCAAAAATTTAATAAAAAGTGATGCAACAAAAAATTATGAAAAAATATATGCACACTAGATATTACTGTTATGAACCTATGTTTAAAAGTTTATAATTTTATCTTTTCTATAAAAATTATTATGTTGTATGGAAGTAACATCATTTTTTTAAATAATATTAACTATAAAAAACAAGTTATTAAAAGTTATGTAAAAATTCACAAATTATTTCTTAAATTTTTAAAATGCATTTATAATCTATACAAAAAATCTCAAAAATCACTAGTTCACATCATCTTCAAAATCTTAAAACTTAGTTGTTATAGGTATTAGAAAGTGGAATTTTGGTTAAAAATGTTGATTTCAATGTCTCATTTTAACTAAAAAGTAAGACACTTGACCTTTGTTTGTACACTTTCTTTATGTATGCATCCTTCTTTGGTGCATCATCTTCCTTACAAACAATTTAGTTGTTATAGGTATTAGAAAGTGAAATTTTGGTTAAAATATTGATTTCAATGTCCTGTTTTGGCCAAAAAGTGGGACAAATTATTTTGGGATCACCTAACACTCGACCTTTCTTTGCACATTTGCTTTGCATATGTATCCTCCTTTGGTTCATTGTCTTCCTTTTATAAGGATTGTATATTTATGTGATCTCTTTTTATGCATGCTTTCTCACTTATTTTTACTTCTTCATGATTACACATGTGTTTTGTATCTCTAGGCCTATTGTGTGGTCCTCTTCATTCATCTTTCTTTGCAAATTTATCTTCTCCTCTTCATGCCCCTCATGCACTCTGCGTGTGTGCAATCTGCAACTTTTATGCTCAAGCCTGTAATTGGGCTCTCATGTGCACTAATTCCTTTTATGTAAACTCTTTATTCTATGTTCCCTTTGTGATCAAACTCCTTAAGACTCTAGATTCATGAGCCCAATTTCCATCAGTTGCAAGATTGTGAGCTTACTAGGGGTGCCCCTATGTGGATAGTTAACGAAGGATTGAAAAGAAAAATTGTGGGAGGTGTAAATTCTATCCAAAAGAGTGCATAGCGTGGACTTAGGAATGCATAAATACCATCCACCATAATATGTTTGAGAGAAAACTTAAGCCATGCCACTATTTCCATAACATCTAACACATAAACTAATGCATAAAACAACACATATGGCTCTCAATTCATATCTTGTTACCTAGTCATTGAGAAATTTCCTTTCTAATTAATTTTATTATCCTATATTTTGTAAAGTGAAAATCACAAAAATCTTGGTGGAATGTGGATGTGGTGGTACGTGTGTTGCAAATTATTCAAATCCTCTACAGTTTGACTAAACAAAAAATGTATATCTCAATCAATAGCTCTAATTAATTAGAAATGAATATAATCCATATATTTATTTTTAAAGATGGTAAGAAATACACATTATGGAATTTAATCACCCAAATTGTATATAAATATAAGCATCAAACATATTCATTCTAAAGTAAACAAAAGCCTTTAATCAAAATCCTCTCTAGGTTTGTAGTGAAAAGATCACTAATATATTTTATTTGCACTTTGGCTTGATTTAATTCTACATTCTATTTTTTAATTTTTATTTCTTGGACATATGAATTCTTATAAAGTATTAGTGGCTACTATGTTAGATAGCCTTTTATTTTTGTATACAATTTTGAAAACTTATACAATGTTGAGAAGGCTATTATCTTTTTACTTATATATTATTAACTTAAATTTTAAATCAATGTTGTATAAATTAATGATGTTCCTCCCATGTCTAAGATTCCTCCTCTCCAATACAACACAAAAAACTAGTGCCAAATATTCTTTAATATTTTCTCCATTCATGTATATTTTTCTAGTATATAATTAAATTCAATTCAAGCTACGTAGAAAATTTAACTTTAATTTCTTTTTAGTTTTAACATTTTTTTTATTTCTTTCCATCAAAAAGAAAATCTTCATATTATACTTTACTAAGATTGATTATGAATATTTTCATCTTCACAAACAATTTTGATTAGTAACATATTACTTAGATAATATTGAGTTGTTTACAAGTCAAATTTAAAACTTTTCTAGCCTATAAGACATGAATCAATTTTAGTTTTCAATAGAATATATTATTGATGAGCATTCATTATGATTGTCACACTTAATGGACAAGCTAATGCATAACATCTAGAGGTATAGAAAAACACTAGAAATACTGCAGTAACACATAATTAGGTTGTTTCCTACCATATTCCCTCTATTTAACCTAATTTAGCATATACTAACACCATAAAAGATATAATATATACTTGGAGAAATAACTAAGTAATCTATATGGTTAAGAAAACAAAAGCTACTTTAAAATAATGATATTTGATAAAATCGCTAAAAAAAGCTAAGATTCAAAACTCAATCAATATATATTATTATATACATTAACAAGAATGTTGTCATTTATTTTTCTATCAATGTGAGGTATGAGAAACTTCTTATTAATTAGAATTTTCTAATATAGATCTTAGAGTGCTTGAGAAAATCACCTCTCATGACTTTTAATGGAATGAACAGATTAATTTGTAATATTTTCGTAAAGAATCACAAGCCGGAACATAAAATTATCCTTTCACTTTTTATCAAATTGAATTAGAGAAGAAAATGAAGCCAAACAACGTAGATCTCCATTAATATAGAAAGATTAAAATAAAAACATGATCTATCATAGCAAAAATTCTAAATGTCAATAATTGTATAAAATAATTTACTACCTTACTCTTGCATCATTATACTTACCTAGACTAAAAACATATGTACAGAAAAACAACTTATTAAGAAAGGATACTAGTAATTAAACATTCATTCATATTTCTATTTACAATTCATACAATTAAAAACCTAATAATTCAAATGTGATTATATATGTACCATCTTTCATAACATAAAAAATAACATAAATCTTATAAGAACATAATCTTAATAAAATAATTTATATTTGTTAACAATTATTAAAACAATACATATTCAATCAATCATCTACCTTCTAAAAATAATCTATTAATTACTAACCAACAAAAAAATCATCAAAGATAACACACAACTAACTTATACTAAAATTATATATTTTATATTTAAAAAAATATATATTTATATTGTTTAAAAGTCCAAAAACAAATACATTTGAATACATCATTGTTTGCTCTACAATCCCTTCTTTCTTTGCCAAATAAAATTATTTGAATCTATACCATGTTCCCATGTACAACTTTATAAACTTTCTTTCATTAACCCCTTGTGTGTATCCTATAGATAGATGTGAAGGAATTAAAAGGCTTAAGAATTATTATGTTTTTCATTTCCTCCTAAATTTCTCACCGAAATGAAACACTCCTTTCCATTTTATTCAAATATAATCTTTATATCTTTCAATTTAGCATTTCCTCATATGGAGTGAAATCTAAAAAATTCTCTACTACAAAATATATATCTTTTTATATTTTCTAATTAACTTTTATTGCATATTATTTTGGAGATGAGAAATAGTAATTTAATTAGATATTATATTTTAATTATTAAATATTATAAATATATGTTTTTAATTATATGTATTCATAAAAATGTATTATTGTTTGTATTAATATTTTTATTGAAAAAAATAATAATTGAAAAATTAAGTTATAAATTTATTGTGAAAATTTAAAATGCACTACATTTTTTAATAATATTTTATGAAAATTTTAATTTACATTTTTGAATATAATTTAACATATTTTACTATCTCCATTGTATCACTTTAAAATACAAATGATTTATTTATCTTAAATATTGTAGACTTAAAAATTTATATAACTTTAATAAAATTGTCTTGTATTATAAAAGCCTTAACCTTTTTTTTGTTAGATTATTTTATAATAATTGATTTCATATTACAAGTTATTTTATAAAAATTGAGCCTACCTTACCACTAAAGTCAGGAATGTTTACTCTATAATTAAATTGTAAAGTTTAAAATTGGTTTCATATTTGATAGATTTATGTGGCACATGTGTAAAAACTATAAATGCTCAATTTTCATGAGATGTAAACTATTTTGTTCATATCTTCATAACAAATCGTATCCTTCTTAAACAACAATTAGGTGTCTTTTACTTTATGCATATTAAGGAAGTCTCATTCGAAAGCCACGGAGATTCAATTCAAAACCTAAATTTAATTGTCCAATAAACAACTAGCACTTGCGTCCCTTAAGGATGTAAGGGATGCGTCAAGAGGTTTAGCACTTGCGTCCCTTAAGGATGTAAGGGATGCGTCAAGAGGTTTATCGGTGTGAAAGTTGTGCTTGCAAAACAATTTTGGTAACATTTCGTAAAGAAGTGGAATGCATTAGTTCACAGGCATGAAACGGATTTCATGTTAAAATATGGGCTGGCAAGTCCAATTATAAAACAACCTATCAACTAATTATTTATTCAAAAACTTGATGATTTATTCCTCTTTTATATAACTTGATGATTTATTCCCTTTCATATAATACAATCTTCATTATTTTTTTATTATATATTTATATAAAAAATAATTGAATACAATCTTATAGTCATCAAATTGGTCGAATAAGACACTAGTGAATAAGATGTTATTGAATACAATCAAATACTCATCAAATTGATCTACAATAATTGAATGTATGGGACCCAAGAATTGAACTGTGAGAAAACTCTTAAATTAAGAAAAAAACAAAACCCTACTTCAATTATTGATTTTGCTATAAATTGTGATCAGAGCCTTCCACCTGAAAAATGTGAATGCATCTGGAGCGGCTAAGGATCCTTTCACATCAGATAAACTGTGTGGGGCTTCAATTGACACAGGCAATCGAAGATCAATCATAGATCGGTACTAACCCTATTTTCTGTGTCTGAGAATTATACAGGCATCGAGCGACAAAAAGTACAGCCGGTTAGCCACAACAACTCAGAGTGGACGGCGTTGATTATAACATAAGGACAAACCACCCATGTGTCTGGTCAATTGTGAAAAAATCAGAAACAGCGATGGTTTTTTTTTATTGAACAGATCTGTAAAAAGATTAGGCCTACAAATAGAATAAAAACAGTCCAGAAACAGCGAAGTTAATTACGCACGGGTTCCAGAAATACTGTATTGTTCCAGTGGTGTTCACAGAATTCTTCATACTATCAAATCCATCGATTCTCCAACGACAAAATCATCGACAGACCAAATGATTTATCCTAGGTATTTAAACAAATTCTCGCCAATTGACGGAGTCGATATGACGTAAGCGCTTCCGCTAGAGCGGGTGGTCGCCGGTTCCAATCTCGGTAGGCATGTTATAGGAGAGGATAATGACATGCTTTTTTTTTTTCATAGAATTTTGTTTTTTTCTTTTAGATTTGAAATTTTAGATGGCAATCATTTTGTTTTTTAGTGTCTTTTTTTCATCCTTATCGAATTTTAAAATTATGAGGCTATAAATTGTATATTTTATGTTGTTTTTTAGTGTATCAATTTATGACTAAGTGCTTTCGGAGAGTGGATACTCATCGTTCCAATCCGGTTTAGTCATGTTATAAGAGAGGATAATGACTTCATAAACTTTTTCTTTTTCTTTTTTCTTTGTTCATAGAATTTTTTTTTTTTGTTCTCTTAGATTTGGAATTTTAGATGGGAATCATTTTATTTTTAGTTCTACGTCTTTTTTTCATCTTTATCGAATTTTAAAATTATGAGATTATAAATTGTATACGTTATGTTGTCTTTTAGTGAATCAATTTATTGATTTTGTTTTTTCATATTGGATCTTTGAATAAAATATTATCATTCATTTATATTGATCTTCTCTTTGTACTTGTTTTTGGTATTTTTTATTTTGGTTGGTTATTTTCGTAGTCAATCATTTTGCTTTTTTAGTTTTATGTTTTTTTTTCATCCTTATCTAATTTAAAAATTATGAGGCTATAAATTGTATACATTATGTTGTCTTTTAGTGAATCAATTTATTGATCTCTTTTGCATATTGGATCTTTGAATAGAATAGTATTATTCATTCATATTGATCTTCTATTTATATTTGTTTTTGGCACTTTTGATTTAGATTGGTTATTTTTGTAGTCAAATCTAATGTGCTATTAGAGCAAGTAAGTGTCCAGGAATAGCTTTTAGAAGATTTAGGAATAGAGATCGGGGTTGTTCTTGAAAAGTTGAGTATGATTTTCTCTTACATCAAATGACAATTTGAAGAATTAAAAAAGTAATAGAAATATCAAATCTGGGGAGTTTTTTGTTTATAGTTTTGTTTTAGAAATAACTTTGGGTGAACTTTGGAACAAATATGAGCTTACCATTGAGTTCATGGTATTTGAGAAAATTATTTTTCTTTTGATGTATGTAAATTAGACACTAGAGGTTAGATTTGTAAGGATTTAAAGTTGGGAGGTGAGCTCGTGGATACTTTATATTTTAGAATATTTTGGGTCAAATTCAACTCTATCATTATATTTAGAAGGCCCAAAACTCATTGATTGGTTCTCAAATCATTACAACTAAAATATTTTTGCCTACTATCACTTATTTTGTCTCATTTGACATATAAACAGTATGGTGACAAAAAATTAATACTGACAGTTTTTGCAAGACACTATAGTATCAATGGTTGAGTGACGACAACCATCACCCCACTCGTAGCAACAATATCAAGAAATAACATCAATTAAGTGGCAATAACCATTACTTAACCAACACTAGCAATTGTACAACTAGTACCAAGTAGCAAATATTGCCACCACTAGAACTTGACACTTACCATGGTGAAACTAGATGGCATCACCCTCTAAACTAATCGAGTAGCTACAAACTACTTTTTACCCTCCAAAACCACTATTTGTCCATATTTTTTGGTGCAATTTTTTTAAAGTGCATATTTTTTATGTACTTCTCATTAAGATGTAGTCTAACCTATTCCACTTTGTATCAAAATTGTAGTTTTAGCTTTGTAACCTAATTTGGCATCTATAATACACTAAGATCAAGATCACTTCACTAATTTGACACGTGGCAACTATAATCACACCAAGTATAAAATGCAAGCATCATAATTTACTAAGGGCTCTCATGGTTATGTGATTTTTTTTTTTGGGGGGGGGAGAGGGTGATCTTATGATTTTGTACTTGCTTTTTTTAGTTTCATGATTGAATAATTTTTCAGAAGCTAATTGTGTATCTTAACTCTCTCTTTTCCATTTTAGCATTCTATGTAATCCTCTTAAATTATGAAAGGTTGAATGTGATTATCATGAGATAAAAAATTATGATGAAAATACACATCTTCTAAATTAAATTGATGAATTAGAACAACTTATATAAAAAAACAAATTAGTTTGTTAGATTCTTCTACTCAACATCAATAGATATATCTAGTGTTCATACTTAGACATCTTATGTGAACACAACATTTAAGTATGAGTGATGTAATAAGATGATATACATTGATATCTTATCTTCATCACTTGTTTCTCCATCCAAATCTTGTGTTGTACACTAGGTGCATATCAATTTTCTCAATCCAATTCATTGAGAGATTTACTTACCAAATATTTCACATTTGTTAGTAGAACCCCATCTTTTGGATCTTGTTGATAGTATTAAGGGTATTCATGTCCTCCTTGATGTTATCTCATATGGAGTTGGATCATCTTAAAATATCGTGAAGTCACATTTAGACCTTCTTGCTCTTTCTTCACTTGCATGTGTTTCTATAGTGATAAATTATGTAGATATTTATGAGTCCACATATCTAACTCAATTAGATTTCATATTGACGCTCTTTGCATGAGTATCAAATTACCATTGGTCTAATTTTCTTCCCTATGGTGAGCATCATACACCCATGGTTAGTGTACCCAAATTTTGCAAATTAGCTCACTCATATATTATTTATCACAATTTAGCATTGGCTTGGTAGTCTTTGAGTAGAATTTGAAGGAATTGTGTATACTTTGTTTCTTCCCTAATATTATCCTTTTTAGAAATAGAAAAATACTTTGCATACACCTTTGGTTTTATTTATTCTCAAGGGGAGGAATGTTATTTGGCAACCTTAGACCATCTTCAACATTCTATGTCGAGTATGTGTCATTAGCGCAAGAAAATAGACATTAAGGGGGTTGCACAATCTCTCTTCTTCTCACTATTTTTAGAGCAATTTTTTCCTCATGAGGTTTTATCCTTCTCACTATTTTGAGGGGACATAAGTTGATAACCTAGACAGGTTCTCTTTTCATCTTCTTGTAGGGATTTTGTCCTATGGGTTTTCTCTTTCTCATCTTTTGACGGGCATCTTTTTTGTATATGGGTACCTAACATGGCTTATTTTGTTGAGACCCATTTCACATTTCATATTTATTCAAATTTATACTTAAGGGGACGTTGTGGTGTAATTATTTAATTACACCTTGTTATATTAAGTTAACTTAGGTAATTTATTTGTATTACTTAAGTAGGATAGGATAATGAGTTCATATACATTCTCTTTTTTCCATAAGACTCTATTTTTTTCTTATCCTCTTAGAGTTGGAAACTTAGATGGCAATACTATTTTTGTCTTTTTCTCATCCTTGTCAAATTTAAAAACTACGAGGCTATATATTGTATGCATACTATCATCTATTGACAAATCAATTTAATGATATTTTTTTGTATATTTCATCCTTGAATAGAATAATAGTATTTATTCATATTGATCTTCTCGTTGTACTTTTTTTTAGCCCTCTTGATTTTGGGTGCCTATTTCCGTAGCCAAATCTCACAATTTTGGATGGTGGGACACTAGGAAAGTTTTTTGTATTTATGTGATGACAGTTGTATCTTATTATTCTTAATAGAAAGGCCTACAACTACAATTTAAACTAGTAAATGATTTTTTGGCTGTGAAATTGTGTATTAAATAATTTACATAAAATTTATGATCAATATTAAATCTATGGTCATGCATCCTATATTATAATTTACTAATTATTGACTCTTACAAGTTATAAGGTTTTTAATAGAGGAAATACCTTCGACATAAATATGTTAAATTTATATAATTATTTTTAATTTTTATTGATTATTATTTAAAAATGCATCTAAAAAATTTCCATGTATTTATAATTTATGGACTTTTATGATAGATTAAATCATGTCAATGTATATTATAGAAATGGAATAATATTGACCAAAAGGTACTATATAGTGCTTAGGCTATGACTCTATGGAGGGGGACTACTTAAAATTTCTCCCTTGATGTTGTTAAGAGGATTTAGTAGCTTTTTACAATAAGAACAATTAATAGTTTAAAATTAGCTAACAATTTTTAAGAAACTAGTGGTCTCATGATTTGTTTAAAAATTATAATATTAAAAAGGAAAATATTTCCTCCAAAATTTATGCCAAAGTCTATTAATAATATACAACTAGAGGTTATTGAAGGAAGAATATATATTTTATTTTGAATAAAGAAGAGTTCTTAACTAACCAAATACTAGTGATTAGTTTTAATTGGCCCATTTATCACCCCTACAACCCATTATGCTCGAGAAAGAAGTATTAGAAAACTTAGTTATCAACATCAATCACATGATTACTACTTTCCAATAAACTCTAAAAGAAGTGAATACATTCTATCACTTTGAGGTGCATGGATAGAAAAGAGTGGAGTTGCCATAAAGACATCAATCAACCACACACTATTGTTATAACATATTGTTATTAGGGGTCATACCCTTATAACATTAAAATTATTCTAATATAAGGTTATAAAACATTACGTTATAAAGAATATAATAGTTAATAATTATTAGATTATTTATTATTTACGAATGGTTGCTTTGAATAGGTGTGATTAATACCCCTTAATGTATTTTTTCACCATTTATCCTATATTTAAGGAAGTTCTCTCTCATTTGAGAGGGTGTGAGTTTGGAGATTTACAGTGGATAATATCACTATGCACATTAGGTATTATTGGTATTATTGGCCATGTGAAATTATGGAGAGGAGTGTTCCTAGGTTCAGTTTATTTTTAATATATTTTGTAAGTGTTTTAATAAAATGATGCTTTATGTGGTTTTTTACTCGAAAGAGTTTTGCTCATGTATATCTTGTGTAATGTGCAAAATCTATGCTTGTATGATTCTCATTTTATTTATTATATATTTCATTTATAATGATTAGTATTCTAAGATCATAATTTCTAACATGGAATCAAAGCCAATTAGGTTGTGCTAGTCAATTACTATGTGTAAATTTAATTTATTTACTTATTTTATTAAATTACATATATCATAAAAATATTTTTTAATATTTATGAAAGGTGTAGATTCATTCAAGAAAGCTTGGAATACATTTTCACCTTCTTAGACAGTTATATGGAATTATTCAAGTATTATTCATTCCAAGAAGGTAAGATTTCATTCCAGAGAGCTTCAAGTGCATGTACACAATTTGGTAATGTACGATTCTTTATGGGGTTTTTTTATCTAATAAGATTTTCCCCGTGTATATTTTGTGTAATGTGTAAAACCTATGCTTGTATAGTTCTTATTTTATTTATTGTATATTTTTTTTATAATAATTAGTACCCTAAGATCCTAATTTCTAACATGGTATCAAAGCCAATTAGGTTGTGCTAATTAGTTACTATGTGTGAATTCAATTTATTTACTTATTTTCTTAAATTACATATATCATCATGTGTGGACTAGGTTAACAACAATATTTTTTAAGATTTTTGAAAGGTTCAAATTCATTTGATAAAGCTTCAAATTCATTTTCACCTTCATATAAATTTATATGGTATTGTTTTAAGTATTATTCATTCCAACAAGGTTAGATTTCTTTTCAGAGAGTTTCAAGTGCATGTACACCATATGGTAATGTATGATGCTTTATGGGGTTTTTTACCTTGAAGAGTTTTTCAATGTGTATATTTTGTGTAATGTGTAAAATCTATACTTGTATGATTCTCATTTTATTTATAATGATTAGTATCCTAAGATCCTAATCTATAACAACTACTTAGATGAATGTACGACCCAAACTAAACCAACCTGAACTAGCAATTTGAATTTACTAGTGAGAATCTAAATGATTCATATACTTTCTAATGGCATCACTTAGATAAGAAAAAAACCTAAGCTAGTAGGAGAAATTTCCAACCCCCCCCCCACAAGTAGTCATTGAAAGTCCTTAAGGTAAAAAAGGTAGGGGCTCCAATTTTTCACAACAATATTTAAATTAATCATGCAACATTTGTTCCCTCATCACATGAAACATGCATCTTCATATTTTTTTTATCTTGAACCCCTTAAATGGGACCATATTTGGCTATTTTTTAATAAACATTGCTCAAATTTCTTAGGAGCATTTTTGGGCTAGTGGTTTCGTGGTTTTTTCTTTTCCTACTTAGTTTTAATAATTCTCAAATTATCAAAAACATTTCTCTATGTTAAAATAAATTAATAACAAGCGAAGGAAAATGTGTAGGGAATTCATAGATGATGGTGAAGATATACTAGGTGAAGGGTGGGATAATATAATGGGTGGGGCAACCCCACCTGCCCATCCCCCTACCTCAAACCCTAAAATTTTAGTAACTTTTTTTGCTTAATTGTAATGGTTTTGTTTATATATGTGTGTTGAACTAATCACTTGAAAATTGTTTCCTTAGTGAATTTGTATTTTTTTGATACGTTAACATGGTGCATTGGGGCCACACCCATATATATTAAGTCTACAAAAAGTTATAAAAGATGCCTCTGTTAGGCCATAATTTCTAGTTCATGAACCCCCATTCAAAAAACCCCATCCATCCTATATCTTATACCAAAGCTAGACATACAAAATGGCTTGGTTTGCCACCTAGAGCTACCCATTGACAACCTTACATAACCAACCTTACACATACAACCATACACAGCCTCCAAACTACCAAATATTGTAACAGTACCATATATTAAAGTTTAAATCTCACCACCCACCTCCTCCAACCCATCCTCATCCTCAGGATTGAGAACCCATATGTTTTCCTAAATTGTTGAAGTTATTGTTTATGATTCCTTGTCATTTCTAGTAACCTTTAACACCATAACCCTTGTAAACATGTTGACAACGACCCTATGCTACCCCAACACGACTAAGAACTAGTTATACAAGAACCTTGGAGTAGTTTCACTACTTTTCAAGAGGGGCAGTAAGGGATAATTATTGCCTAGCACGTTGTAAGTGATTAAAACCACCATCAACATGAAGCTAGTCAAGGTTCAAGAAGATCCAGTAGATCCTCTTATATTATTGCATCTTCTCTGCAATACATTGGATCAACTTAGTCATCTGGTGGAAGAAGAAAAGTTACATCTATTACTCTATCACATAAGAAAACCACAAGTGTTGTGCAACCAAGGAACAAGAAGAAGGCAAAGAGAAAGAGCCTAATGAGGAAGAACTAGAAGAGGAGGAAGAAACTAAAATTGAAGACATCTCCTTGCAAAAGAAGAAAGGAACAAAGAATGCAAAAGAGGCAAAAGAGGAAGTTGAGCAAACCCCTCTGGTTACACATGAACCCCATGATTTTGGTGCCATATTAAATGGAATTGTTGAGTATAGCCTACTAGATAGTACAATGGAGCTACGTCTAGATGTCCCTTTAGAAGACAAGAAGACAATTGAAAAGGTTGTCATTTAATATATTCTCATGTAGAAAATTTCCTTTAATGACATTGTTAACAAAGCTCCGGATAGCCTTGTTGAGGCTTTGAGGCAGAGAAGAGAAGAAGCAATCAAGACTAATGAAGAAATGAAACCACAAGCAATTGACAAGTCTAGGATCTCTGTATCCTAGGAATTAAAAAAAGATTATATGGAGATAAGCCAAGGAGCTCCGCATCAAAAGAAGAATAGATCTCCTAATGATCCTAGATGAGGATATTAAAAGAAAGATTCAAAGTGAAACTAAAGACATTACTAAGAAAACAATTAATGAAATACAAAGTGAAGTAGATGTTGATTCACATCAGCCTCTGGATAAATATGAAACTGATACTAAGATTCCTTTGGAGAAAACAAATGAGCAAGATGTATCTAGTCAGCAATAAGTACAAGGACCCTCCAAACAAGAAGATGAAGAAGATATCCCTTGTATGCATGATAAATGTGAAGTATCTGAGATGGAGATAGAAAAATAAAAGGAGAAAGAAGAGGAGACTGCTCGTCCAAAGAATACTGGTGCACAAGGTGCAAGAGATCAAGGTGAAGTGAGTGTCCCTACTATGGGAGACACTAATTCTAGTAGAGAACATAATATTCCTCATTCAGAAAATTTCGGAAATGATGAGCGACAGAAAGAGGATGATCTTGTGAATGTTCAGAATGCAAAGAAGAAGACGATTGAGAAGCAAGACGCTTCTATGGATAGAGGTCAGGATTCTTCATCTTGAGATTCTTTCAAGGACCTTCTAGGGTTGTAGATGTAGTTTCAACCTATGGTGGCACCCCAACTTTTGCAAATTCCTACTCATGAGGTACAATTTAACTTTTCAAACATTTCTCCCCTTCATAAGTTACATCTTGGTGCTATTCTGCATGCTTCTACGAGGAAGGAGATTCCGCAGGAACATATGAAGAAAACCAAATTAATTGATGATGTAATAAAGATTATTCAGGAGGGTTTACTCGAGGTAAAAATTGATTCTCCCTTGCCTCCAGAACAAAAGTTGTAACTTTTAATGAATTCTTTCAAAGATCGTTTCTCTCATATGGAGAAAAAGGTAGAACAATAGGCCTTGAGGAATTTAAATTATAAAAGAATGGTTGATGCATCTGATCGATGTGCCAATGCACATAACAAATTGTAAGAGAATATTAAAAATGTTTAAGGGATGTATTGATGAAGTTACAAATCTATATCATTTTTTCTTGAAATGGACAAATTCCACCGAAAACATCAAAGACTAGATTGAATCCATTGTCACAAATCACACAAATGGTCGAGATATACGATCAATCAAAGGATAAGAATGGATCAAAAAGAGCTCAAATAAAAATTATTCATGTGCAATTGTCTTTGCTTCAAGATCAAAGAGAACAAATAAAGAAATAGTTTTGTCAATTAAGGGAAGCAGTCAACTTGAGACTTGCTTCACTATCTAGATTGCTTAATGAAGCATAAAAAATTGATCAAAAAATGAAGGCTCCAAGCAGTGTGGATGAGGTTGATGATTTATGCATGCAGTTTGAATGTCAAAATTATATTCTCACCTCAAAAAAATCGAATTGGGTTACAACTTTGGAGCAGCTTAAGGTAACTTACAAGAATATTCTACCTTCTAAGGAAGTTGCAAAGGTGTAGATAAGACAATTTTGTCTTTGTATAGTTTTGTGAAGGACTACAGTATCTTTTTGTGTTTTTTTTTGAAAATTTTTTGCACATAGCATCAATTTTTGGGCATCTCCGTCTCAGGGGGAGTATTGTTTATAGAAACCCTACAGTAAGGGAGAGTTCATACAACTTTTTGGGCTATTATAAGTAAAAGATATTATGCACTTTTCCCTCAATGTCAAAGGAGAGAGAAGTATTGCAGATATATTTGTGTTGCCATCAATGGCAAAGGGGGAGATTGTTGGCAATATGGGTTGCCATTTATGTCAAATGTACGTGTTGAAGACTATATATGCTCTGGAGATAGTTGATATGCAATGATATCAGCTAGTGCAAGTCAGTAGTACAGTATGAGGAAGAATGGTGATTAGTTTGATGTCTATGTGTGATGCAGAGGTGGGTACACTTGTTCCAATTTATTTCTTGCATGCCTACATTGATATCTTACCGGTTTGGTGTATTGCACTTAGAGATAAGATCAACAGTGTAGTATGAAAAAGAATGGTGATTAGTTTGATGTCTATGAGTGATGTAGAAGTGGGTACATTTGTTCCAATATTTTTCCTACATGCCTACATTGATATCTTACTAGTTTGGTGTACCACACTTATAGATAATTTTCATTTAAGTTTTGCTAAGGTAATCACAAAGTATACTCTAAGATAGTGTCACGGTATTTTGGTATGCATCCTTCTATAGAGCAAGCTTTTGTCTTGCAATTTAGAAGATAATATGGTCAAGATGTGAAGGCATTATATTCAATAATCCAAGTCTTTACACTTTTTGTAATGAAAGTTATAAGTGATAGAGTTCCAGTCTAAGCTTTGGCAGAATAAAGTGTTGATGAAGGATTATTGAAATGCTCCACATTCCTTCAGAGTAATAAATGTGATTGTGCAGATTTGGGAATATGCTCAGAGAAGTGTATGGGTTCATCCTTGCAAGTCTTAGATTTTTTGGTGTACAAAAATACAATATCCTAAGTTTTGAAGTGTTATAGTACGTTCAAGATGCTTTTTTTTAATCAATTCAATATGTTTCTCTTCTTGCACCAACTCATAATGATCAAATACTTCAAAAGAAGGTCAAAGAGTTATTGTGCATAGACTACGTTGTGCTCATCTTGGTCTGCATGATGTTTTTGGTTTCTCCTTAGTGGTGTAAAGATGAATAGTTGGCAATTTTGGTAATGTTGATTGGGCCGACAGTCTTGTTCCCTTCATCTACAGTTGATCCTAATTAATTAATTTTGCTTTGGAGGATAAGTTATGATGTGTTTGGGATATGTTATGCAGTGTGTTGATCCACAAATCATTTTCTCTTTATAATGCATATATGTGAATTCGACCTATGTAGTATCACTCATTTCATTTTATAAGTCATCTTGGAGCTGACCTAATTGGTGTTTTGAGTTGTTACGAAAGGTATTTATAGAAGGAAAAAATTAGTTGTAAAAAGTGGTGGTGTGTGAGATTGGGAAGTATGTTGAATATATGAAGTGTGTGAAGTTAGTATGATGGAATAATTGTGTGAAAAAGGGACTGCAACATCAACATATGCTAGATACTCCTTTTATAGCAGTTCATGTTCATGTTCTCATTATAATTTTTTATGTATCTTGCTATCAGGAAATGAGCCTTTTCAGAAGGTCCTTGTATCTTACCCTAAGGTTGTGCGCCTTAGCCTACAAGTCCAAAGGTAGTGAGCCTCAACACATTGTATTTTTTGTAAGAGTGAGCTTCATTTATTGTGAATTAACTCTCACTGTGGTTTTTCCCTCATTGGATTTTCCACGTAAAAATCTTGGTGTCCTTGTGTGGTACATGTTTTTCATTTATGCTCTTCTTTCAGTTAATGCGATTTGCTGTTTAAATTTGCAAATAGAATTGTTTAAGTTTTAGTATATGCTGATTCACCCCCCTCTCAACATTTCAGTGTGTTCAACATGGTGTTATACTACAAAGTCTAGATTCCTTAATTCATCTATAATTTGTTGACGATACTTTGTTAATTGACGAGGCATTTTTTTAGGAATTTAGAAACTTGACTATATTGAGTAGTTTTGAAAAAGCCTCTAGATAGAAGATCCAATCAGAGAAATAAAACGTTCGCTTTGCAATGTTCTTTTGTGCAAACAATATAAGATTTTTAGAGTGTTGGGATTTCAACTTATAACTTTGTCTTTCACCCATCTCAGTGATCCTCTCACTTTTCTAGAAGGATAATGAAGTCCCTTAGGAAACATTAATTGGAAGAATACATGATAAATTTAATTCTTAAAAAAAACCTTTAACATTAGTTGGTTGCATAAACATAATTGCACTAGTCCTTACATTGCATAGTTGATGTGTGTATTCTTATTATGTGTTTGTTGAATGATATAGTGAAGGAAATGACCAATATCTAAGTTAAATCTTTCTCATGGAAGGGAAATGCCTTCATAATAATACAATATGATTTAATTATAATGTTGTAATAGTACAAATTGTATATCTTTGCCCTTTTCTAGATTATGCTTTGGCTCCACAAACAATAAGTTATCTTTAATCCGTTGAATAATGTGTAAGATGGTTTAATTTGCATTAAAGTTGGAAAATAATCTTACATGTACTTGAATCTCATCATCACACATCCTAAAATTTTATTATTTGATAAATAATTTTTTTTCTCTCTTTCGATAAAATATTTGAACGCAAATCTTATTTAAATTAGATTCACGGTCATAAATTTGATCTCAGAAATTTCAAAATTTAAATTCAAATTCAAACTTTTTCCACCCCTCTTAGTATCTAAAGATCATAATATAATATGTCAAGATTTTTTTTATTTCTTTAAATGAATATAATCAACTCCTTGAAATTGCACAAATTTCATGTGGATTCAATTCAAAGAGCTTAATAAAAACAAAAGAAAAAAGTCCAAGGGCTTGTATTAAGTTTCATGGAGCAAGGAGTGCATGTACAATATTTTTGAGAATTTGCCCGGGTTTCATTGGCACATTTTTCTTGATCCATTGACATCTCTACAGCTTGGCAGATATTCACATGTCAGAGACAATGGACTCTCCATTGGAATCAATCTTGTGGGCATGCCTAAGCCACCAATAGTTTCGTATGATGCTGAAATGCCAACAAGACAAAAGCAACGTATCCAGTGAGCTCAGAGATGACATCAGTACGGAACACTTCAATGAAAGCCAGTTGGGTATCCTTTCCTCGGCATAACAGACACCAAATAAGCATTATTGTTCATGAAAACACTGAGCAGGGCGCGGTCAAATCATTTAATCATAGGAAGTGAAGAGAAAGATGATCTCTAATGATGATGCTTATCCAGTCTAAGCAGAGTTTGAATGTGGAGAACATCAAGTGAAGTCATAGGTTGAGGCAACGATCAAGACCAACCAAATAAACAAAGTAAAAAAAGCGTGGGTATTTGTGGCAAAGTTGAGATAAAGGTTTGAACTTGCCCTGTTGGTCCCAAAGAGATCGAAGTAGGTACCAGATAGAAATACCAATAAAATAATAACACCTTGAGTAGGGGAAGAGGGTCCCATATTGGTTTACTTTAACTTTTTAGATTGATATGGTATTGTATATCTCATATTGGTATTAATTATTTTTTTGGGTACAAATACAGTCAAGGATGTGGATAGCTATGAGTCATTAAATATGTGGATTAGGTCAATAAGTGGAGATCACTTTTTCGAGTTCAAATTTATGATCGATCAAAGGTGTTTACATGAGGACTTTTGATTGTAGAGCACCAATAACCTATCACATGTTCATATTGATTTGTTTTGGATATGCAATCAAATTTGTTTTAATCAAATGCAATACATTAAACATGTGACTCTTCAAGTAACTCCATGGGATATCATTTAGTAAGTGTGCCTCCATGCTTACATGTATGGGATGGCCTACATATATGAAATAATACCGCATTCAATGTTGTAGTATGCAACATTAAACAAAGCACAATAGTTGACCATTGACCTTTTCCTTCTCCAATGATTGTTGCATTTTCAACGTATAGTAGTTCACTTTTGCTATGCTCATTTCATGGCGTTGAAGGGATTCAATGGAGAGAATGTGGAGATTATGTGGAGGTATGTTTGATGATCATCTATGATGCATTCATTCAACTAGAAGGTGAGGTTGTCATACTTCACTAAGGCAATGATCTAAATGGTTTTTTTTTGGTTTATTTCTTCTTTGTATTATTAAGAATAGGTGTGTTTATTTGTTGTTTAGTGTTTGAGAAGATATTTCTTCATTTCACTTTCTTATTTGGTTGTAAGTGGACGGTAAGGTCATCATACCTCACTAAGGCAATGACCTAGCTCATTTTTTGGGTTGTAATTTGATTTCTTCTCTATCATGAATTGTTTAGGCATCTATTAATGTGTTTATTATCATTTTTGATGTAAATGGTTTGTTACACCCGACAAGGTTATCATTTTCAACATTTTACTATCTATTATTTACAAAACCATAATGGGTAATTGATAGTTTTAGTGTTTCTGAAATAAATTGTGAAGTTTGAATGACTATTATTTGTCTTCAGAGCTCTAACAATACTTGCAACGTTATTGAGTTGAATCATTGTTTCATTAGTCTTTACTTGTATATATGTCTAATTTATGAGTTTTTAACCTTTTATTTTTTGTTTGGCTAATTTATTATAGTATATGAAGCATAACACATCGTGAAGAACAAGATTTCTATGAAACTATACCATTGATTTTTTATGTTTATGAACATAATTGTATGCACTCCTTTTTGTATTTGGTAACACATTAATTACTTATGGCAATTTAAATATTTTGTTTGACCATCATTGTGACTTGTCAAACTTAAGTTATAATTTAAATATTGATTTCTTTTAATTGCTAAAATATAGTGATCTATTTTCTTGTAATGGTAATAAAAAATTTGATTAATTTTGAAAAAAATGTAATCTTGGATTTGCTCTTGATTATATTGAAAGACTAATAATGGTTGCTACATTGATTCCAAGTGTACTACCTTAATTCATATATGGATTTAACTTTCTTTAATGCTTATAAAATTAGTCTCTTTGTAATTAGATTTGTATGGGTTTTAGAACAACCTTTTATTTTTTCTTAACTTTTGCATCAAGAAGTGGGTTGTAATTACCATAGTAGGGTTAAAATCTATTTCTAGTGTTAGTAGGCATAAAAACCATTTCTAAAACCTTGCATTTTGTAAGAAG
Organism: Sequoiadendron giganteum; assembly: GCA_007115665.2. Classification (NCBI taxonomy): domain Eukaryota; kingdom Viridiplantae; phylum Streptophyta; class Pinopsida; order Cupressales; family Cupressaceae; genus Sequoiadendron; species Sequoiadendron giganteum. The sequence continues at coordinate 474,859,713 of CM021109.1, forward strand.
TCAAACAATTCTAGTTTCATAATTAAAATTTATCCTTGCTACTTCTTACATGTGTATGTGTACATTTTGTTCCTTCCTAATTTTGTTATCGAATATTTGTGTAAACATGTCTATAATGAGTAGGTTTTTTCAAAGAAACCCAAAAACACCTTTAAAATACAAAAAAACATAGGCCTTACCTTCATGCATGATCAAATTTTATAATTTTATACAAATGATTTAAGGGATTAAAACTGATAATACTTAGATAATTATGCACGAATAGACTTTTGTCTTATTACATATCCCAACATAATAACATTGCTCAATATTTTAAGAGTTTGTTATTTTACATCTAGAGGGATATGTTTTATTTATAGGGTGTATGTGTAGTAGGAAATATCAAAGGTGATTCATCTCAATGGAAATAAAATATTCTATATATTTAAGTGCACATACAATCTACTTGTGTCATTTTCTTAAGAGAGGTTCATACATCCTAAGTTGGTGAGTTGACATGATAAAGTTTTAGACACAAACCTTTGGGAGCTTCATATGCATAAGGTGTGATTTTCTTATAGGATAACTAAATTATAATATTCTCATTAATTATATTGTAAGTGTTGCACAGATGGTTTTTGTTGCACCAAAAGATCGACTTGTTAATGGCTAATAAAACCACTAGAGTTAATGAATCCATGAGAGGCAGTTAAGCCATGCCACGAACTTGAGCACTGCTTTGCACAACACAAGGAGACCAAGGGCTAATGTAGGAGCATCCAGGGTGTGAGAGAAATCTTGCATCAACCAAAAAAAAAGTAGTGTTGTTTCTTTTGGAATAAGGGCTAAATCAACTAGATTTTGCTGAGTAGGGGAATGGAGTTATGTCTTGAAGATGTGCAGAAGTTTGGGCCTCGAGCCTCAAGCTTACAACTTATTGCATGCCAAGAAAAAAATGGAGAAGGAGTTAGCCATTTTTGGATTAGGCTGGTCTGGTTTCGGATTTCGAGCTTGTGGTTTACTCATGGATGTAACAGGTAGACATCGACATTTAGTGTTAACAAAATTTGGTGAATTGGCTCATCGACAAGGAATGGAGATTTAAAAAAGAAATTGTTATGTGTCTCTCTGACATGGCAATAATAGAAGGTGTTGGCATTAGTGAATGGTTGTGAAGGATTCTTATCGAAGAGAGATACATATATAAGCGAGACATCATTAGGAGTCCCTTTGACATTTCGATTTCACACCTCATCGAGGAGACATGCGTATATCAGTAGGAAATCTTATGGAGTCTGTTCGACACTCTGACAACGTCAAACAAATATTTTTCAGTGAGACTTTGGGATATCGGTATGAGTTGCTTCAAAGTATCTTTGAAATGTCGATAAAGTGGGACCGGGCTAAGAGATGATGACAAAAGGAGATGATGTCATGAATGACAGGTGGCAGCAAAGGATTGAATGGGGCATGTCATTAAGGTTCTTCATCGAGTAGACAGGTGGATTTTGGTAGGACTGCAATGTAAGTCCCTTCGACATTTCGATAGGACTTCATCAGTGAGACATCACCATATCAGAAGGAGTCACCTGGGAATCCCTTCGATGGAGCAATAGGCGTATCAAGGTTAACATTGGGAATTCAAAGAGATAAGGTTTCAAGTCCCTTTGATGCTACGAAAAGGTGAATGATGTCGCATGGACAAATAGGTAGAAGACTTGGAATTTGAAGATGAATAAGAGGTTGACACGTGGTTATGAGGTACATTGAGTGGGCAATGAATATTGGTGAATAATTTTGCGGGACCGATAGGGAAGTGGTGACAACGTGGACGGGAAAATGGCAAAATGCGATTAGACAACATGTCAATTCACATTGTTGTTGCATATTACGAATGGTGATGGGGATGGCGATGAGGTATTAGCGAGAGAGATCAATATCGTTGAGACTCGAATCTGTCTTAGCCTGATAATGTAATATGGTGATCAATAACATGCTAGAGACAACAAAGTAGACAACGAGGAAATTGTTCCTGATTGCTGGTTGGGCGACGAAGGCAACTGTAATAAGGAAAAATAAGTAACATAATTAAATGAAGATCAAATTATAGTTGAGTGCATGAAATAGAGAAGAAACCCTAGATGTCCGTTTTGCTAAAAATAGGAAATATGATGAATTTGGACGAGTGTTACAGTGAAGAAGATTGTTTGCTGGTGAAGACAGAGAGGAGGATATAATCTGAGAAGAAACAAGAAAAGAGAGGGCACAAGAAGTTTGGTAGTTGGGTTAGCATCGAAAAAATTGGAGATTGACAATAGGAAGACTGTAGAGGTTTGTTGTAAGGCAAGGAAGCCTAGAGCGAATCTATTTCGAATTTGTAGGCTTGTGGATGGTTATAGCCAAAACCCATGTGATGGCTATGCAAATGATGTAATTAGAAGGCCCATGTAATGAAGTTAATAATAGAAGATATTTGTTTCTTCTAGCAAAGTAGTTGTGCTATTTTTTGTTATTGTTGTGAGTTTTGGTCTGTAAGGGGAGCACCCTTCATCAGTGGTATCAAAGAAAATTTTCTTGAGTGTGCAGGAAGAGCACCGAACGCGAGGTAGTTTGCACCAGGATCTGAGGGTTGGAGTGTGTGTGAAATTTTCTTGCAGATGTATGCGAGAGATGAACTAAGGTTCTTGTGGCTGTGAATAGATTACTGAATGTGAGGCAATTCACATATGCAAAACCTAAGGGTTTGAATCTTTTTGTTAAAGCATTGAGAGTGTGTGGATTTGCAATAGCATCTGAAGATGTTGAAGATTTGTAAACAAATCGCCGAACGTGAGGTAGTTTACAAAACCTGAGGGTTTGAAGATTTTTTTTTGTTAAGGCACTAAGAGTGTGCGGATCTTGCTTGTAGATGGATGTGTAACTTGCAAGAAGATATTTTCAACATATTGAAGAATTGAGGTTCCCTTAGTTGTAAACAGATTGCCGAAAGAGGCAATTTACATTTGTGAAACCTAAAGGTTGAAAGTTTATGTTGTTACAACTTTGTGAGGCCTTGAAAATGGAGAAGAGAAAAAATAAAAATACTTTTGTCATTGGATGGATTCTAAGGATTCCCAGACTAGAGCAAATCATAGAGAGATTTTAGAAGATTGAAGAAATAGAAATGATAAAGTTGCAGTAGAAAATTAATGAATTGAGGGACAAGATTGAAAGAAGGAAACAAGAGAAGACCAAAGATGAAGGTAATTTTTATTATCCTCCTAATGATGTTTTGACTATAGGAAAGAAAGAGGATGCAGTAGAGTGTCATGCATGTGACACGAAGGAAGAGAATGAGTATGAATAAATTGATGAACTCAAGCCTGAAGCTGAGAGATTTCTACTAGAAGACATGAAGGATGAATATCCAGAGGTGGTAGCAACCATAGAAGAGTGGAGAGAAATGAAGGGCATTGAAGAAGAGGAAACCCAAGTGATAGCAGTTGAAAAAAAGGTAAAACTTGCATCCTGTGAATGCATAGAAAATTATGGTTTGCATGTGAATGATATGAATGGTATGGCTAGGTATGAGAAGGTTAAAAGTTTTTTAAGATTTTCAAATCTGGTTTGTGTTGGAATGACATGAAGAGTGATAATGAAGAAATAATTACAATAGTGAAAGTTGCAATAGAAGGTGATGAGGCTCACCCAGATTTTGGTGTATGTTCCAATGAGGATTAGCATGTAGAAATGGGCAAAGCCATTGCAACAATAGATCAACTTGAGGGTGTTGAGATTAAGGAACCATAGGGGAAGTGTATAACCATAATATGTCCTTCTAAGGGCATACAAACAATGACATATTATGTTGAAGACAAGAAAGAAGTTGCAGAAGTGTGGATTGCACCCAAGATAGGTACAGTGAAGGTTTTGATGGAGAAGGAAGAGGTAAATTTTGTTTTTTGTAAAAGTTTTCATTTGTTTGAGTATGATAAGATTAATGTAGAAGAAGATGTTGCAGCAATGAGTGTCTTTGTGGATGAAAACACTATAGCTGGAAGTAAGGAAGGAAAAGAGGGGAAGAAAGTTGAGTTGTTTGGTAATCTTCTCCTAACATTAGTTGATGAGTTCTTATGTGATAAGGAGATTAGTGCGACTGAAAATTTGTTGCAGGGAGAAAAGGAAGAGTCTTTTGATTATACTACTAACATTGGTGTGGATGTAGAGGAGGAAGTGATCACAACTAAAAAAGTTCTTGTAGAAGGCCTAAAGAAAGAGGAGTGCAGAGTCGTACCCAAGGGTGATGATGAACAAGTGGATGTAGCAATACTAGAGAAGGAAGCAATGCGTAATATTTAAAATTTTTGTGATGAAGATATTATTGGGTTTTGTATGAATGAAAGGATTGTAGTAGTGAAAAAGAGTACGATGCATTGGTTATAGGGAAAGAAAGTGATACAGTTCCATGTCTTATCAAAGGCGTGAAGGAAGAGAATGAAGTTGAAGTTGCAATAGGTGATGAGAAGGTAAAATATTCTCTTAATGAATTTAAGAAATGTGATTTTAATGTTGAGATGGAGGAGTTAGTAAATGTATATGAGATGGTTCAATTAGAAATTGTTAGGGATGATTGGTATGCAAAGAATGATTTGTATGATGTTGCAGTGTTAAGTGCAGGTGCAAATTGGTGGAGGTGGATGGACTATGGTGGGTTGAATCCCACAAGATTAGAGGTGGATGAGAGATACATTTGGAGGAGGTGGTCGAGTTATGGTGGATTTGATTCCACATCAAGGAAGAGGAGTGAAGAACATGGTTTTTAGAGGAGGAGATTGCTTGTTCCAGCTAAGTGTTGGAAGAGCACAAAGAAGAAGCAATTGTAGATACCAATTTCAGCAATGGGGTTGGTAGAGGATTACTTATAGTATGGAAGGGTGGTATTACCACTCAACTCCATTTTGTGAATCCATATTTGCAAAATTCTTCCTACCCCAGGTGTCTGATGCAGGACAATACAAGATGTGAGAGCAATCTTGCATCAACCAAAAAAAAAATAGTAGTATTGTTTCTTTTGGAATAAGGGCTGAATTAGCTAGAGTTTGTTGAGTAGGAGAATGGAGTTATGTCTTGAAGGTGTGCAGAAGTTCAAGCCTCGGGCCTCAGACTTACAACTTATTGCATGCCAAGGAAGAAATATAGGAGTTAGCCATTTTTAGATCAGGCTAGTCTGGTTTTGGATTTTGGGCTTGTGGTTTACTCATGGATGTAACAGGGGGAAATCGACATTCAGTGTTAATGTCATTCGATGAATTGGCTCATCGATAAGAGATGGATATTTCGAAGAGACATTATTTTGTGTCTCTTCGACATGGCAATAATAGAAGGTGATGGTAGCGGTGAATGGTTGCGAAGGATTCTTATTGAAGGGAGATACATATATCAGTGAGACGTCATTAGGAGTCCCTTCGACATTCCAATTGTGTACCTCATCGAGGAGACACGCGTATATTGGTAGGTTGTCTTATGGAGTTTGTTTGACATTTCGATGATGTCAAACAAATATTTTTTGATGAGACTTTGGGATATTGGTGTGAGTTGCTTTGCAGTCTCTTTGACATACCGATAAAGTGGGACTAGGCTAAGAGATGATGATGAAGGGAGATGATGTCATGACTGACAGGCGGAGACAAAGGATTGAATGAGGGATGTCATGAAGGTTCTTCATCAGGTGGACAGGTGGACTTCGGTAGGACTACAATGTAAGTCCCTTCAAAATTTTGATAGGACTTCATTGGTGATACATCACCATATAGGACGGAATCACTTGGGAGTCCCTCTGATGGAGCAATAGGCGTATCGAGGTGACATTGGGAGTTATGAGAAAGAAGGTTTCAAGTCCCTTTGATGCTATGAAAAGGTGAATGATGTGGCATGTACAAATAGGTAGAAGGCTTGGAATTTGAAGACAAATAAGAGGTTGACACATGGCTACAAGGTACATTGAGAGGGTAGTGAATATTGGTGAAGACTTTTACAAGAATGATGGGGAAGTGGCGATGACGTGGACCAACAAATGGTGGAATCTGATTGGACGATAGGTTCAATTCACATCATTGTTGTGAATTACAAATGATGATGGAGATGGTGATGGGGTGTCGGTGAGATCAATATCAGTGAGGCTCAAATCTTTCGCAACCCGATAACGTAATGTGGTGATCGATAGCGTGTTGGAGATGATAGAGTAGACAACAAGGAAACCGTTCCTAATTGTTGGTTGGGTGATAAAGGTGGTACTAAGGAAAGATGTAAGTAAAAGAATTAAATGAAGATCGAATTACAGGTGAGCGCATGAAATGGAGAAGAAACCCTAGATGGCCGTTTTTCTAAAAATAAGAAATACGATGAATCTGGATGGGGGTTACAGTGAGGAAGATTGCTTGCTGGTGAAGACGGAGAGGAGGATATAATTTGAGAAGAAACAAGAAAAGAGAGGGCACACGAAGTCTAGTAGTTGGGCTAGCATTGAAAAAATTGGAGATTGAAAATAAGAAGACTGTAGAGGTTTTTTGTAAGGCAAGGAAGCTTAGAGCGAATCTATTTCAAATTTGCAGGCTTGTGGATGGTTATAACCAAAACCCATGTGATGGCTATGCAAATGATGTAATTAGAAGGCCCAAGTAATGAAGTTAATAATAGAAGATATTTGTTTCTTCTAGCAAACTAGATGTACTATTTTTTGTTATTGTTGTGAGCTTTGGTCTGTAAGGGGAGTACCCTTCATCAGTGGTATCAAAGCAGGTTTTCTTGAGTGTGCAGGAAGAGCACCGAATGTGAGGTAGTTTGCACCAGGATTTGAGGGTTGAAGTGTGTGAATTTTTTTTGCAGATGTATGGAAGAGATGAACTAAGGTTCTTGTGGCTGTGAATAGATCACTGAATGTGAGGCAGTTCACATATGCAAAACCCAGGGAAAACTTTAAGAAAGCCCCCCCCTTGGCGAAGGTGTAAAATCCTGGCGAATCCTGTATACTTCCCGATAAAAAATATTAATTTTATTGGCGAATTTTTTCGTTTTTCGGGAAAAAATAATAATCCCAATTGGTGAATCTTTTATAATCCTTGGAAGTCTGTGGAAAATCTTGGCAAATTGCAAATTTTTTTAATCGAATAAAATATTTTTCATTGGTGATTAAAACAGTTTTTCAAACTAGATTTTTTTTTCCATTGGCGAATTAATTTTGTTTTCAAAATAGGAAAAAAAAATTGTTGGTGATTAAAACCTTTTTTCAAAGCAAAAAATATATTTTCATTGGTGAATTAAAAAGAATCTCAAAATAATAAAAAAATCCAGTGGCAAAATATACAGATATGCCAACGAAAAATCATAGGGACCGTCTGATGAATGTTTGATGGATGACTGTAGTTGCATTCCAAAAGTAAATCTCTAAAGCACTAGACTTGCGATTTGAAACCTCCAGAATAACACTAGAACCGTTAGATTTCTAGAAATCAATGGTTAAGATTTTATTACTGTAAAAATGGTTATAAAGTTATGTTTCTTAGCGATTGGGTGACCTCAAGGGGATGCACAAATTTTGAAGTGTCATCTCATTTAATGAATTGTAAGGTGCCATTAAGGGATGTCTTCTTAAATGCTTTCAGACTTGCGAATCTCTAAAGCTTTAGACTTGTGAATTGAAACCTCTGGAATAACACTAAAACCATTAACATGTGTCGAGATAAAGGCCCATTGCTCATCACTCATTCTATCTTTTCAATGCCTCGACGTTGTACATTTCATTTAATTGAAATTCTCAATCTTTTTGAAGAAAGTCTGGTTGGTATACTGCTAGTGCTGGCAGTGGCGGTGATTAATGCCATATGTGATATGAACATCCGAAGCAATTTCTTGGACAACTGATAAATTTAATGAAATAATATTTGTAATGATTTCATATCGTTTGAACTTTGAGTGGCACTGGTGATTTTGATAGCTTTTCAGCTTGAGGTACAGTTGGCATGTAGCCAGGCGTCAATCAAATTAAACATTTTAATTGTACACGAATCAAATTAAATTTTTTAATTGTACAGGCTAGTAGAGGAACTGGTGGCCCATAAATATGGACAGTGATTCAATGAATAGTGGATAGTGTCATAAGGGTTTTTATTTTCTAGGGTTAATAAGGATTCACGAAGAAGATGATGCGATATTGGGGATACTGCAAATTCTCCTGCCTACAGTTATGTAGTTACAGAGTAATCATTAAAAGATGAATTTCCTTCAATTTCAGAATGGGTGGAATTGGAAAGAAGTTGATTTGGTTAACCTGACTTCTCAGATAGGTTTTGAACCAGGATGAAGAGCTCTGATGGAGGTAAGTGCTATACTAGTGCATGGAAGTTGCATGCAAAAGATGGGAGCATATTTTCTTTTCCTCGTGTATCCTCACAACTCCCTTTTTCCCAACATGGTTGGCCAAGAAAGTCCCATACATTTATTTTCATAGACACAACTCCCAGGGGATAAGTAAATTTTGTATCTTCACAACTCCCATTTCCCCATAATGATTAGAACCCCCTTTCCCCCAGCATGGTTAGAATTGGGAAAATCCCTTGCGTTTAAACTTAATTTTCAATGCCACATTTGTATTACGTTGTCATGAGCAGAAGCTTGGAATCATGCATTTATTTTTAGAGTTACATTTGTACTAATTTGTCACCAAAAAAATCTTGAAAATTGGAATCAATTTGTAATCCATTATAATGAGCAACAACTTGGAATAAATTATTAAATTGTGTCTATGTAAAGTGATACACTGACATATGTTATTTATACAAAATGGGAGCTTGCCTGCTCTACAGCTACTCATCTTTAAAAAGATATGTAATAATGTGACATTGAAATTCAGTTGCAATAAAATAAATGGTTGTGTTGTGCTATTCTTCATTATTCATTCACACTTACAGTAAAGAGTTATTTTTTGAGTTTAGAACTTTAGTGTCTATTTATATTAATATATTCAAATAAGTTTTTTTCCTTTAAGAAATTAAGTAATATACTTTATGCAATATGCACTTGATAATTCATGGTTAGTTGGTATGATTTTTCCACAGTCCATGTAGTTAGATGCTTAGCTTTTGGATTCAACTGTGTTTATTTTTGTGTCACAGTTGAATCCAAAAGCTAAGCATCTAAATTCATGGTTATATCGGGCCATGGGGGGAATGCAATCATTCGTTCCACCGATGTTTATGTGTTACAACGATGTGCTTACTTTTGTTGACTCTATTGGTATATTGGGGAGAGCACCTTATGAGTCAGCCCGATAGAATATTGTTACACCGATACTAGGTTGTGAGCTATTTTCTTCGAGCCATCGACGAGGCTGTGATGGGGGTTCTGTCGATGAAACATTGTTAGGCCGATGGTATTGAATTTTGTTAGGAATAGGGGAAGGACTACAAGTATGGGATTTCAAATGCATAGAGCAATAGGATTGAGAACTTAAACCTCCAGAATCGCCCTATAACCGTTAGATTTAGAAAGATCAACGATTAAAAATTTGCAACTTTAATGTTCCAATTTAAAACAAAGAAAGAATTTAAAGCATTTTATGATGCTAAGTGCCAATTGTCAAGTGATTTTTTTTTTAAGTGAGAGGGTCAACACACGGGGAGATTTTTTTAAGTCCTTTGCAACGTTAAGTTACTAGCCCCTTGGCCTTGATGCTAATCCTAGTGCACAAAAGTTTAAAACAACTTTAAAACACATGTGTTAATGTGTCATGTTTATTTTTTTAAGTTAATATAATAAATTAGTCAAGTTTCAACCGTTGGATGATCATTTGATGTATGGTTGTATTTGCATTCTAGAATGAAATGCACAGAGCGATAGGCTTGCGAACTTAAACCTCCAGAATCACCCTATAACCATTAGATGTTAGTGCAAATTAATATAATCAATGACCATTCGATGAATTTTTGATGGACAACTGTAGTTGCATTCCGGAAGTAAATCTCTGAAGCACTAGACTTGTGAATTGAAACCTCCAAAATAACACTAGAACAGTTAGATGCGGCCATGTGGCGAGATCAAGGCTCATCGTTCATCACTCATTTTGTCTTTTCAATGCCTCGATGTTGTACACGAATTGTGATTATCATTATACAACTTTAAAACACATGTGTTAATGTGTCATGTTTATTTTTTTAAGTTAATATCATAAATTAATCAAGATTCAACCGTTGGATGATCATTTGATATATGGTTGTATTTGCATTCTGGAATGAAATGCAGAGAGCGATAGGCTTGCAAACTTAAACCTCTAGAATCACCCTATAACCGTTAGATTTAGAAAGATCAATAGTTAAAAATTTGCAACTTTAATGTTCCAATTTTGAAAAAAAAAGAAGCATTTAAAGCACTTTGTACTACTAAGTGTCAACTGTCAAGTGATTTTTTTTTTCTTTTAAGTGAGAGGGTCAGCACACAGGGAGATTTTTTTAAGTCCTTTCACCTTTGCAACGTTAAGTTACCAACCCCTTGGCCTTGATACCAATCCTAGTGCACAAAAGTTTAAAACAACTTTAAAACACACGTGTTATGTTTATTTTTTAAGTTAATATCATAAATTACTCAAGTTTCAACCATTGGATGAACATTTGATGTATGGTTGTAGTTGCATTCTAGAATGAAATGCACAGATTGATAGGCTTGCGAACTTAAACCTCCACAATCACCCTATAACCATTAGATTTAGAAAGATCAACAGTTTAGAATTTGCAACATGTAGACTTAAGACATTTGATTCACTTTAATGTTCCAATTTTGAGAAAAAAAGCACTTTATACTGCTAAGTGTAAAGTGAGGGTCAACACACGGGGAAATTTTAGTCTTCACTCTTCAAATTGCTCATTGTAGTGCACCTTCCTATTTTGGATTCCATAGTTCCACTTCCAACAAAGGCATTCCAATTTTCACGACTGTCAGCATTAATCTCTTCAAGAGTCAAGACTTAGAATCCAGGTAAGTGAAAAATTCCTGCGGTATGTTTCATCGTTTGGCATTTCTTAAAATCTTATTTTTTCAAATTTTGAAGTTTGGGTTTAGAGACTTAAGAATTAAGAAAAATTAAGGAGGACTAATAGGTATTAGGGAGTTCAAATTTCACAACTTCACATTGTATAAGCATGTCTACCACCAAGACCACTAGAGCAATGTCCGATAAAAAAATACATTATGTAGAATTGCTTAAAACCCTAGGTTTCACTGATGGGTACCATGATATTTATGATCCTAAAATCTATGGTAGGCGTACCTCAAAACTTAGATTTTCATCTCAGAATAAGGCTGCAAAGAAAACACAAGTTAATAGTATCAGTGCACTGTGGGTAACTGGATTAGGGCGCATGATGTTACATGAGGTTTTCCCTTGCCCAAAATTTATCATGGTCTGTGCCAAAAATTATGATGATAAGAAAAGAGAAATTGTTAATAAAGATAGCCAAGTAGAATTGTTATCCATTAATGTAGAAGAACTTGGAAAAGTGTTATGGTTTACAACCGAAGAATTTGGAAATGACCACATTGACCTAGAAAAGCTTGCTAGTGATTATGAAGTAGTGGAAGAAAGGCAGAAAAATAATTTCTTAAATAAAATAGTTCAGGATAGAAACAAATTGAAAGGTGATCATAAGCCTCCTTATAATTTGGATATTTTTAAACCATGGGTTCATGATACTATTTCCATGCTAGCATTTTGCCTCGGTTTGGATAGCAATTTGGAAGTGGGTGCAAGCCTCCTTGAAATGGTATTTAATATCCATTATGGTGTTGAACATGTCAAATATAATTATATTCAACACATTTTAGAATCCATGCATAATGTTTTTTTAATGATTAAAAAAGGTTCCACCAAGAAATTTAGGTTCACAACCTACTTGTGCTATCTTTTTCTATTCAAATTTAGAGGAAAGTTTCAAACCAACAAGCTTTAGATTCAACCCTATAGTAATGCAGAAGAAAATAAAATGGCTCCAATATATGAATGGACTACTGAGATAAGGATGCATGATTCTTGAAGGAACTACAATCATTTTGTAGACTACTTTTTGGCTCCATTGCATCAAGCAATTACAAATACTCCAATGCCTAGATTGCCTATGTCATGTAGAAACTGCATGCAACTAGGAAAAGAAATACAATTGGCTGATTGGTACTTAATGAAAGAATATACTGTGCTAAGATTTTATGGATCAGGAGTACAACCATACAAACTTCTAATACATGTGACAAAAAGGGTTTTTGCATTGGAATATGTAAGGTAGGTGTAGATTGCTGATGAACTACACTTTCTTAGTTAGTAAAAGAAGACCTTATTTCCTTCTTTACTTTTTTATGTGGAGGGTTCACATTTGAAGAAAAGCATTTAGTGTGGCACATAATATTTTGATTTTTTTTTACTTTGATGCTATCTATCACTGGCAGTATGATCCATGTGACATCATTAAATCAATGATTCTGGCCAATAGGAATGCTACAAGTAGAATTCAACATCAAAGTAAACCCTTGCTTGAAAACTTGAGAAACAAGGATTCTTGGGATGAGGTCAAAATAGCAATGGAGAAAAGTGTTGCTGAGAATGGTATTTCTTTTGAACAATTGTCAGCAAAAATTATAGCATTGCATCAAAAGACAATCAGGACATACAACAATTTTTATGAAAAAAGTGATAAAACATCTAGTAAAGTAAAAATTCTAGGTTCTCTAGAGAAGGAAGTTACAAATAAAAATTGGTCATGATAAAAAATTACTGCCTTTTGGTCTATGAGGAAGGACCTAGGTGATCGAAGAGCTATTGCAGAGTATGGAGCTAATGAAAAAGATACAAAGTTTAGAAAATTGTGGAATATAGAGCATCCTGATGAACATGGAAACGAAGAAAGTGATGATGAATATAATGATGATAGTGAAGAAGTAGAACAAAGCCATGCCAATAACAAACCTGGTTTAAGTGAGGCCGCAAAAGAAGCATATGCTTTAGCATATACTTCAAGAGCAACCATACTTGAAAAAATTGGTTATGAAGGTGGTCCTTTGGGGTCCAAAGGACAAGGCCATTGGACAGTAACAAATGTTGAGCATAGAAAACCGGTTGATAAATATGGCCTTGGGCTTGGAGGTGAAAAAGTAGACCAAGGGCATACAATTGAAACTCAATTTGTTAGAGCTTCTAATCCTCATCCTCGTGGTCAGATACAATCACAACTAGGGCATGCCCTTGGTGGACAACTTAGTGCAACTAGGAGTACCATTGGTGGCGATGGTATGGGTAGTAGTACTAGTAGTGGTCAACATGTGCTACAACAAAAAATTACACACAAGAGGAAAATAATACAAGATACCATAGAAACACCAGGTGATCAAGGCAATCAAAAGAGGCAAAGGATATTGACAGGTCCAAGTCACACTATCAGTGGATCCACCATAGGATTTATTTCCAGGAACTCCCCCAATTCCAGTTAGTGTGGTTGCGACATCATTAGCAACTGCAAGTACTCCTATTCCTTCGCCATTCAAGCATTCCATTGTTCCTGCCTCCCCGGGTTATGATTTCATTGAAGAGTTTAAAAAGAAATCAGACTTGAATAAAAAAGAAAAGAAGCAACTGATGGAGAGTGTCTGCTATAACTTCAGAGCCTGCAACAACGATGGTATTACCCACATTTGACACAAATAAAGAAATCATGGAGTACACAATTGTTGTTCCCACAGTTCAAAACAAACCAACAAATCAGATGGATCGATCTGAATACCAGGTAACCAATTTTCAATTGGATTTTTCTGGCCTAAAAAATACTGACAAAATTAATGTATCAAAGAAGAACAATGAATTGGTGTACACATCATTGCTAAAGCAAGATAGAGAGAAGAAAAGGTTGCAGAGCCAAATAGAAAAGTTAAAGGCAAACCTAGCAAGTGAGAAAGCAAAGAGGAAAGCAATAGATAACAAGAGCAATGAATTAGAAAAAAGAATAATAAAATCTGCCTCTACATCAACAAGCAAAGAGGATAAACCAAATGAGAGAGAAGTGAATGACTTGAAGCGAAGGCTAGATGAGAGCAACAAGAAATATGATGAGGAAAAATCCATTTTAGAAAAATTAAGACTATGCATTGTGAATGGAAATGCACAGCGGGAACAAAAATTGGAGAAACAAAGAAAAAAAAATGAAAGATTGGAGACAGAGCTGATGGAAGCAAAAGAAGAAATTAAGTCTTCTCAAAATAAGTTATCTGCATTTTGTAGAGATACAATGAGGCATATGAAACAAAAGATCCAGAATGAAATAATGCAGAGGTTTGATCATTTGTGTGACATGTTTCAATTGATTAATTCTATCGGACAACATTATAAGAAGCTCAACAAATATTTAGTGGACAACAAAAATGTGCTGGAATTAGAGAAATCTGAAAATCAAGTTCTACAAACAGTCTACAAAGCTAGTGACAATTATTTGAAATCAAAAGGGATTACTAATCAGATTGAAACCTTAATGAGGTTGTCATCTATCATTGAAAAGTGTTCGAGAATGAATGGAACAAAGGAATATTTGCATTTTCTTGCAAACAAGATGAAGGTGGTGGATGAAAAGGTAAGGAACTTCATAGAGCTTGGTTTGCCAAAGGCTTTTGACATAAATGACTGATTCATTGGAAAGGATGGTTTCAGAAAGAAGATGGAAGGTGCGAGGAAGATTGATTTGGACTAGTTTCCTCAGAACCCAGATGTGAACTATTTGGATTCCATTAGAACACTGATAACCTTGAATGCAAAATTGATTGAAGAATTCAAGACAGGTTCCACTTCCAATTACAATCATGAAATGTTAACAAAAATTCAAGTCAAACAACATCAGTTAGAACAAATGGAAATTCCACCACCTAAAGAGTGGAAGTTGCTAGAAAAGGTGATACAGTGACTTGATTTTTAATTTTCAATATTTGATAATATGAGTTTCCAAGTTCCAACTCAACTCTGTGCAGACTTGTCTTTGGGCATTGGCAAGATTTTGCATTGCCAATGCCAATATGTACTCCTTCATGTGAAAATCAATTAAAAAGCTCAAATTCAGACTTCAGTAATGTGATGATGTTCAATTATTTGTATTACTTATTTTATCATTTGAACTATAAGGTGATGAACTGTTAGCTCATTATATTTACTTCTTGGTAGAGCTTCCAAGTTATGGATGTTGAACTGTTAGCTCATTATATTTAATTCTTGGTAGAGCTTCTAAGTTATGGATGTTGAATTGTTAGCTTATGTTATGTTGGGACTAAAAATCCTAATCAGTATCCACCAGCTTACACCTCACCCACATCCCACATACTGCAAAAATACACTACATTTGATTTTATGATTAGCGCAAATTGCAGAGATTTGTGTGACAAGATCCATTTTGTAGCCCACATTACTTCTTGATCATATCCATAAATAAATCTAAAACCCCATGGTCACAACCCCTATTCCTGAAGAATACAAATTCAATGTACTGACAAATTAAATGTACTTCCACACACTCAATTTGAATAACATAAACAACCACTTTGGAGACAACCAAATAAGTTAATAAAATATAAGAATATGAATCCACAATAGTTGAAAACTCGAAAGAAAATCAATAATTATATGTAACCATCGAAAGAAAATCCATCTTCATTGTATTGATCTTCAAAGTTCAAATGATATGCATTATAAAAATAGTTAATGATATGAGATGGATGGGAGAATTGGTGCATTTGCAATCTATTGTCTATCTTCTTAGTATTTTCTACTCTAAAGTCTAATTAAAAATGATGTGAGGATCTCCTATTCGGGTCTTGATCTCTCTTATATGTGAGAGGCAACAAGCTACAAACCCCTTACAAAAAGTCATGAAATTTGACAACTAAACATAACTCAAATTATAAATAAAACAACATCATAGGTGAATGCACTGATCCGTTAATCTCCAAGCAGAAGCCCGTGACCACCTAAGATCTATTCAAAGCTTCTACTCCATGATAGGGCGCTCATCATGCTATCGACTAGCGTTCTTACTATGAATCTGATGGTTGTCCCATTGAATCTGATTCTGACACATCTACAGTTTGGCTAATAAACAGATTGACTGCAGAGAGGTGATGGATGTACTCTTGTTCAACATAGGTGTCCCTGTTAGAGATCACCTGTTTCATATCATATTCCATAGACATTATTTTTTTGAGTTGCTTATGAGTGTTTTGTAAAACCATATCCTCGTCATTTATTTCTTGCAATGTAGCAGTTAGAAGCCCAACAAGCTCTTCCTTCCAATCATCATATTCTCGCGGATTTCCAATGCCATTATGAAGTGTTGGGACTGAATCAAAGCAGTCGAAATCTTCCCTAATCTTGTTATGATATCCATTATGTGATTCTACCAGCTTGTTATATGTCAGCAATATTTGTCCTTTCATGACATTCTTATCTATGAGCTCCTTTTTTTTCTCCATCATTCTAGGATGCAATCGTTCATTCTCCACCAATGCAATGTGTGTCTGTTTGAATAATTTCCAATATTCATCAACAGATTTCGTCATTTCTTTGAATCTTTCTTCTATCATTTCAGATACAGAGTTATATTTGATGGTTTTCACTTCTTTCTCCAATTCTTTGCATTTCCCTTGGGATTTCAGATGGCAATTCTTCCAATAGGCTACATCAACCAATACATCAAGCACTCTCTTATATTTTTCAAGCCATGGGGATTACAACTCTAATGTGGAGAAGGAAGATGTTATTTCTCTCTGATTTGCTAGCTCCTTCTTCAGTTTGTCATTTTTCTTAATCAGATTTTCAATCCGAGCTTTGGTAAATTTTGCCACATTTATGTTCAATTATGATGTCTCCATAGGGTTGGTATCCCCTACTCGTTGAACCAAGAGATGTCCAAACACTTGGTTTGGATTACTAATTATAGCAGGTCTTTTATCATGGGGATACAGTGAACAAATAAGCAAGGTGGATTCATCTGGGTTGTACCTAGATCCTGAATACATTTTGTCACTTGCTTCCTCTGTTACATTCATTGTCTTATCCCCTCTTTTTCTAAAGCTATCAAATACAATTGAAGAGCTAATATCCCACCCTGGCAAGAGCAACACTCTACCTTCTTGAAGCAATTCCCTTCCTCTTTCAAGAGTGATGGACTCCATTTCCTTATCTACCTCCCTTTTCCAATTCATCCAGAGCGGTTGCCTCCTGTTCAGGATTGATATCCTATATCTTTTGTCATTTTTTTTTGCCTTTATATTCATAAACAAATGATTTAAATTTAGAAGATTTAACAAAATCACAATCAGAAATAAATTGTTGTCTAGCCCTGACCCTCACATCATCAGATAGTTCATTTGATGCCTCAAATCTTACAATATTCTTCTCTTGAGGGGGCTCGTACTATGCAATCACAGGAGCACTTATTTGTTTGACCTGCTCACCCTCTTCATCACCCTGCTTTTCTTCACTTATATCAGTATCTATAGAAAAACATACCTTAGGAGTAGGTTGTCTCTATGTCTTTAGCTTGTACTCTTGAATAGGTTGCATGAGGTGCATCAAAAACAACTGGGGGAACATCCTTTACCAGTTCATTGACATGAGTGATGAGTTGCTCAATTCTTGTTAAAGGATCCTATATCTCACCAAATGCCTTCGAATAAGATGGGACATTTTTTCTCTTCCATTCCTCTGCAAGCATAATCTTGTTATAGGCAGCCATTATTTCCTTGGTGGAAGCCTCATCATGGTTTCTTATGACATCTTCAATTGAGAACAAATTTTCATACCCTGATAGCCCCTGCAATAATCTCGCCTTGTGAATAAACCCTTTTGCATAAAATTGTTTCCTTACATCACCTAGAGGTAGGTTGTACTGTGCTAATTTACCATCAATTTATCCATATCTTTCATTGGAGACCACTGTAAAGTCTCCAAAACATAAGGTGTTGGGCATAATTTATTGTTTGCTATGTCCTTTGAGGTGTTTGGAATCAGATTTTGCCAATTGCCTCACAATTTCTAAATAAGAAATCCGGTCAGGAACTACTCATGGCATCAAGTGTGGAGCCCCTTCAAACCCATAAACCCTTATCACTGTACAATCAGGGAAAGCATACCAGTCTCCCCAGTTATGATTCACTTTATTTCTTCGGTCATTTTCCTTTGGTCTTAGAAATCTTTGTACTTCTGGGGATAGGTTATAATTACATGGATATCCCAACAACTTCATCAATGGTTTTACAAAAAAATCTTCAAAATAAAGGTAATGAGACCTACCAAATCGGTTGTCCCACAATGAATTCCACATTTGTACAGGTTTAAAATCTCCATTTTCATCTGTATCTTTTATCCTTAATTCTTCACTCCAGACCCCTATGACTTGTCCGTCGTACAAAAGCAAATACATAAGCAAATAATAGTGTTCGAAATTAATATGATCACTATTATTTTTAATATTTTCAAGCCCTCAATGTAGGGAATTGGTCAAGTAGCTAGCATAATCAAATGGCCTGGCATCCTTGCTCTGTATGTCTGCAACTAAGACCATTGGGGCAATCAACATGAGAAGTGAAACCTCTACTCCCAATTTAACCTAGCCAACTGAATAATAGGTGTATCAAAAATACTCTTCGAACAAATCTTCATGGAAAGGAGGGTTTTCATTGCTACAAAACCTCCTGAGTTGCCTCATTCATCCTTAGGCCTATGCAAAGGTAATTTCCATCTCTTATAGCTGGTATCCATGTGGTGATACTCTGTCAAGAGATCTTTGACCGTGAATGATAAATTCAGTGAACACTCTAATTGAAATACATTAGAAATGAGATCCCTACAAATAACAAGTATGTCACCCCCACCATGTGACTGAATAGTTCTTTTCTTGGGGTCATATCTGATAGCAAGAGATTTAATTAGCTTTGTGTTCACAAACACATAGGGCACCACAAGTCTTCCCAGGTTCAACCTCCACGGATTGCAGACTGGTTGAAACCTAAATTATTTTCTGTAATGGAAAATGAAGAGGTCGTACCCTCATTACGGTGTCCAAATATCCCCTAAGCCCTTATGTTTTTCCCATAGTCGATCCATGGAAGGATTCATTTGAACACTCCTCTTGGGTCTCGGCCCCGACCTAGGGCATTTATCTATCGGGTCTTCATTTAGGAGTCTCTTAGGCTTTTTAATGTCTAGTTGATCCAAAGTCTTAGTCTTTTCGGTTTTCTATTTTTTAGCTTTGGGTTTGTCTACACTCTCTTCCATTATTTAAATATTAAGATTTTGATGAAAATAGCTTCTCAGTTGGGTCTGAAGTACTTATGTGAGTCTCACCGATTCACCTCCACAATCCACCGGTCTTTGTTGTGTTAGAACTCCAAGTTTTTTCCTTTTTGCTTCTCCCCTAATCGAAATCTTCCAAGATTTTGTAATAACTATGTGATCAACTTGTGATATAATTGACTTCAATTTTGGTTCATAAATGCACCATCCGCGGACCGTCTTTTAGTCTTGTCATCGAAGAAGAAAATTTATTTCAAATATTTCAAAGTTGACAATGCCCTGGTATGTCACATGATTTTTTCACCGATAGCCACCCTCTCCACCGATGGACACCTATCCTTCGTTCTATTGATGGGATGCCAGATAATGTTTCCTCGATGCACCATAGTTCCCCTGATATATTTTATGCATTCCATAATTCATGCCCATGGTTATAATTCATGGTTACTTTTTTTGACAACTTGACTCTATCTGTATATCGGGAGAGCACCTTAGGAGTTAGCCCGATAGAGTATTATTACACCGATACTAGGTTGTGAGCTATTTTCATCGGGCCATTGGTGGGACTGTGATGGGGGTTCCACCGATGAAGCCTTGCTAGGCCAATGGTATTGAATTTTGTTAGGAATGGGGGAAGGACTACGTCACTACATCACTACGGAATTTCAAATTTGTTTATGGATGCAATGTAGGCTATAATATGGATCTTGTCACACAAATTTCTACAATTTGCATTGTTCATTATTTATGAATCATAAAATCAAAGTGTCGTTTATTTTTGTGATTATTGATATGTGGAAGATAAGTGGGGTGGACTCGATGGAGGCTAGTTTCTTTGTAAAGAAAAAATAAATTTCCTTTTAAGAGATCAAATTTTAATTTTAATATCACAATTTCATGGATGATGGAATACTATATAATTTATAAAATATCATCAACTACAGTTTGAATTTGGCATATGATTCATGAAGTGCAATATAATATAAAATATCATGGAGTGCAATATAAAATAAAATATCCTGAAGTGCAATGATTCACAATTTATTTGAATACAATATAAAAAATCATCAACTACAGTTTGGAATATGATTCATGTAGTGCTTGAGTGCAATATAAAATAAGATATCATGAAGTGCAATGGTTCACAATTTCAATGTTCATTGAATAAAATATAAAATATCATCAACTACAGTTTGGACTTTGGAATAATGGAAACTGATTCTGAAGTGTAGTAAAAATACCTAAAACCTGCTAATTCTCTTCCATTTCCCAAACGGAGCCAGGGTCCTCAAACCAATGTTCATCTTGAGATAAAGTAAAAGATTCATCTTGATTTTGAGTCTGATCTTCACTTTCTTCGGCCTATGTCTCAAATTCAACATTCATTGTGTGATTTGTGTCAATTTCAATATCATTGTCATCTGTCCCAGGCCCATTGCCACTGCCACTAGTACTACCACTAGTATCGGTGACGCTTGGAATTGGAGAGCCTATGTTGCACAACTCGGTCCCTCTTCTTTCACATGTGGACCTCCAAATTGCGAGTGCCCTTTCAAAAGGAATTTTTTTGACATTATACGCAGTTCCTTTCATCTTCAAGCAATTTTCCAAATTCTTGTCCAGTTTGTTTCTTAACTTTGATTTCAAAAACCCCAATGTACTGAAAACTCTCTCATCCTCCACCGACCCCAATATCATTGTTTGACATAAATCAACAAGTTTGAAATATTCTGACATCAAACCACACAATATTTCACTCTGACCTAAGCTTGTCCAAACCTTTTTTATTGATCCCTGTTCAAAGGCCTTCTCCTTGCCCATGGATTTATATTGGTCCCTCATAGCTATAGCAAAACTCCCACATTGCTTTCTAAGCTAATTTTCATTTAAAATTCCTTCTATTGTCTGCTCATTATATGTTACCTCTTTCGAAAACTATTTGATGAAGATTTTTACTTGATCATGAAAATATTTTGGGTTATCTCGGTTTATCCAAAATTGAGGATACACAATACCCATGGCTTCAAGTATTTCATGTCGAGGGAATCTTTCATGAATCTCTGAGGAAAGAGATTTTTCAATTTCCTTCAAATTATCACTAACAGATTTAACAATACCGTTAAAATCTTCCTCGTTAACAGGAACTTCTCTTCTAGAGTGCCTGACTGTCTTACAATGGTACATTGGTATCTCATATCCACGTACATAGATACATAAGTGATCGCTTGCATTAAACTGTAAATAATTATCAGGATTATTCAAATCAGTAATTTTCTGCCACATCAAATCATTTGCGCCTTCTTGTGTTAGATCTAGATATAGATGATCGAAGGCCAAGCATGTAAGTTTACGTAGATTGGCATATTCATAAATATACATAGTTTTGTCTTGGGATTTCTTCACAAAAAATTTCATCTCATCCAGCATGTGGAGAAGACTAGCTAAAGTCAAGAGTGTCTCTATATCGCTTAACCTATGTAAGAGGTCAGGAGCTTTGTCTACTGTGTTGTGATGCTCGTACATCACTCCAATCAAGGATCGATATTCTAAAAGAACTTGTTGGGTTGGTCCATGCAGGGAGATCCATCTGGTATCGACATCCTTGAGAAAACTTGTTTCTAGGCACTATTCCCTCAACAAAATGTTTAAATTCAAGGAAACATTTGAGACTTCGACAAAAGTATGGTGGATCTCGTGAACTAGATTTTAAACTTTTGATACTGTAGGAAACTTGCTTACAATTTGGAATGCTAAATTCATTATGTGGGCCATGCAGTGAATGTCAAACATGTATGGTGCACAAGTAGTTTGTAACTTTGTGCAAAGACCGCTCCTTTGACCTTGCATCACTGCAGCTCCATCAGCTCCTACACACACCAACTTTTTGGCAATTTTCAACTCATCCATACTTGCAATTTCATTCAAAGATTTTTTGACTAGTTCAAATAGATTTTGCGATGTTCAACAATCCTTCATTTTATGAACACAAAGAAGATGATCTTGGTGAACATGTTGTTCTACAGTATACAAATGCATACAAACCCAAGAAGTATTGTCTACTACAGTAACTTCATCTAAAGATAATGCAATTAAATTTGACTCTATTACTTTCTCCTTTAAATCTTGCTTTTCCTCTGCAGCAAGACAGTTCGCCCATTCCCATCCAACATTTATTGACCAATGTGAGAAGGGAAAGTGGGGAACACTCAAATAAGATAATAAATCAAAATATTCTGGGTAGTCTATCATAGGATGCCCCTTGGACAAAATATGAAAAACAACACTCATCTAAACAATTTTTGACAGATTTGTTGCTGCCATGGCTTTCCAAAGTGAGCCTCAAGTGTACCTTCACATTTTTTAATCTTTGACATTCTATGGTTATGCTCTCCATAATCAATGGCATACTTAACATGAAGACATTCCTCCTTTGATTTTCATCGTACGACTGATTGTTCCTTTTTGTCTATGATTTTTTTTCGTAAAATTTACTGATATGCTTTTCTATAGTGTCAAGCTTTAGCTACATCATCTTGTCTCTTCCACATTTCCAACTACAAATCTTACATTTGACCTATGTTTCCCTTTCAATATCATTTTTCATTTGATACCCCCACTGGTTCAAGGAATGGGTACTTCGACAACCAACCAATTTGAAAATATCTTGTCATTTCCCACTCACACCCCAATTTTGATTTGCCTTTTCTTTTCTTGCTACCAACATCATCCTCATCCAAGTCAACTATCTCATTCTGACTAACCAGGGTATCCCTTGGAACATCTTCTGTGGTATTGCCATCCTCATCTGATACATTTTGATTTAACTCTAACAATCTCACCTTGACCTTCCTGTGGCGGTGAGGTATTGTCAATGCCATCTTCAATAATATTTGGTGGAAGAGTTGATGATGTAGCTCCACCTTGATATGATGGATTAGAAGCTTTGCCAATTCCAAAGTAAGACTGTATCGTACCTCCACATTTTGGGTGTTTTGATGGCCTCCCAGTCTCTTCATTACCCTCAGGAGTCTTACCCTTGCTGCTCGACATATTGATATCTCACTTTGAATAAAAGCTGGAAAAAGATTTCTTCTTGTTTAAGAAGGAAAAACTGACAGAGAATATAGATCCCATTCCCTACTCAAAATCATGTTTAAGATTGAAGCAAGAATGGAAAAGAGATAAAGAAATTTTATTATTATAGCTAATAACTAATAACAATATGAAGAAATGATAACTCACCTTTGAGTCTACATTTTCGGGTTTCGTTGACTTCTGAATCGAGAAGTAGAACCTCAGAACCGAACAAAATGTGTAAGAACAAATAACAGTTTGAATTGTAATTATATCAATCCATATTTGGCGAATTCTGTAGGATTTTTAAATATTATGTTAAAAATTTGGCGAATCTCGAGTGCTTATACAACGATACCTTGTAATTTTCAAGGCAAAATGTGTCCTCGAATGTAATTATTTTTAAGTATTATTTGCGAAATAGGTCCTCATAAGCAACTATTTATAAATTTTAATTCGCGAAATGGGTCTTCACAAGCAACTATTTGTAAATTTTAATTGGCGAAATGGGTCCTCATATAATGTTGTTTTAATAGTATGGGCGAATATGTTTGTGTTTATGACATTCTCCACGGGATTCCAGGCGAAAATATTAATCGGTCCATTGGAAACGCATAGTCTATTATGGAAAATTTATTGCCTAAACATGCCTCATAAAAAAAAATGATTGGCAAATGGACATGCATTGGACCAATAGTTCATGAAATTTAGGCGATTTGAACACCCTATTGGATATGGTAAATTCACCAATCTCGAATTGCCTGATTCCTAGAATTCGCCAATTGGTGAAGATTCTCCACTAATGTTTTCCCTAGAAAAATCTAAGGGTTTGAATCTTTTTGTTAAAGCATTGAGAGTGTGTGGATTTGCAATAGCATTTGAAGGTGTTGAAGATTTGTAAACAGATCATTGAACGTGAGGTAGTTTACAAAACCTAAGGGTTTGAAGAATTTTTTTTGTTAAGGCACTAAGAGTGTACGGATCTTGCTTGTAGATGGATGTGTAACTTGCAAGAAGATTTATTCAACGGATTGAAGAACTGAGGTTCCCTTAGTTGTAAAAAAATTGCTGAAAGAGGTAGTTTACATTTGCGAAACCTAAAGGTTGAAGGTTTGTGTTGTTACAATTTTGTGAGGCCTTGAAAATGGAGAAGAGAAAGAGTAAAAAGACTTTTGTCATTGGATGGATTCTAAGGATTCCTAGACTTGAGGAAATCAGAGAGAGATTTCAGAAGATTAGAGAAATAGAAATGATAGAGTTACAACAAAAAATTAATGAATTGAGGGACAAGATTGAAAGGAGGAAACAAGAGAAGACCAAAGATAAAGGTAATTTTTATTATCCTCCTAATGATTTTTTGACTATAGGAAAGAAAGAGGATGTAGTAGAGTGTCATGCATGTGACACAAAGGAAGAGAATGAGTCTGAATAAATTGAGGAACTCAAGCTTGAAGATGAGGGATTTCTACTAGAAGACATGAAGGATGAATATCCAGAGGTGGCAGCAACCATAGAAGAGTGGAGAGAAATGAAGGACATTGAAGAAGAGGAAACCCAAGTGATAGTAGTTGAAAAAAGGGTAAAACTTGCATCTAGTGAATGCATAGAAAATTATGGTTTGCATGTGAATGATATGAATGGGATGGCTAGGTATGAGAAGGTTAAAAGTTTTTCATATTTTGGTGAGGTTAGAACCAAATCTGGTTTGTGTTGGAATGACATGAAGAGTGATAATGAAGGAAGAATTACAACAGTGAAAGTTGCAATAGAAGGTGATGAAGCTCACCTAGATTTTGGTGTATCTTCCAATGAGGATCAATGTGTAGCAATGGGAAAAACCATTGCAACAATAGATCAACTTGAGGGTGTTGAGATTAAGGAACCATATGGGAAGTGTATAATCATAATATGTCCTTCAAAGGGCATACAAATAATGACATATTATGTTGAAGACAAGAAATAAGTTGCAGAAGTGTGGATTGCACCCAAGACAGGTACAATGAAGGTTCTGATGGAGAAGGAAGAGGTAAATTCTGATTTTTGTACAAGTTTTCATTTGTTTGAGTATGATAAGAGTAATGTAGAAGAAGATGTTTCAGCAATGAGTGTCTTTGTGGATCAAAATACTACAACTAGAAGTAAGGAAGGAAAAGAGGGGAAGAAAGTTGAGTTGTTTGGTAATCTTCCCTTAGCATCAGTTGATGACTTCTTATGTGATAAGGAGATTGGTATGACTGAAAATTTGTTGTAGGGAGAAAAGGAAGAGTCCTTTGATTATACTATTAAAATTGGTGTGGATATAGAGGAGAAAGTGATCGCAGCTAAAAAAATTCTTGTAAAAGGCCTAAAGAAAGAGGAGTACAGATTCGTACCCGAGGGTGATGATGAACAAGTGGATGTAGCAATACCAGAGAAGGAAGCAATGCATAATATTTAAAAAATTTGTGATGAAGATATTATTGGGTTTTGTATGAATGAAAGGATTGCATTAGTGAAAAAAGAGTATGATGCATTGGTTATAGGGCAAGAAAGTGATACAGTTCCATGTCTTATCAAAGGCGTGAAGGAAGAGAATGAATTTGAAGTTGCAACATGTGATGAGAAGGTAAAATATTCTCTCAATGAATTTAAGAAATATGATTTTCATGTTGAGATGGATGAGTTAGTAAATGTATATGAGATGGTTCAATTAAAAATTGTTAGGTATGATTGGTATGCAAAGAAGGATTTGTATGGTGTTGCAGTGTTAAGTGCAGGTGCAAATTTGTGGAGGTGGATGGACTATGGTGGGTTGAATCCCAAAAGATTAGAGGTGAATGAGAGATACATTTGGAGGAGGTGGTCGAGTTATGGTGAAGTTGATTCCACATCAAGGAAGAGGAGTGAAGAAAATGGTTTTTAGAGGAGGAGATTGCTTATTCCAGCTAAGTGTTGGAAGAGGAGGAAGAAGAAGCAATTGCAGGTACCAATTTTAGCAATGGGGTTGGCTAAGGATTGCTTGCAGTCTGAAAGGGTGGTACTACCACTCAACTCCATTTTTTGAATCCATATTTGTAAAATTCTTCCTACCCCGAGTGTCTGATGGAGGAGAATATAGGGTGTGAGAGCAATCTTGCATCAACCAAACAAAAATCGTAGTATTGTTTCTTTTGGAATAAGGGCTAAATCAACTAGAGTTTGATGAGCAAGAGAATGGAGTTATGTCTTGAAGATGCGTAGAAATTCAAGCCTTGGGCCTCGGGCTTACAACTTATTGCATGCCAAGCAAGAAATATAGGAGTTAGCCATTTTTAGATCAGGTTGGTTTGGTTTCGAATTTTGGGCTTGTGGTTTACTCATGGATGTAACAGGGGGATATTGACATTCAGTGTTAACATCATTTGGTGAATTGGCTCATCGATAAGAGATGGATATTTCGAAGAGACATTATTTCGTGTCTCTTCGACATGGAAATAATAGAAGGTGCTAGTAGTGGTGAATGGTTGCGAAGGATTCTTATCAAAGGGAGATACATACATCGGTGGAATGTCATTAGGATTCCCTTTGAAATTCAAATTTTGCACCTCATCGAGGAGATAGATGTATATCGACAGGTTGTCTTGTGGAGTTTGTTCGACACTCCGACGGTGTCAAACAAAGCTTTTTCAATGAGACTTTGGGATATCGGTGTGAGTTTCTTTGAAGTCTCTTCGACATACTAATACAGTGGGACTAGGATAAGAGATGATGATGAAGGGAGATGATGTCATGATTGATAGGTGGAGACAAAGGATTAAATGAGGGATGTCATGAAGGTTCTTCATCGGGTGGATAGGTGGATTTTGGTAGGAATGTAATGTTAGTCCCTTCAACATTCTGATAGGACTTCATTGGTGAGACATCACCATATCGAAAGGAATCACTTGGGAGTCCCTCTAATGGAGCAATAGGCGTATCAAGGTGACATTGAAAATTCTGAGAAAGAAGGTTTCAAGTCCCTTCGATGCTACGAAAAGGTGAATGATGTGGAATGTACAAACATGTAGAAGGCTTGGAATTTGAAGACAAATAAGAGGTTGACACATGTTACAAGGTACATTGAGAGGGTAGTGAATATTGGTGAAGACGTTTACAGGACCGATAGGCAAGTGGTGACGACGTGGACCGAAAAATGGTGGAATGTGATTGGACGATAGGTCAATTTGTATTGTTGTTGTGAGTTACGAATGGTGGTGGGGTGTCGATGAGATCAATACCATTGAGACTTGAATCTTTCTTAGCTTGATAACATAATGTGGTGATCGATAGCATGTTGGAGATGATAGAGCAAACAACAAGGAAACCATTCCTAATTGTTGGTTGGGTGACAGAGGCAGTACTAAGGAAAGATGTAAGTAAAAAAATTAAATGAAGATCAAATTATAGGAGATCAAATTATAGGTGAGCGCACGTAATGGAGAAGAAACCCTAGATGGTCATTTTTGCTAAAAATAAGAAATATGATGAATCTGGATGGGGGTTATAGTGAAGAAGATTGCTTGTTGGTGAAGACATAGAGGAGGATATAATCTGAGAAAAAATAATAAAAGAGGGGACACATGAAGTTTGGTAGTTGGGATAGAGTTAGAAAGACTGGAGGTCGACCATAGGAAGACTATAGAGGTTTGTTGTTGGAAGAATTCATCACCTATTTCTGTAGCTTTTTCTCTTAACGTTTGTACTTCTTCTTTTGTAAGTCCATGTTTTACGAAATATTCATTTAAATTTTTTGTCATTATTTTCCTACTTGCAAGTTCTAACAGTTCCATATGCACTTCTAATGATTTTTCTTCATATGTCCCATGTCTTGCTTGTAAGGGATCCTTAGGACCTTTCAGCAACATGTCCACATATCCATCAACCTCATTTTTAGAAACTTCATAGCCAAGAGGCGCAATCCATGCCATTCTTGGTTCAACAACCTCAATAATACATTTATCAATTTTGTAACAAGGAAAGTTATTTCCTTTGCATATTTATCTACAATTTTGTGGGAAATTCTCTCCCTTTCATGCATTTTATTTTGAAAATCTGCAAAGAATGTAGTCAAGGCATCATCTTGAGCCTACTAGTTTCCTACGTTGTGCATATAATCCATAATTTGATGTGCAATTGGTCTTCTTCTATTCCATACAACATATTTTCTTCCAAGAACCTCTCTCAAGAAGTAAAACAATAAACATACAACTAGAGTGCCAAACTTAAATGCATACTTCTTTTCTCTTGTCAGTTTCAAATTCTCAAGAATTTGTTGCCAAAGCAACTCACACAAGTCAAAATCCTTTCCATTTACTACTATTTCATGTGCAACATGGATAGCTTTAGCCGAAATAGAGTTTTCCTTGTTTGTAAAGTAGATCTTGTGACCTATCATCATAGATGCATATCTCACAACATGATTCTGGATAGGTTTAGTTGTCAAAGCCCTTTCATCATAGGTGGCACTGGGGAGTTCCATAAAAACTTTTTTCTTCATAGACTTAAGTATCAGTACAGGTCCTATATCACATAACCCTGTAACATCCTTAATCACTTCCTTTGTTATTAGTCCAGGCATGTCGGTCCAAAGAAATTTTTCATGTTGTTTTCTCAATGCTAGCCTCACATATTTTGCATCAACATGTAGCTCCTTCCGTACTAGGTTAACATATTCTGATTTCACAAGGTGATTATCTCTAGTAAGCTCATTGGTCCAAAGTTTTGTGATTTTCAAGTGATTATATTTATCCAATTTCCCATGTATGTATTCCCTAGTATCTTCTGTAGTAAAAACCCTAAATGGAATCTTCAAGAGGGTGTCGTCGGAGTCATTATCAAATAATTTCATTGGATACCTTTTGAATTTTGGTCTAGGCCTCTCAGAGATGTTAACAACGGTTGGTGTAGCCATTTTAACCTTGATTCGAGCTCAAATTCTTAAGAAATCAATTCTATTTCAAACCCACAAAGCATTGTAAGCTATAAATACCTTTTTATGCACACAACAAGATCTAGGGTTTGAGTTATTTACACTAAACTTGCTTTGAATTGCCTTCAAAACTCCTTCAACTCGCTTTGCTTTCTTCAAATGTACAAATGTGATTAAAATTGACTTAGAAACTCACTTTAAACCTTTTCGATTTTCCCTAATTCCGCTTTAAATGCTTTAAATTCCATAAAGTTGATAAACCCTTCATTGATAGACTATAAACCCTAAAATGCTCCACATTTCTTTAGATTTGCATATTTCCTGCCAGTTTTTTTTCCAAAAGCTTAAGCATGTTATTTGCTTCCTTGAGATTTTCCTTCAGATCTTTTTTTTGCCTTCAACTGTGTCAAGATATTTAAGAGCAACTTTGAATTCTTCTTTATAAGTCATGTAATCACTTTCAGTAGTAAGATTTGGAAACTCTTTATCAACCATTTGTTCAATCTCCAAGATCTTCCTCAAGTTGCTAGGCATATTAGAAGGAACCAAGATTTGATACCAATTGTTGAACACCCATAATACTGAGAGGGGGGTGAATAAATATTCCATTAAAGCATTTGATCATAATCTGTCTAATTAACAAAACATATCTAACTACAACAAGGAATGAAAACATGAAACAATCACAAGATCACATGAGACATGAACACTAGTATTTTTACGTGGAAAACCCAAAAAGGGAAAAATGATAGTGAGGATTAGCTCACAATATATTATAATATAAGATATTACAAAGGCTCACTACTAGGACACACTATCCAATAGGGCTCACAACCAAATATAGATATAAAATAGAAATGGCCACATGACCAAGAGTTGAACTGATACAAAATGCACCTTCCTTGTGCTGAATTCAGTTCCTTTAAAGCTCAAAATACTGACTCTATGCAATTTATCAAATACAAAACACTGCTTTGCTTTACAGTTGCTCAATTTTCACAATATCTTTGCTATAGATATGATCATGTACATAAAAAATTTGCATATTGACATCTCATGTCTCTCCTACAACTTCAAAATGTCTTACATATGTACCCAACTTATCTGCATACATCAATTAGGTTGGCCTAATTAGATGTAGCCCTATATTAAATCAAAATTGCCTTGTCGGCTCCATACTTGAATCAAAAAAACCTTTGCACTTAAACCAAATGTGCAACACTTAATTTAGGTCAGCATGAACCTAAAATAGATCTCACTAACATCCATAATACATATTTAATTATCACAACATACACCAAGCATTAGGTTGGCCAAGAATTAGACCTAATCACAAAATATGCTAACTGATCAACACCAAGGATCAGCCCGATCACATAAATATGTACCAGCTAGAATACATAATGTACTAGCACCTGCAATAAATCTCCCAAAATTGCAAGGTCTGGTTCTTATCACCAGAGGAACGCGAACCAAAATACTCATACCCATTTGCACTGTACAAAGCCAAAACTAAATTTCAAACTACTGTCACTTGTAACTTTCAAAATATTCATCCAAAACATCTAAAATCTTGAACATAGATGAACATAATAGTCAGGAACAACATATTATCACCGTATAGGTAGATCTTATCATATGAGCAAATGCATACCAAAATACCAGATTAAGATATCTCCATTTTTTTCACTAGATTAAAGTAGATATCAAAAACCAATGTTGACATCAATGACAACAAATTAAGGGGCTCCTTCTTCATTATTTCAACAATAGTAGCTTTTCTTGATCATCTTACCTTTGTTCTCATTATTATTCACAATTCTATTTGGACATCTTGAAGCATAGTGACCTATATTTATGCAACTAAAGCATTTAAAAGGTAATTTACCCTTATAATTACTAGTGCCTTTTTTCATTCTTCTTACAAAGTTAGCTTCCACATCATCAAGATAATCTCCATCTAAATCTCCAAATTTTTCTGATTTTCCAATCTTGAAAGCAATCTCCACTTTTGTACCATTTTTTGGACCAATTTTCTCATTTCAAATGTAGTTAGCATACCATACAATTGATCTCTAGTGTATGTATTAAAATATGCAAATTCCTCAATAGCATAAACTTTCACTATAAGAATCAGGAAGAGTTCTAAGAATTTTCTTTACCACTTTAGCTTCTTTGACTTGTGCACCAAGACCTCTCATTGCACTTATCGGTTCATTAACCCTTTGCATTTAACTTGTGATTGTTTCATCAGTAGACATTCACAAAGTCTCAAATTGTGCCTTCAATTTTTTTAACTTAGATTGTTTAACCTTATCATCTCCTTCATAGATAATTTCTAGCTTATCCCAAACTTCTTTAGTAGTCTTCAAATCCATAACTTTCACTAATTCAATATTTGCAAGACTATTCAAAAGAACAAACCTTGCCTTACCATTTGTTTCATAGGCCTTGATTTCATCACTTGTACGTGGTCCATTTGTAGGTATGGTGTATGCAGTCTTTACTGCCCTTGCAACTTTATATCCAAGATAAATCAGATAGCCTTCCATCTTCACCTTCCAAAATACATAATTTTTACCATCAAACATAGGGATATCCTTCTTGTTCACCATCTGGATCTACCTTAAGAGGTTAAGCTTTTTTCCAAGGAACCTTGCTCTGATACCAATTTTTGAATGAACAGACAACTAAGAGGGGGGGTAAATCAATTGTACCAAATATAAAAAACCCTCAACAATAATCAGATCCACATGCATTTATTAAACCCTTAATTTTTTATAAAGTTTAAACATGAAAAGAAGATAATAGAAACTGAAACAACCAACACCATACACACGAGAACACCAGATTTAGGTGGAAAACTCAATGAGGGAAAAAACACGATGAGGATTAGCTCACAATATAAGTAATTGAAAAACTAGTACAAGGAGGCTCACTACCAAAATAGGACACACTGTCCAGAAAGACTCACAACCTAGGCTCATTTCTAGAATAGAAAGAAGATATAATGTTACATAGAGAAAATTATCTCAATGCAACAGAGAATCCACCACAACAGTTCTAACAACAATTACAACCTTCAAGAGATCAAGATACCTCAGCTCACTACATTCAACAATCTTGAGTTATATCCCTCATTGCAATTCACACTTCTACACTTAATTTTGAATCACCACACTCAACTATATTCCACACTTCATCTCACACCAATTCACCTTACATTTATACCATCTGCAACTTGAAAAACATCTTCAATTCAGATACACTCACTTTACTCTTTACAAATTCAAAATAGGTTGGCACTAAACATTCCCGCAGTGGATAGGAATGAAAAGTGAACCAAAACAAAACTTAGTTGGGACCCAAATCAACTTTCACATGCCACACTATGCCTTCATTAATGTTCAAACATCTTTGAATGTAGTGTAAACACCAGGTTGATCGTTACTCGTGCAAACACCATTAAAATTTAAATTACACACTTCCTCAAATCCAAGGATGAATTGCAAACCACATACCATGCTTCATCATGATCTAGAATATTCCTCTATCCTTATGAAATCCATCAAACTCCTTCGCAACAAATCATACCTTCAGAATGTACATAGCTTGTATATTTAGACTACACTACCAAACACTGCAACTCTAAAATTCATCTTTCGAAATACCAAACCACGAATCCTCTTGACACAGGAAAGATACCAATACCATCAACATACCTTCAAAATTGCAAGACCTAAAGAACAACTACGGAGAAACACAGAGCAAATACATTTCTCCCAGACACCTCTGTAAACAACACTGCAAAACTAGTTCACACACTGGTGAACGTAACTTCCTCTGATCATCAATCCAAAAGCCAAAATTCTAGATATAGAAACTGTGAACACCTCTAACCAACATATCTAAACCACAAAAGTAGATCTTCAGCCCATAATAAATGCGAAGCAAAACTATAACACCTCTGCAAAACCCTGTTTCCTTATTTTATCAATTTTCTCAATATCCTCAACATATAAACCATAAATAGAAGGTTATCAAAAAAACACTAGAGGTTAACATCATCAAATTAACTGATGAAAACATAATTCAACTAATCAAATCAACAATCTCTTCTCAACCATTGCATAACTATCATTAATGACAACACCTTCATACTTGCAATAGTTTTATGGGCTATTGATAAGTACACATAGTTTGCTAAAATTCCATTAGATTGAAGAGATAAGTTTATAGATTATGTAGTCTTGATTTAAAGATTAATATATAGACTTGTGTTCTCTTTGATGGTGGAATTTTTCATTCAAAGGGGTTCTCCATGTACATCCAATGCATGTTCTTAAATAATATGATTTTTCTAATTTCTTATTTTTTGGTTTCTAATTTTACACATTCATTTTATGGTTTATCAAATGATGGTATAATTAGTATTTTAAATTTTGATATTCCATTAAAAAAAATTCAATTGTAGTACAGCTTAAAATTATTTTACAATACTATACACATTCCTACAAGGTTTACACCTTATTCTCTGGTCTATGATACAAAGATAATCATGCCACTTGAGATAGAGATTCCTTCATATAATGTGTTTCCCTTCATGGAATTAATTACAAATATACATACCTAGACCATGGAATGCAAGATATTGAGACACTTGATGAACAAAGAGTGAATACATTGGATAAACTATGAAGATACCAATTAACAATGGAACTTTCAATTGGAGCTTTAGTTCTTCATGTGAATCCTAGAATAACTCCAATAAAAAGAAAGAAATCCACAATTTTTTGGACCTAAATTATGGATCAAAGGACCTTTCATCATTACTTCCCAATTTGATACTAGTGATTCTTGACAAAAAAATAATAAAGGGCCTAATTAATATCGTGCACTTGTGACAATACTATTATTGGCCACTCTATGTGGAGGGAAATTATTCATTGTTTATTATTTTTGTATGCCCATACCATTTTATGAGATTAATCTTATTATCTTGTCCATTTGGGGGCAACTAACTTTATATATGCACTTTCATGATCACATCTTATCTTCATGTGTGCCTACAAGCCTATCCATTGATATGATTTCTATGTAATATTATTAAATGATTTTTATCTAACCTTTGGTCCTTACCCATACTTAATTTATGTTGAGGGTGGAAATACATCATTTATGATCTTACTTATGCAAAATAACATTCTTTTAGCTCCATTTTACTATCTTTCCCAATTGGGGTAACTAATTTTACATGTCCTCTCATGATTATATCTTACACAATTGACCTCACATTCTTTAGAGCTATCTTATCACATTGGTGTCATCATACCTTCTCCATCCTATCATGCGCTAACATGCCTTATCTTGTTCTAAGAACCACATTGAGGACATCATTCCTTACCCACATTATTGATTGTTTACATGCTTTTCATGTGCCCAAAGCTACCTTATCATTAGGGATGTCATGCCTTACCTATACCATTGTGTTCTTGCATGTTTTATCATGTTCCTAAAGCCACATTATGGATATATGCATTCCTATATGTGCATACAAAATATTATCTAAACTTGTAGGGCTAACTCACCTTGCTCATTTATCTACCTAGGGAAATTTTATGTACCTTCATAATTATCTCTAGTCAATACACTGTTCACACTTATCAGTTGATATTTTTTAATTGATTGCCACATTATGCATTTATGACACATTAATCTACATGATTTTTGTGCTCACAGTTAATTTTCATGTATAATATTCTACCAATTTAAGGGGGGCATGTTCTATGACTAGCACTCTTATGTTGAGGTTGCAAATAATTATAGGTGCTCATATAGAGATTCATCACCATGGCTAGATGGAATTGGATCACATGACATAGCCATGCCTAAAGTGCCATGCCACTCCATTATTGTCACACTAGACAAATTATTACCATATCATAACCCTACTATCTATTTCTCACACACAAGAACTTATTTTCATATTTATCCTTGCATGGCAAAATCTACTCATTGACATATTTTCTTAGATTTGTAGGTTTATATGGAGCATGCATGCCAAGGAGGAAGACGAGACAAATACCAAGTTGGGTTGATTACTTTATATGTACTCCATTTCCTTTTATGCATACATTTTCTTTGTATGCTTATTTGTATTTCTATGACATACTCTTATATTCTTATTGTCATTATTTACATTGATATATTAACATATATATTCTCATATATTTTTCATATATTCGTTGTTTTTATACATTCATAAATATGCATACATAAATAGACAGTCTTATGTATGTACACATACATTCTTTTGATTTTATATGTGTTGATATTGTCTTAAACTCATTTTTTTATATGTATTTATATAATTTTACTTTAATTATATATTAGACCGTATCATTATCCATTCTTTCTTTCATTACTATATATGTATATGCAAATGTATATATACATGTACTATATGTATATATATGTATATATATGCATGCATATATGTATATACATGTACATGTATACATATAGTACATGTATATATATACATATACATGTACATATATATACACACACATAGACACACACAACTCATATATTATTATTATCTTTTATTACATTATACTTTTATATTTATTTGCATTGCACGTACATACATTTTTCTATTTGTCACATTTTATTATATTCTTTAAATACTTATACATATACACTTAGATAATTTTATATACATATACATATATACTTACAATTTTCATTTCATTTGATTATATCTTATTAAATACATATAATTTTTTTATACTTATATTTTGTACATTCTTCTTTCTCTCTTCCATCTTTGCCCCCTCTTCCTCATATCTTATCTCTCCTTCTCTTGCCCTTCTTCCTTTCTCTCTACTTTTGAAATCTACTCTATAATCTCTTATTTTTTCTTCCTAATAATAAATATGATAAAAAAACAATCATAATAATTCTACATATACTGTTGAAAACTCATACTTGCTATTCAAATATTCTCTTCTATTATACTGTTCCAGATGACAAAATTCAAAACCAATCCAGACAAAATTCTCCATCTTCAATTCAACTGTGTGAAAACTATAGCCTGTCAATTCTGACATTGAATTGGTACAATTTTCTTTCTTGACAGATTGGACAACTACCAATTCAAATTTCTGCGGCCTATCTTACAAACACCAAAAAGAAACGACGTGGCAGCTCTTCACATACAATTTCTGCTCCATCTTATAATGATATCCTGCACGGAATAAAATTCAAGCATTTATATACGGTTGGTAAACTTTCCTCGACATGTTCTTTAATTTCAACGTTTTATCCGTGAAAGTCCCTCATCTATGCGCCTTCACATCTACAGTGTCAGGGTAGCTATCGTTCTTACAGCAGATCAAGATTTATAGACTTTAAGTTAGGTGTATGGGTTTGATGCTGATAGATTATGGAATATGATTCGAAACGTTGATGATAAAAATTGTTCACATAATCAAATCCAAAATATATCTAATTAATTTATTATAAACTAGAATGCTTAGCTTTTGGATTCAACTGTGTGTCACAAAAATACACACAATTGAATCCAAAAGCTAAGCATTCTAACTTCATGGACTGTGGAAAACTCAATACCAACTATTATTATAAACTGTAAAAATTTCATAAGGGAAGAGCACCGGTAATCGTTATAGCTAACTTCACGCACCCACAGATCCTAAATGTGTAGAAGGAAACACACAATATTACTATTGATATAATCAATCATATTTAAAGTTTGCGAATTCAATAAAAAAGTAGCTACTATCTATTGACTATTTAATAGTTATATATATAAACCTTCAATATAGATCTAACTATAAATTAGCATATAAATCTAAAGTATATTAGTGCAATATATTTAAGCAAGAGTTACAAACGTGTAATGAGATCACTTGAAAAAATGTAATTATATATAAACTAACACACTAATAAAGATGAATGCCTTTACTATCAATCAAAGCATGCATATAGTGATGATGATAGGTTTCGTTCTTCACCATCTCAAGAACACTCTAGTTGTCATAGAAAAGTGAGGTCATTGTTGTTTAGTCAAGTTCAAGGTTGATCTATATCCTTCATAACCACATTGACTCACATCCTATACTAACATCTACTAATTAATAAATCCCTAACCAAGAGAAAAAAATAACTTGTCGTTGTTATGATTGCATGTCCTAACTAATTTGACAATTGTAATAATCATAGTATAATTATTTAGTTGATAGTACATTATGTGGATTTATCACCCACATTGATCATAAATTATAAGTCTCTTTCTGTGGACTATAAATTGATATAGTAAAATAAAATTTATTTTGAAATTAATATTTTATCTTAAGGAGGTTGCCCCCTTGAACTGGCTTATGATTTTTATTATCAATATAATCATATTTGTAAGCATTTTTTGAGTATTGTATTATTTTTGTATGTTATTATATTTGATATATTTTAAAATTAAAGATCCTAACAAGTGGTATTAGAACTCTCCCTATGACCACAATCTACATAAAAAAAATAGTTTAGTGGCTTACTACAAGTACCCATTATATGTTCTTAATTCACACTTACAAGATCTTAGTGATAGAAGGTAGTGAATGCAGTGGGGTACTAACCATTTTTTATTCTTATTTGTAGTAGATTGTCTTGGTTATAAACCCTATTGGTGAACCCTATGGTGGGACGAGATGTGTCCCACCATGGCTTGAAACTGTTCAATATCAATGTCATTAGGCACAAAAGATGAAGATAAAGCTTTCTCTAGAATTTCCTTATGGGCTGGTGAAATTTTCAAAAGCTCTAGAATAGATATTTGGGATGGTGTCTTCTTGAGTTGATCATGGTACTCTTGGTTGTAAAGGAGCCCCTTGTATGGTTATCTTCCCCCACTGTGTGGTGACTCCACACTCTAGATTTCTTCCTTGGATGGTACTAATAGATACATGATAATCAAATGAATATGTGTTTCCTACAACATTGTCATAGGTATGGATGACTTGGTTGTATACCTTCCCTTTTCATTTTCCTGCATCATTTCCTTGTCCATGGTCTGGCATTGGATTCTTGTATATTCCAAGGTCATTGTTTCCTGAAGTTCTTGATCTTTGATTGATATTTATATCACCATGGTCTATAAGATCTTGAAAGTGATGTTTTTCATTTTCATACAATTGGTTGTTTTGTGACCTTTGGTACAATGGTACTCACAATAATCGGTGTCTTTGTATCATGGAGGTTTAAATTCAAGTTCTCCATATTGACGAAAATTAGGAAGTTTGATAAGATTAGTTTGGACTAATTTACTCAAGACGATTTCAATAGGTTCTCCCAAAGGAGTGTATTTCCGCCTTGTAGGATAATTGTTTGATCTTGGTTGCCCTTGTTGTCCTTGTTGATTATTGATATTTTGCATATTTTTTTGATTTTCTTGTTGAAATGTTGGCTTTGGAGGAGCATTGATGATCACCTTTGCATCCACAATACATCACTAGTAACGTTCTTATTTTTAGCCCAAAATTGGGGTTTGTCAATGTTACTAGATGATGGTTTATCATTGGATATTTGGATGGCTCCTTTTGGAATTAGATCACTTCAATAGTAATACATTTGAAGATTAATTCTTCAAATGTAGAGACACATTTCATACGTAATTGAAAGGCCAAATTAGTACCTAGATTTCCAACAAGTATTTCAACTTGTTGTTTTTCTGGTATAGGCCATTTAAACTTGCTTGTTTTGTGTTTCCATCATTGAGAAAGCTTTATCTTCATCACCTATGCCTAATGACATTGATATTGAATAGTTTCAAGCCATGGTGGGACACATCTTGTCCACTCACCATCTTTTATTCATGGATAATGACCTTCCATTCCAATCATTTCATAATCGTGCATTGCATCTTGAGGTATTGATGCATACTCGAACAAGGTGAAAAGAGTCTTAATAGATGGGGGTGTGGGTTTAAACATTTTTTCACTCCAATTGATTAAACGCTTGGGCTATTCAGAAGGATTCATAGAAAGAAGTAAAGGAGAAAAAATAATAGGTTATGATGATGAAGAGAGAGACTCTAAAGGGACCATCACATTACATATCCAAGTAGGACCAACAAGAGTGGAAACATGTCAAGTTTTGAATCTAGACTTTCCATATAATATTCTCCTTGGTTGATTGTGGGTTCATGCAATGCAAGTTGTAGCTGTAGACATGCAAAAATAACAATCAGGCATCATACAAATTAACATTCATTTCTGCTATTAATCAATTAAAATATTTATTGATTAACTTCCTAAGGTTCATTAAATAAATCAAATTATTTAATCCCTATGTTCTTCTCATTTGATTTAATAAATCAAACAAATCAAATATCAAATCCCTAAAATCCCCTAAGTTAATTAATCTAAATTAATTAACTTCTAATCACAATTACCATTCTCTAGCTTTTGACTCAACTAGAGTCA
Organism: Sequoiadendron giganteum; assembly: GCA_007115665.2. NCBI lineage: Eukaryota > Viridiplantae > Streptophyta > Pinopsida > Cupressales > Cupressaceae > Sequoiadendron > Sequoiadendron giganteum. The sequence continues at coordinate 474,899,527 of CM021109.1, forward strand.
AATCTAAACTCCTAACTAACCCACCCACTTGCACCAATAAATCATTTATTTGATTTATAATTCCTCTAATTACATTCAAAATGGCATCATAATGGAATATTCTTCCATTTTGAATCTTCCCCCCAAAAGGGACTTGTCCCTTCCAACAAGGTTTTAAATGCTATTTGCACAAGTCAACATAGCATTTATTACACCTTTCATCCCCCCAAAACATGTCAAGTCATGCAAAATTCAAATTCAAATTGGCACATTGGCCAAGACTTGCACATTCCTCACCCTCTCACAACTTGACAAGTGGCACCTTGTCATTGGCTTGTGAATTATCCCACATTCATCTAAAATCACTCAATCTCCTACTCTTGAATCTATAAAATGCAAAGCATTTCAACACAAATAATACACAACACACAACTCATCTTCATTGCAAGGTTATTCTCTTCACTTGAGAATCAATCTTGCTCATCACCACACCATTTGCTCAGCACTATTTTTTGATTGCAAGGTCACTCTCTTCATTTGAGAGGATATCTTTCTCATCATTTGGCATTTTTTTTGCTTATCAAGGGGGTGGGAAAGGGCTTTTCTTTCCACATTTCAAAAGGCACCACTCCCACTATGGGATAGATATGGATACTATTTTAATATGCTTTCAAGTTTTCTTATTTGGTCTTTTAGAATTTTGTTTAGCATGCTAGATATGATTCATTATCTCATAGGGATTACTATAATTTGCTAACAATGTTATTCTATGTCAATGAATTCACCATTTTGCAGATTTTAGTGTCCACAAAATGGCGCTAGAAGGAGGGCGAAAGTATTATGTTTTTGAGCATATATTTTTCAAAGAATAACTAGTGGCATATATTTTAATCTCTTTTTATTCCTGTTAATCTACTTTCAGATGTACAATGTTCACCTACTGCAAATCTGTGTTTCATTTGCTGCAAATCCGTGTTTTCATTATTTAACTATATTGACATGGATCCCTCTAGATTCGGCATGTTTCATCCAAATTTTTTGTCCTATACTGTTTACATTTGCTGCTATCAGTTTGGTACTTTGAGTTTGGTCGTCTTTTACATGTATCTGGTAGAGTTCTTGTTGCATCATTGCAATTTTCGTTCTCAGATTTACAACTTTCCATATGCAACCTTCCATATAAGCAAGCATTTTGGTTGGATCTAGAAAAGTAGCCACCGGTTATAGGGGATGATCTTTCCTGATTTTTTTTCTTGCATTTACGTGAAAAAACTCTCCCTTGATATCTCTGTGTAAACATGATATGCACTTTCATTCATTCACACTATTCCCCTATCAGCGAAACCATAAAGAGTCCTGCCATGTCGCTTGAGTACATACACAACATCCATAGCAGTGACAGTCTTGTGTCGCGCATGCTCAGTATAGGTAACTGCGTCCCTGATAACATTCTCAAGGAAGATCTCCAATACGCCCTTTTGTCTCTTCATAGATGAGACCACTGATACGCTTGACACCTCCCCTTCTGGCAAGACGCCTCATGGCGGGTTTTGTGATGCCCTGACTATTATCCCGGGGAACCTTCCTGTGCCTCTTTGCTCAATCTGTCTGAGAAGATTTTTGTCATCTGAAAAACAAGACTTTTAGGTGAATGCATTAAGTATTTTTTATTTGGCACCTTTCTTAAGGCGCATGCCTTCCTCCAAGCCTAAATCTATTTCTTAGATCGACATTCTTCGATGGCAGTTTTTGAGCGCTGTGATTTATGGTGTGACAATGATTGAATGACAGTAACAGTGATAGATTTACATCTGCTAATATCTCAGCCATATTTCCCATCTCTCGGTCCCAAATTCTGGATGTCATTGTCGTCTAGTTTGAGCATATGGACAGTTTCATTATATCTTTTGATGGACGTATCCTACCAAAAAAAAATATATATATCTAATTTCCTTGGCCACATGTGTTCTAGTTCCCTTGAAAGCTTCCAAGTCACAGTGGAGCAAAATTTTCAAATGGTGGGATCGACACTTAGTTTGTAAACTCTCCGTCATTAATGTCACTGCATTAAATTAGAGAGAGTCATCCATGAATTGCTGGTGGATGCACTAACATTTGAGTAGAAATTGTTGATCATCCTTAGCGACTATCTCATCATGCTTTGTTTTCCTTTGGAGATCCCATGCCTCTAATATCTTTGGGAGATACTTTTTCAGCGTTGAAGTTGGCAAAACATTTGCACTGCCTTTGAAAGATAGCCAACCAACGGTGAGCACCCAGGGCCATACCACTGCTCACCAGCTGTTGATACATTTTATGGATCGCACCATCTTCAGCCTCCACATGCTCCACCCAAGTCACCTTGGAATAACCGTTGGGAGTATCCCTAAATAACACTACTCGAGAGGAGCCTTCGACAATGTAAAAGAAATAGTGATGATGCGTGATAAATCATTGTTGGCACAAGAGTCCTTGCTTCTCTTGAGAAACACTTTTATGACGAGACAGTTCGACTTCATTGATCAGCAGTTGAGAGTCCCCATAAACTAGTAGTTGTTTCCTTTCGTCTGCAAGTTGCAAATTGAGTTTTAATGCCCGGGCTTCTGCAACATTGTTGAATTATATTTGCTTGAAGTTTTTTTTTGGCACCTGTCAATTGAGTCAGCTTGAAAGCCTCTTTAAACAAATTTATTAATTGTCTTTACACCTACCAATGGTAGTAATTTGAAAGTTTCGAATGCCTTTACTCGTCGGTGTGGAGGGTAGTTGCATTCACTGAGGGTGCGCACAGTCTTCTAGCCAGAAGACTCTCTCTTCAAGGAATTCTATCAATAAATTCACATGCCTTGTCTATGCTGTCACGTTTCCTCACAGGCGCGCCATCATTTTTGAGTAGACACCAGTACCTATTTCCCTTAGGAAACCTCGTAGCTCTCTCCAGCTGTGTCAAGACATAAATGTGAGATATGGGTGGAGATATCTCAAAATTAAGACAGTAATTGGCGTGGGCTGGTGCCATGAATAAAAACTCATAGCTGGTCTAGCATCGACAGTGACCCTTGTCATGTATGGATTTGACTTTGTTCGTAGATTTAGACAATTATCACTTCTTTTGACTATTATATTCGCTGATAAGTTTGATATTAATGTAGTTCGATGGATTTATTCATTGATTTGATTAGAATAGGATGTTGATTGATGTGGATCTCCAATTGCATTTTTCAATGACATAAATTTGATGCATGTATGGCCGCATGGTTCAGTTGGTAGAACACCATTCTGTCTTGTCGCTAACCCTTTAAATGTTTCATCAAGATCTGAATTTTGCCATGCGTGATGTAACCAAAATGATAAATGTCACCTCAAAAGATGTGTTGTAAATAGTGCCTTGGAAATTTTAAAAATGCAGAGTTACACCAATCAGCTTTAAAGGAATGCGTTGTAAGTTGTGGTGAATGGAACATCAGATAGTGGATTTCTTCAAGATTCTCCCAGTGACATGAAATTTCTGCTGATGATAATACTAGATTTTTGGGACAATCTTTTGTTTCGATGCATGCTTATTATGGTTATGTTAATAATTAGTGAATCTTTGCCATGGGACGTCCTTGTTTTCTATTCCAATAAAATTCAAATCCAATTATCATTTCAAGTCTAATGTGATGTTGATACATACTATTGATATTTGTTGATACTAATGCACAAATAAGATCTCGGTATAGGACCATTTTCAAGATAGGTTGGTCATTTATTAGCTAAATGCTATGGTGCTGATATCATTGTGTCTGATAGTGGTGATGATTCATTTGGCAGGGGTTAAAATCAGAGCTTAACATTGGAAATCAAGCAAAAATGAAGGCAAACAAAGTGGAGTTGGAAGTCTTTTTGAAATCAAAATCTGGAAAAAGCATTTTTTAATGCTTGTGATTACAATCTAGAGCGTCCACTTTCTGTCCTTGTTTTTTGTTTTAAACCAACTAAAATTTCTTTTTGGATTTAAAATTAATCAGTGATTGATTTTTTTATCAAAGTTGGGCTAAAAAAGAAAAAAAGAACCTTAGACATTTACTAGATTTCAATTTGGACTTAAAATTGAACAAGGCAAACTTCACATTTCAATTGGTGCTCCTAAAATGAACTCATCACTGCTTTGAGGTATAAAATGAACATGTGCATTCAATGTTTTTCAATCTTTTTCACAAAGTAATATCATCGAAAAGACGAATGCGCCTCTCTCGTGCCTCACAGCAATCTTGAGAATCAAAAGTCTTTTTATGATATTAAGTTGTCAAAAAGATTGCCTTCACATTTCATTTTGGGAAACTTAAAATTAACAAATCTTGCGAATGTGAGTGGAGTGCATCGCGAGTGTTCTCTCTTTGTTTCTCAACAAAGATCGATCAAACTACGGATCTACTTACTTGCTATTGTTCACCTTTAGAGGGCCTGCCTTGTGGGAAAAAGTAATCACCCAAGGGAACGACCCAACCGGGAACATGCTAAAGCCAAGCGACTTCCACCCGGGATATAAGTGTGGATATTGGAACAAAGGCCAATATCATGAGGATTATTCCGACGAGATGGACAGCAATGGACTCTCGCCGACGTTGGATAATCCCCCATGAACGGAATGCCCGAATTAGAACCCTTGTTTAGAAATTGGCCAAAACCTTATCTATCTTGTTGGTGCAAGAGGTCATGTCCTCTGAAGCCGCCCCACATAACATGCAGTCTTGTTGTGGAAATGGAAAGTATGCCATGGGAGATTCATGGGTACTAATGCTTGGCTGACCCGAATAAGTGAGTGTCGTGGAGGGGAGCCAGTGTGGTCAAGCATTTAGCCATTCACACAAGATATGCGCAGCTGGATTTATCCAAGTGGGAACCCAACAAGGTATTGTCTCATCAACCTAGGGTTGTAAAAAGTGCTTGGAATCAAAAACACTTTGCTTGGATTCAAAAATTTGGAAAACAAACATACACAAGAGCCTCAAATTTCAAACACCTTGGAAGAAACAAATATCCTTTGACGAACTTGCCCACTCTTGCTTTCCCTAGGGATCACATTCCTAGAGGTTTCTAAGTGTGCAAATTCTACCATCATTTGTTTCCAATAAGGATAAACATAAGGAACTTTTGCCCTATTTTCCTCGATTTTCGCATAAAGGACCTTGTGGAATGAGAAAGAGAATGGGACATCAGACATATGGTTTGAAAACCTAAGCAAGCAAGTGTCTTGGATAAAAAGAACCTCATTTAACCAAGATAAAAGACAAATTTGATTACACATGTGTTTTCTAACATGATCAAAATCCCAAAACCGAAGTTCAAAAAGCTTAGTCTGAAAGCTAGTGAGGAGCGTCTTGAGATCCTGAATTGTTTGAAAGGTTTACTTTCCTCTCATAGGAAATATAGCGTGTCCTTCAACACCGAGGTCTTGTAAGCAGAAGTGTCATCTAGGTCAAGTCTAGGATCAAATTCAATCACTTTCATCCATCTTTCAACCATCAAAATCAGTCAAAATCACCTCACCAACAACTCTTGGGAACTTTGTAAACATTTGTTATGCTAAACTTTTAGGCGAAATCAAAACCTCTTTGTTTGACTTAACACAACTAGTGAAACCATCATCCTATACACGAGTTCTCTCTTGGATAATACAACTTCCTAGGGTTTACGAGTTCATCTTGTTTGGCTTAACACACCTAGCCAAATTATCAAATCATCACCTCGTTTGACTTGACGCACTTAGTCAAACTATCATCTTGTAGGAGTTCACTCTTGGATAACACAACTTCCAAGAGTTTTACAATTACATTCATCACATTTTGTTTGACTTAACACACCTAGTCAAACCATCAATCCAATCACGAATCAGTCAAATCAAAGTCCTATAAGTTTAGCATTTCCTTCAAAGTTTCTTTAAGAGTTCCATTCATCCATATCACTCATCTTTCGTTATCTCATCCTCATCATCACTTTTATCCTTCAATTATCCTAGTTCTTTGCTTCTTTGAACCTAAGGTTTAGACCAATCTAAAGAATTAGAGGTTCATCTCTTATATTCTTGAAAATTGATGGTTCAAACTCGATCTCAACACAAGAAGGACATGGAATATAAATTTGATCCATCCATCATGAGCAATTCAAGTCAACCAAACTATCCAAGCCTTGCAATACCATTTGATTTCCAAAGCTTGTACAATGCATACATGGGAGCATTATCTCATACAAACATCAATGGTACAACGAATGTGAGTATGCCTGATCCAAAGTTTGGAACACCTTTCCCAATGATAGATTTAAATCCAAATCCAAATCTGCAAATCTATCAACCAAATGCTCAATGCATGAGTTTTTCAAACAACATTATCCCACAACATCCATACATACCAAGTGCAACTTTACCAAACATGACCATTTCAAATCCACACTTGGTAAACTTTGGGGTCAACATGTTTACAAATCCCCCTAATGTTGTTCAAAATCCTAGCAATATGTTGACGACTCCATATATTGATTCAAGCCAAGGTAACAACATGCGAAATCAAAGTTACCTAAATCCAAGCAATATGATTCCCAACCACAACAATGTTCAATTTCAATCTATCATGCCAAATCAAAACATCATACCAAATCATCCCATTTTTCCATCGATATCACAACAACAAATGGAAACCATCCAAGCAACCCCAACAATCAAAAGCATTCCCATTCCACCGCCACCGCCACCACCGCCAAAGCACAGCACGACCAATTCATTCTCCATCATGTTGCAAGCTGCACAAGAAGCTTCCCGCAAAAAGGCACTCCAAGCCCAACAAGCTACATAGCTAGTTGCTCAGCAAGCACAAGCGGCTCAAGTAGCCCAAGAAGCACAAGCGCAAGCAGAATTCTACGCACTATTGCAATCAATCCAAGAAGAAGTAGCACAACAAAGAGCCCAACAAAAAGCATTGTTGGCACAAAAACAACATGACGAACAACAAGCGTTGTTGGCTCAGCAGCAAACGCAGGCCTTACTCGCCCAACAGAACTTGCAACAGATTCCCACCGCAATTGTTGAAAACAATGATCAAGATCTATCCATCAATGAACACATTGAAGATGTTCCCATCTCATTCAATGATCAAATCATCACACACCAAGAGGCACTTTTCAATCACGATCAAAACTCACTGACAATACCCAACAATGATCAAATCCAAGAAACATTAACATCATTTGATCCTATGTTGGAGAACATTGACAATCCCTCCACCAAAATTGTTGAAAACAATGATCAAAATCAATCCATCAATGAGCACATTGAAGATATGTCTACCCCATCCATTAATCAAATCGTCATTCATCAAGAGCCACTTTTTAGTGATCTATTTCAAGATGTGTTACAATTATTTAATCCCATTGACATAATCTACAATCCATCGACCAATGATAATATTGAAAATGTCTCTACATCACCTTACGAGTTAGAGGACATATCTCAAGAATGTATTCCAAAGCATGATCAAAATCTTCTGTCAAGGTCTAGCAATGTTCCTTCCCATGACATATTGACATCCTTTGACCTCATGGTTATGGATATTGAAGGAATCCCTAGCTCAACATTTGATCCAAATCCACACAAAGCTCAAGAGAATATGGAGCCACTTCCCATTCCTAATAACAATGTCCAAGAACCCCTTGTAGACAATCCATCCTTTGAAATTGACCTATGTCAAGAACTTGATCAAAAGCATGGTGAAAGCAATCCCAGAATTAGTCAAAATCAAAAATTTGTATCTCCGAGATACTACAATGATCTAATGGGCACTCTTTTATCTATACAAGATGCTGCAAATGATGACCACATCCACATAGGACATACTCCTCCATCTACCAATGAGATGCTTTCTTTGGATGGACACGCAGATGATCTTCATTCAAAACAAGAGTCTCATACTCTGGAAATCATTACTGGGAAACAAGAGTCTCCTACTCTTAACATTGGTACACATGATCAAGATATAGAGAAATCCAGAGACATGTCAAAAATGGGTCATGAAGAAGGCTCCTACAAAATTTGTGAATCAGAAACATCCTATGAAATGAGTCATGAGGAAGAATTTTGTGTAGACAGCAAAGCATCAACACTTCTTGAAAAAGCACTACGATCTGATATGTCACAAGATCAAGTTGAAGATATCAATCTGGCATTCATCCCACATGTGGAGGATCCTATCACTTATAAAGTTGGATCACTCACCTTTTTAAAGGCTAGCTATCTCATCAATAAAGAAGCTGACACATTTGAAGGTTCACCACAGAGCAGAAAAGGAGAAACACCTTGTTTCCAAGGGAAATCATATCCTTTTGCAAATAAAATGTTTCGACAAATGAATTATCAAGGCAGAGGATTAGGCCTACAGGAACAGGGTATCCTAGAACCAGTGCAGATTTTTGGCAATCCTAAGCATCAAGGCCTTGGTTACTCAACAATCAAGGGATCTCAACATACTGGTAATATCATCACCATACTGGGGGCAACTTCGTCTCGAGCAAACATCAACATAGGGAGCACGAAGAATCCTTATGATGAAACTGATGCCAATACTACAACCTGCCATGTCACGAATCTTCATCCACCTATCACCCCATCCACAAATTGGGACCAACGTCAAAAGAAAGATTTGAATCAAAGGACAAAGCATGAAGGACAAATCAAATACAAGTGGATACCAAAGATTACAAAGAAATATTATCCCTATCAAACTCCATCAGTCAAAGAAAGTATGGGGCAAAATAAAAATGGGGCAAGTATCCATCAAAGATTTCCACAAAGGAAAAAGCAGGCTTCTCAAGCAACGTACAAAGTGTATCAATTAGTTGGTCCAAATTCCATGCACACTTCCATATCCACCCATTATTGCTCATCTTCCCAAGTTTGGAGAGTCAAAGGTTCCAAACCATCGACCAATCCATCTGTCACTCCTAAACACACTCCATCCACGCCTCCACGCATGATATCCAATTCTCACATTGACCATGTATTGGTGGCGACCCTTCATCATAAGGATTCAGAAGGCACCCTATCACGATGGGCGCACAAAGACAAAGTTAACTTCGGTATCAGCAAAGCAGATCAAAAATTTCAAAAGTTGCATTCAAGTGCATGTATCTTGGCAAGACAACTTCTACAAGCAGGATATCGATGGAACATTATGACAGAAGCATCAACATCAACACCACCAGGTGGTTCAACATCAGCTTAAAATCTCTCAGAAAATACAAAAAAAAAATCAGAAAAATGTCCTGAAAAAATGGTCACTTTGATGAAAACCTGGCAAACAGGCATCTTGGCGACAACAAAAAAATCCAAATAATACAAAAAATCCAAAAAAATCAGAAAAAGTATTGAAAACAGTCAAGAAAAAAATCGTCCTCTAGTGAAAACCATTTTGGTGGCGCTTTGGACAAGTACCATGATGAAAACATGGCAAACAGGCATCATGTGTAGAATCGAGCATCTACGTGTGCCAGTTCAGAAGAAAGCATCTTATCGCATCCATAATGAAGCCAACATTCCATCCATATCATCCGTTCATCCATGAACCATTTATCCAATCCATTTTCCATCTACATCCATACTCCAAGTTATCTTGATCTTGGAAAATTTTGGAGCACACTTTACACTTGTTTATGGTAAACATCTTGACATAGGTCATTTTCATTGATCCCATCATATCCAACATTATCTGAGCCTTGAAGCATTATCCGAATGAGCGTTCCTCTATTCGAACACCTTATCTTATCGCAAGATGATCCATATCCATTCATATCCAAGAATCTACCCATGGTCGTTCAAACATTGCTAGACACTGGGGGCAGATATTTGCATCTTGCTTCGAGAATAAATCTTGATGTATATCATCCAACTTATGAAGTGATCCGAACATTGGCAAATACGAAATAAAATTAGTCGAAGTACTTGTGATCCAAAATCCAAGTCACTAGCCCATGGCATATTTTGACAAGAATACATTCCTTATCATGCTCTATCTTTTGTCGAACATCAATCCAAACAATCCGTATCAGTCTCATCTAGTGCACACATCAGCGTCACATCAAATCATCAAAATAATTTTGTTCCAAATCAAGCTTCATCAATCTTGACCAATTGAATCCAATCAATCATCACCTTGTTTGACTTAACACACTTAGTCAAACTATCATCTTGTGCATGAGTTTACTCTAGGATAACACAACTTCCTTGGGTTTACAAGTTCATTATCATCACTTTGTTTGGCTTAACACACTTAGCCAAATTATCAAAATCAACACCACCTCGTTTGACTTAACACACTTAGTCAAACCATCCTCTTTTGTACAAGTTTACTCCAAGATAACACAACTTCTTGGAATTACAAGTGCATTATCACTTTCGTTTGACTTAACACACTTAGTCAAACTATCCATCCATCAATCTGATTGATCAACATTAAGCTTGGTTTTCAACAAAATCCCAAAACAAAGCACTGATATCATATCATGTCCATATCCGAATTGTCAAAATCATGCGAAAATTCCAAAAACATTCAAAACATTCATCAAAAAATTCCAAAAACATGCAAAAACTCATTCAAAAAACCAAAAACATCCAAAATCATCAAAAATCCAAAAACATGTCAAAATATCAGAAAATCTTCAAAAATTTCATCATTTAGTCTTGTCAGTTTTTTCTACCTTGTCGAACTACGTCGTCTCTGAGCTTGAACGTTGGCAAGGTTGATCTTTGATCATCCCCCGAGACGGTTGGGTCAGTCCTTTAGGCGTCCGTCGCATTGGCAATCTGTTTGCCCATCTAGTCTGCATCTTAAGTCAGTCCTTTAGGCAATAAAATGGCAATCCATTTGTCCATATTATCATCAAGTCAGTCCACCACCAGTCGAACTACGTGGTCTTTGAGTATATAACGTAGGCAAGGCTAATCTATGGATCAGCTCCCGAGACCCCTAGGATAGATCTTTAAGTTAGTCTGTTCATTGTAAAATCTTGAAAATACCAAAAACATTGTAAAATCTTGAAAATACCAAAAACATTGGAAAATCTTGAAAATACCAAAAACATTTGTAAAACATCTTAAAATTTCAAAAAAACAGCCTCAAAACATTTGAAAAAACCAAAATGGTACATCCATTTCATCTCGCTTTCACTCATGATTGTCGTCACTCATAATAAAGCATCGTCGCCTTCATCCTTTGGTAAAGCAGTCAGACGCAAGTTTAGCAGGTTCCAAAGTGAACACCTAATCGTCAGAGTCTCAAGTCTAGATCCGTAAGTCAACAAGTTGGTCAACTCGGAGTATCAATAGCTTATCACCCAATCAGTCCTACCAAAACCCTGATCACTACATGTCCTAGGATGAAGCTTTCCCACGATGGACATAAGCATCAGGTACCCCACATTAGTTTAGTCCTGGCTAGCGATACGAAGAACATTAGCTTGTTTATTTACTTTATCTTGGTCTTTTTGACTTATCTTATTTTGCGCTCATTCCAAGGACCTCTCGATGATGCCTAAACAAAACAGGTTTAGAGAGAAAGGAATGGGGCAATGATCATTATCTTTTTATCTGCTGTGCTTGTTGGATGTTCTTGTAAAATAACTTGGCGAATACTTGCTTTGTTGGGTCCGTCCTAGCAGGGTTTCCGTATGTCAAGTGTGAACAAGAGCACTCCTATCTGATTGTCGAGTCAGAGTCCATCACACTAGGCGCAACGCCATCCTGGTTCTTAATACCTTGATGCATCGCCCCTATGTGTGTTATCAAACATAAAGAAAGTTACGCTCTTTATCTCCCATTCCTGGATAAGCAATACATCATCATCTTTCATCATCATCTCTAATAAAGTTAGCTTGTTGAACTTCTGCATCTTCTTGGATTCAAGGGTTGATCCCTCTCATTCTTCTATCCTATCTCATTCTTCTATCCACTTTCATGCTAACAATGCATCCATCTTGCATCCATCTTGCATCCATCCTGCATCCATCCCGCATCCTGCATAATCACATCATCTCATTTTCATAATCATATAAGTTGTTTAAAATAATATAGATTTGTTATTCTAAGCATCTTCCAAACATCTCATCTACATCATCATTACCATCCATACATCCATTTTGAACCTCTTTGTCGCGAGATCCACCTCAAATTGTATCTTTTTGCTTGATCTCTCGAGGGGGCAATGTACTAACGTACTTATTTTCGCCGGAGCATCTGAAAAATTGAAATTTTTTTAATGTCGGCAAAATCATTCTTTGAACCAATGCAACAAGTACATTGCTTCAAAGAGGGGCAAAATGTAGACATGCAAAAATAACAATCAGGCATCATACAAATTAACATTCATTTCTGCTATTAATCAATTAAAATATTTATTGATTAACTTCCTAAGGTTCATTAAATAAATCAAATTATTTAATCCCTATGTTCTTCTCATTTGATTTAATAAATCAAACAAATCAAATATCAAATCCCTAAAATCCCCTAAGTTAATTAATCTAAATTAATTAACTTCTAATCACAATTACCATTCTCTAGCTTTTGACTCAACTAGAGTCAAATCTAAACTCCTAACTAACCCACCCACTTGCACCAATAAATCATTTATTTGATTTATAATTCCTCTAATTACATTCAAAATGGCATCATAATGGAATATTCTTCCATTTTGAATCTTCCCCCCAAAAGGGACTTGTCCCTTCCAACAAGGTTTTAAATGCTATTTGCACAAGTCAACATAGCATTTATTACACCTTTCATCCCCCCAAAACATGTCAAGTCATGCAAAATTCAAATTCAAATTGGCACATTGGCCAAGACTTGCACATTCCTCACCCTCTCACAACTTGACAAGTGGCACCTTGTCATTGGCTTGTGAATTATCCCACATTCATCTAAAATCACTCAATCTCCTACTCTTGAATCTATAAAATGCAAAGCATTTCAACACAAATAATACACAACACACAACTCATCTTCATTGCAAGGTTATTCTCTTCACTTGAGAATCAATCTTGCTCATCACCACACCATTTGCTCAGCACTATTTTTTGATTGCAAGGTCACTCTCTTCATTTGAGAGGATATCTTGCTCATCATTTGGCATTTTTTTTGCTTATCAAGGGGGTGGGAAAGGGCTTTTCTTTCCACATTTCAAAAGGCACCACTCCCACTATGGGATAGATATGGATACTATTTTAATATGCTTTCAAGTTTTCTTATTTGGTCTTTTAGAATTTTGTTTAGCATGCTAGATATGATTCATTATCTCATAGGGATTACTATAATTTGCTAACAATGTTATTCTATGTCAATGAATTCACCATTTTGCAGATTTTAGTGTCCACAGTAGCTTCTAAATATCATCAATGTATTAAGTTTCCCTATAATAACAAGGAGATTACCATTCATGGTGATCCAAAACCTTTATATTATTATAGAGGGCTAGAGGATAAATATTCTAAAATATTGGTGAACCTTATAAGGTTCACCAATTTAAAAATTATGGGGTGATTTATCTCAAACCTAGAAGAGTTTGATGCCCAATTATATCTAGATAATATACCTATTTTGATGAAGAAGAAAACTCACACTTCCAAATTGTCACACAAATTTGCAAAAAAATCAGATTACACTAGATTCCATAAGTGATAAACTCAAAGAATTGACAGTTACATAATTCAATTTAAATCATCTTCCAATTGCACAAATACACATTTGAATTGTAGATAAATCAAAGAAATTTATTCATTCTAGTTTCATGAAAGTTACATTATATTTCTCAGGCACTTCATTGCCCCTTAACCTTATTCAACATCTCACCTCGTCCTTACACTGACCTTCTTTTCTTCCAATCTATCAGGAAACATCTTCTTCCATGGATTCTAACCTTTTAAGAACTCGGTCTCTTCATACTTTGCTCACATTATTGTAGAAACCTGCAATCAATGTTTAGTTCTCCTTGGACTGAGTCAACCCCAACTACTTTCCTTTTCTTTTTTTAACATCTTCTTTGGTTGCTACCATTCATACCCTAAAATTTACCCAAATTCCATTCGTGGCCTAATCGCCACTTCCACACTCTACACAACACGATGGACATTCATATGTTGTGACCCTTTAATCTATTATGATTCACTCACTTTCCAATGTTTGACATAAATCAACTCAGCCTCAAGTCTTCACTCTACAAGTTCCCATATCACACACATAGTGAATCACTATCACATATCTGCACCATATCATCAGCCTTCAAATAAGTCTTCTTCATATTTTAAAATTACTCCATTCACATCATCCTTTCATTCATGCGCCTTCCTTCTCATATATTTCCCATGCCATCTCTTACCTATTCGACCCATTTTTTAAGCTCGACTCACCCTTATGCTTGCTTCTTTATTTAAGCTTTCTTCACCCATTGTCTCCTTACCAATATGTAATGTCCCCAAATTTATGGATAAGTGACTTAATTAATTTAATTGATTAAGTTGTCCAAAAAATTAATGATATTTCTAAAAAATGACTTTAATCGATTATTTGAATTAAATTAAGTGATTAATTAAATCATTTTATAAAGTGATTTGGTGAATGGTGCAAAAAGTGACTTAGGGAATATTTAAAATATTACTTTGTAAAAAGTCACTTATCTAAGGAATGTAAAAATACAAAAAGAAGAGGAGTAAGCATTCGACACTTTTGAATATGCATATCTTTCTCATGGCAGTCTGAACGAGTTTTTTGGGTTTCAAGAAAAACCCTACATCTTCCATTTCGGCTGTGGAACATCGGCCCTAGTTGGAAACGACAGTGAAGATCAAATTGGCGAATCATTTTGAGTGATATAGTGAAGAGGATAGAACATGTTTATACCTCAGAGTCGAGTTACAGTTACAGGCCAATACATATTCACGGGAATGAGTTGGGAGTTCTATATGTATTATTAAGGACATGTTCTTTTGAAGAAGTCCATGGCGCACCCTCTGATAGGTCTGAGACACATTCCCAGGTCGTATTTTAGCAAGAGAAAGGTAGATTAAAGATGGACGTTTTTTGCTGAGAAGAGCCGACCCTAAAAAAGTCTTGTGCTAGGATGTTGTCACTTACTGGAGGCTGAGAAAGAAGCGAATGCAACTCCATAGGCTGGACACACCCCTACTCAGAAGTCACGGGTGCCAAAGGAGTCTATTCTTGCTGCTCTCACAGACTGAACTCCCCTAAAGACATCTTCTTCACTTCCAGGTCGGAATCGATTAAATATTCAGGTCTGAGTATTTACTGTTGTTTTGTTGTGGAGGTTTTGGCATGTTGAAAATTGAGATAAATATTGTGTACCATGAGAAAGTCTTTCAAGTCCAAAGTGTTGTAACTACATCACTGTTAGTTAGTTCCAGAAAACACCATTTTTCTATTGTTGTTCAAACATTGTAATTTTTGTTCTCCAAGCAACATATCTTCTTGAGTCCTGGAAATAGAATGAAATCCTGTTGCTGCTAGGCAATATTTGAAGCACCCTTCAACTCCTTATTAGTTATGAGACTTGGAGATAACATTACTAGCATTATTCGAGCTTATTAATCATTGTGTCAACCTGAGAGTGAAGTTCTAGAAATATAATGTCTTACATTTCAATTTCAATGGAGAATGCCTGAGTTTATTGTGGCAGATTGAAAATAGATTATTATTACTGTCTTGAACACTTGAAAATACAAACAACTAAATCCTATGCTATTGTTACAGTCTACAAAATATTTCTGAGTGTTCCTTTTATGCTGCAAGGTGTTTTGGCAAGGTAATCTGCTAGTATTGCTCTGTCAATGAATTAATGTTTGTAAAGGCTGCTTATATATGTAAACTCAAAAAATACTAAACTGCTTCCCTTCACATCTGAGACACTTATATGCATTCATTGGAAAAATTAAAAAAACTTACATTACGCTGCATTTACCAATTCAGTTTCAGTCAAATGCACCTTTTCATTTGAGCTTTAAAGGTTCATGTTATCATCATTTGCGCCAAAAGACAAAAGGAAACAATAACCAGCAGTTAAGAGCTTGCAAGACAATTCTTTGTTAGAATTCCGGTGCATCAAAATAAATAAAATTGGATCAGATTTCATAAGGCTCTTTACACAATCTCATTGTTCGGTTCACTATTTCTCCCTTCTAGCGCAGTACTCTGTTTCCATGCTTCACCCTTTGTTATTACTACCACACCACCTTATTTTAACGACCCTCATACTAAGTGTTACAAATAGTCATTGGTGCATCTTTATTACCTTCCAATCTTTGTTTAAATGTATTTCCTTATCCTCTTTATGTAGCTACCAAATATCTTCAACCAAGCTTATGCTATCCTCTTTCTTGCCCATAGTTTTCCTTCCTCATAGCCCCGATTCATGGCGAATTCAACTTCACATTCCCCACGTGCTATCCATCTCAATGAAGTTTCTTCTTCTTTCACCAGTTCCACGCCCCTCTATGGTTCTCAGTCTGAATTAGATTTCCATTTAAAAGTGTCAAATATTTATTTTCAAACTTGACCTCTCTTCTAGGGGCGTGCTCTCCCTTCATTTCATTTTGGATATTTATATTGTTCATACCTAAGGCCATGACCCTTGGGATTCACATTGGAAATGGATATCAAAACCAAAACATTATAACCCTTTAGCTTCTTGTTCACATATATTTTTTCACCATTAAAGTACATCAAAATATGGCGTTTAATCGATCATGAAACTACCCATAGAGAAAAGGAAAGCGAAACCAAAATGACCAAGTCAATCCAATTTTTTTTTGGTCAATGTTGATTGCACATTCACCTGGATGCTCCTGCATCAGACACATCGGGTAAGAAATTTGTGAGCATGAGCTCACAAAACTGGAGTTGAGTGATAGAACCACTCTTCAAGACTACAACAATCTCCAATGAAATCCGTTGCTATCAGTCCGAAGTACTTCACCAAATCGTCTGACCTCCTTTGCCAAGTTCTCTTCCTCTTCTCTCCATGCCCTCCTCTATCATGTGTTGATGGGTGTTTTTGCTTCTTCTCAACACAGGCACTACACAAGTACAATTCCTCTCTTCAAAGGTAATTTCTACAACTAAGTTTTAGAAATCACCCCAAGGGCTTTCGGGTGTCAGGTCATGACAACGCTTGGAATAGTTCAATTGGTTGATGTGATTTTCTAGTAATCATAAGGTGGCCTTTATGGTTCACTAAGTTGGAGGGAATTGGATCTTCAAATGGAGTTTCTTAAGATATTGAAAAATGAGTTGCAATTGCTACAGATTCAAAACAACAATCTAAAACTCCATATTCAACATCAGATTTAGCTTCTAAAGGATACTGGAATCTTGATTTAACTTCTATTCTCAAAGAAAATTCAAAAGGGAAAAGGGATGAGAAAGTTCCTAGACTTGAAATTAATGATAAATAGTGAAAATGGAGGATGCTACAGTGGACAACCTTCCCAATACTAAGTTTCACTCAACCAAAATGTCTCACAGTCTCATGAAACTAGTGATATCTTCTAAGGTCTGCATATTGTCAGCTGTTCATTCACCATAAAGCATGAATAAAAGATGAAGTTTAAGTGCAACAATGAATTACTGTTCAGACTAGCTTTACACTATTGTTCATCATCAATAAACAACAAAAAACATGAACATGGAAGGGCATCAACTCAATAACATTCTTCAACATCAATGGACAACATGAACTAAACTACTAAAATTAACTCTAAAACACCAAGAATAACAAAGTAAATGTTAACTAAATCTATCAACTTTGAGAAGATTGAATTATGAAACATGTGAGGAACATAAGAATCCACCAAAACAATGAAATTTATGCAACATGTCCTTACAACAACTCAACTCTCCTCCTTGAAAATGAGAGGGGACCCCTAATTATAGTTTTCAAAAAGTGAAATGAATGGCCAGGATTTACTTTCATTGTGTGGCCAAGATTCATTTTACACTAGGGTTTCACCTACCCCCAAAAAATAACAATATACAATACATATTTTGTCTCATTCCTATTTTGTCATCTAGTGACCTGACACTGTAGTGCTTTGTCCTTTAGTGGCTGCTTTATTTTCCAGCTAAGTTGCTACTTTGTCAAGTATTCATCATCTATGATTGTATTTCCTTCATTTTTCTATTGGGTGGCATACTCCACAATTTTTTTTTTTATATTAAATATAGAGTAAACAAAAAATACAGATCATATGAATAGATTGTTTATCCCACCATCATATCCAAGTATCCCACATAGCAGTAGTTCAGGATCCCCATTATAGTGTATAAAAAATTAACCCAGATAGTATCCAAAATCTCCTAATCTACCCCTTTACATGGTAAGAACAAAAAAATATAGTCTCAGCCGAGTGAGCCCAGAGGAGGTCCATCTTTCCTGTATCAAAAAGATTAGTTACACCATATAGACATTACACATATACAAGTATACCACTACACATTTATAATTACAACAATTATAGATCAAAAAAGGATATGTAGCATAAGATTGTTCACAGGAAGTTCTATGAAGCTCTATGGTCACCACTCAGAATAATTAAGGTTTGTGCAACAATCAGCTCCTCAACTGAAGGTGGACCTGTCTGATTTTTATGCTTTGTTTCCTTGTTTAGTCCTCTAGCCAGATCCTGACGAAATGCCTCTAAAGCTCTTAGAAACACATCCACATTTGGATGTCCTTCGGGCCACAAGTGACCATATCTTGCTTCCATGATGTCTATGGTGACCTTCCTGTCCTATAAATAACTCCAAAACCTGTCCTTTGAGAGAGCCACTGTGATATAGACCTGCATAGAAATGTTATAGAAGATGAGTCTCTAAGAAGACTTAGTAAGCAACCTCTTTCTTCCTTGAAAAACATCTTCATTCCTTGCTTTCCAGATATACCATAAAATATTAGAGGACAAACATAACCAAAATAGCTTAGCAGTTGTCCTCTAATATTTTATGATTAAATATAAAGTGTCTGATTCCTTTGGCTGCCCACCCTTTTGCAGAGCAGCCTTGGATTAGTGCCAAGGGTTTCCCTTTGTGCTTCAAATTCCACCAAATAGACCTATGGGTGTGAATAGTCCCAAAGTCCCCATTGGTGAAGTGATGATTGTTTAGATGTTTCTTCATTATTTCTTAGGCCTTCCAAATAGCCCTAAAGACATTGGACCCTATAGGTAGCATAATATCCTCACTACTAATGATATCATTGATAGGTAAGGATTTCCAAGCCTTTGAATGCTTGGGAACAACTCTGATTATGTTCTGTCAGACTAGGATTTTCCAGGGTTCCTCCCCTTCCAAAGCCCCAAAGACCGATTTTGATGCAAGGGCAATGCCCTACATCTTTAGGTCTTTCAATCCAATCCCACCTTTAGAATTTTCAATAGTGCACCACTCCCATTTAACTACATGCCTCTTCATTTTCCCTTTCCCATCTAACCAGAGGAAATCCCTTATTCTTTTTTGAATCTCATTGAGTTGGTAAGAGTTAAAAAACCAAGCAGAAGCAAAGTAGATGCTATATGAAGAGAGAATCTTCTGAAATTTTTTCAATCGGTCGGCTAATGAGAGAAATTTTCTATTCCACTAGAAGATTTTCCTTTCAATTTTCTCCTGAATCTAGTGCCACATCTCCTTTAGATCTGGCTCCACCGCAAAGGGGATCCCAAGATACCTTACAATTTTCTAAGGGCCACCCCACTATAGCACAAAATTATTGATCCAGTTTAGGGGCCTATCTTTCCAGCCCAACAACCAAGACTTAGATAAGGCAAGCTTTGCACCTAAGGCCAAGCAAAAAAGTTCCAGTTTCCTCATCAGGTTTGCAAAGTTTCTTTCTTTCAGGAGCAACAAGATGGCATAATTATCAAAAAATTGGATATTGAGGAGTTCATTTTCATCCGGCAACCTAACTCCTCTTACCCTAGAGCTAGTGAGTTCTCCCTCAATAGATAGTGCAAAGCATCTAAAGCAATGAAACAAAGTGTCGGGACTAGGGGGCACCCTTGCCTTATAGATCTCTCCAGGGGGATCTCTTGGGTGGACACAACATTTATTTCAACTTGGGCAATGACATCTTGGAAGATATTTTTGACCATATGACAGAAGGTTCCAGGGAGACCAAAGGCTTGCAGCATTAGAAATAGAAAGTACCATTCAATCCTATCATAGGCCTTTTCAAAATCAAGTAGCATCATTGTTGCATTCTGCTCTGTCATCTTTGCCCAATTCAAGGCCTCCCAACGGGTGATCAATTCTCAAGAATATATCTACCCTTTATAAAGCTCGTCTGAGTAGAGTTTATTATAGAGGGGAGGATTAGGGCAACCCTATCTGCCAGGATCTTGGCCAAAATCTTATAGGAGACATTTAAACGAGTGATGGGCCTCTAGTTCTTGATTAGAGATCTGTCACCTTCTTTTGGGATCAGTTTGATCACTCCCTATTAATTTTTCTGCCAAGAGAATCCTTCTCAAAGGCTTCCTTGTATACCAGAAGCAAGTCATCTCAAACCCAATCAAGGAATTTTTTATAGAATTCTATCGGAAGTCCATTAGCTCCCGAGGATTTGTCATTCTTGAGAGAGAGGATATCTTTTTTTACCTCTCCTTTTGTTACCTCTTTCCCTAGTTCCTTTGCCATATCCTCATTGATCTTCTTAGGGATGACGTTCTTGATATGCTCCCTTGCCTGAATGTTATTTTCCAATACGTCATATGAGGAGAAGAGGTCTTTGTAAAATTGAAAAAAAGGGCCTCCTTATCTCCTCTTGGTTGGTCACTGGAGACCCTTCAAGAAAGATGTAGTCAATCTGTTCTCTGGCCTATTTTTCTTTAATGTACCTGAATAATAACTTAGTGTCTTTATCCCCATTTTCCAACCAATTCATCTTGGCTCTTACTCTTAACCCCTTGATTATGTTATTATGGAGTCTCCTGAGCGAGTCTTTGGCTATAGCCAACTTATCTGCAAGGGTTTCATCCTTGTGGTTGGCTTGCAAATCATATTCAGCTTGGAGAAGTCTGTCCTGAAGCAGGACCTCTCTTCTTCAACTATCTTTGGATTTTTTCTTCCCAACTGTCTGGAAGAGATCCCTCCAACCTGCTGTATTCAATGACCATCTATCAATAGGGGACATGGATTTGTACATCCAGTTATTAATTTTACTAAGGCACAAAATATAATTTATACAATCCGTATCCCTTAGGAGACTGGTATTGGTTCAAACATTGTTACAAAATCCATCAGCTTTAGGCACCCCACTCCTCATACAAAAATTGGCCCTAATGGGATGGTGTTCCGAGAGAGAGTAGGGGCAGACCTCAATCTTGCAACCTTCTTTCACCATAGAGTCCGAAAATAAATCCTTGTTGACATAAAATCTATCTAATCTATAGTAAATTATTCTGCCCCCTTTCTGAGAGTTACACCATGTAAACCAGATTGCTTGGGCATCCTTCTTCTGGCCTTCAATAGGGTCCTCAATCCTAAGCCTGGATTTCATCCTCTGCCAATAGAATCTTTCATTTCCTTTCCAAACAAAACCCATTTATCCTTATCCTTTTCCACAAAGTTGAAGTCCCCTCCAATGATCCAAGGGATATCCTGTAGAGAGTAGAGCCAGTTCCAAAGAGCAATCCTATCTTTATAATCATTGGGAGCATAGACTGAGCACACCCCAAAGTAGGTTGTGCCATTCTTAATAACCACCTAGACCACCATGTTGCATGGGGAGACTCCTAAGTTGCTTACATATTGACCCAGTTGTTTTCAAGTAGGAGGGAAGCTCCCCCTTTACCTTTTTCATGATTGGTAGTGAATTGTGTTGCATCCTTCCATATGAATTTTAGGCTAGTTTGAAGAGCGAAACCAATAGATTTTACTTCTTGCAACATGAAAAAATATTTCTCCTTCTTTTGAGCTAGGAACCTCCTCACCACATGTTTCCTATCAGGGGTTTCAAGCCCCCAGACATTCCAGGAAATACAATTGACTTCTATTAGTTTAGTTCATTGGGGGGAGGTCCTTTATTACTCTGAAAATTGTCAAAACATTTAGGAAGCCTAGTTTCAACTTCCACCCTTTTTGTACTAGGGGGGATGATCCCACTAAGCTTATTTCTCTTATCCTTCTGAGGATGAGATGAATCATTGTCCAATGGGGCTTTAGAAAAGTCTAGGCCTTTCTTCTTCCTGTATCTCTGAGTCTTTTTCACAGTGATTTCCATGGAGGTCTCCTCACCATCAGTCACATCCTTAGTAGACATAAAACCTATGTTATTTGCAAAGTCCATGCTTGATTGTGATGCATAACCATCAGAGCTCATCACTCCACCATGAGGGTTGGGAAGATTTTACAAAATGTTAGGAATCAATATTTCATTTACTTTCATGTTTCGAACTACAAATGAAATAGTGCTATGTGATTTAGGGTTTTTTGATTTATTCCCCAAGTTCTCATTAGAAAGAGAATCTTGGGCCACTTCTTTGTTTTCATTTGGTCTCCCACTCCGGAATTCATCCAGATCCTGGAGGCTACTCCTAGCTGCTAGAGTGTTACTTTCCCCTCTAAGGGTGAGTATTGTTTTCTCACTGTCTTTATTCAGGAGGCAACCATCTACAGGCGGCTCCACCTCAATATTCTCTTTGAAAACTTTAGAATTAAAGGTATAAATTCATTTATCTGATTTAGGCTTAGAGCCATTAGGTGGTTTATTCTGCCTTAATTTTAGAAGAGCCAACTACTGTGCATTCAACTTTAAGTTGTTTTCCAACCTAGCTGAATTTCTCAGGTCTCCAGGCTCGAGATCCTCATTCTCTTTTAGATTCCCTTCATTACGGTTATTCCTTTTTCTTAAATTGTTTTCTAATTCACAAAGAACAAAATTTAAATTTTCTTCTATATGAGTTGCTACAGTATTATGGTTGCTCAATTTAGAGTTCTCCTCTTTTGAAGAATTAATCCTTAATGAATTATTGGAGGTAGGATTTAGAGTTTCTTCAACAAGTTGATGTGGTGTGGAGTCAAAAAGTGCAAAGTCCCCAACATTACTATCTTTATTTTCTGCTCGGTCCTCCATTTTAGAGGTTTCCTTATTATTTTTATTACTATTTCTATTAGGCCCACCTGAGGTGGGTTTCAAATATGTTTTGTTTCTTATTAGAGGACAATTCCTCCTTATGTGACCTTCATGCCTACATAGATAGCACACATTAATACCTCCAAGGGTTTCAATTTCACAACATAATGTACCAATTTTTAAATGAATCTCAATTATTTCCAGCAAATCTTTGCCCGGTGACAGAGAAACTAACACCCAAGCATCAAAATGAGGGAGAGGAGTTTTTCTATCATCAATTTTTAATACATTTCGATATGGTTCCATTAACAACGGAACAAATTTTCATAATCTCGGGGGGACATGTTTGATTGTTAACCATCGAGGGATGGAGAGGGCTAAGACTTCCTCTTCCACTACCTTCGGATTCCAAGCTAGAGCCAGAAAAACCACCGAGCCCACATTCCAAAATTGCTTTTTAATTGCCTTTGATTGTGAGCTAGGGTTACAAAAAACAAAAACATATAAACCCTTCTGAATCATGCGACAGTAATAAAATTGGATACCATGTTTTTTCTCCCAAATTTTAGAGAACCATTCTTCCATATATTTTCTGGCCGGAACCCTATTAGGGTCGATGACCTCAAAGAAAATAGCAATTTTAACCAATTTATTGTCTTCCTCTGCAATTGCTTCATCCAAGGCATTATTGGGAATCAAAATGTATTTCAAGGGAGAAGTCGAGGAAAGCTTACCTTGTCATTCTCTGCCATTTTTTTGCACCTCATTTGGACCTCCAATTGAGAATTTAGCACCCACTGAAAACCTTCCTCTTCCTCCTGCGACAATATCACGAAAGGATTTAGGGGCAACATTATTAACCGAATGGATGGAGGCATTAATGCCATTAATGCCCAATGGATCCGTATCTCCATCCATCACTTTCAAATCTTTCACAAAGGCCATGCATGTGGCCACACCTGAGCCTGGCTATCGGCACAAAAACACCAACCCGCATAGGACAAGCAAGCACAAGTGGAAATACCACCTCAATGTCGAGAGGATTGTGGGGGAGCGAATGAGATTCAGACGTGGAGGAGGGTTGAGCCTCCTCCACATATGGGATATTTTGCACACGCGAGCAGATCCTAGTTGCAGAGCATATCAAACCCTCAAATCGCCATATTATATCATCTTACTCAACAAATTTCCCAATCAATACCTGAAGTTTATCCATAATGTCAGATTGAAGCACCTGGAAGGTCAGCCTCTTAAATCTGTCTGCGATCTACCCCCAGTGTTTGGTGTATTGGGGTGTGGCCTTGACTACCTATTCAGATTGGGTGAACACTCTTGCAGTGAAATCCATAAATTTTGGCTTGAGTGCATCAACTATTCCTTGTTCCATATTTTTATGAAAAAGAGGCCTAATATTTTCTGGATCGAGTTCAAGGGTTGGCATCTTATAATCCACCATTAGTTTAAGGTAATCCTCGTCGTCTGCTCTATGCTTAGCCACCCATTCGAGGTCAAGCTCCACCTCATGCAATACCATTTCTAGGACATCCCTCCGGTGATCCAAGCCCATCTTCCAGGTTTCCACAAGCCAACAATCATCCTTGGGCATCACTAATTCTTTCCCCCATATGCTCTCAGGCATCTTAAGAATGGCCTCAAGCTTAGGATAAGTGATCCTATACAGCTCGGTAAACCATTGAAATATATTTTTCATGCCTTCTAGCCACTTTTGTAAATCCTTGAATTTGCTAATCATTCGAGTAGCATCCTTTATGCCTTCGTCACCATTATGCACTACTTGTTGAATCCAATCCACAGTGGCCTTGGTCCAATTCTTCATTTTTTCCATCCGGGTGAGTTCTTGAGAAAGGAGCGGGGGCACGGAGGATGTCTTCGGGGCCTCTTTTTCCTCTAAGGATATCAATTTTTGAATATAGGCGGTGAGATTCGCCACTTGTGCCTTCAATTCTTCCTTCATGGACTTATCCATGTTCATCTTTTGTACTATCATGGCCACCGACCCTCAGAGCTCCTCAATTTTCTACTCACTGGTTGCTGGGCCCAAGATGATAGTAGAAATTTTGTAACTAACCCCTTCTCCCTAATTTGTTACCGGGGTAGCAATCTGTATTGCTCTCGATCTAGAAGCATCCACAACAATATGAGAGCGGAATCTTGGCTTCTTCTCTTTCTTTTTATTTGTTTGTGCTCTTGCCAGGATAGCCTCCAATATGGCCTTTGGATCAATAAGGGTAGGGGCCTTCTTTTGCACCTATTTTTCTAGCCATTTAGACACTTGAGCTTCCCCTTTTGGTGATTCATGAGCACCTTCCTCTTGTTGAGGTTGTTTCTCTTCATGACTTATGGCATCCCGCTCGGTTATTTCTTCTTCCTCATCTGAGTCTTTGATATCTATGGATTTTCTCTTTTCTGAATCAATGGTGGGTATGCTCTTCTTAGCAGTTTCTTCCTCCTGGGGCACTTTCTCTTCTTCATGTTCAAGCTCCATGTGATGCTCTAGCTCAGGGCTCTTCTTGGGAGCATCTTCTTCCCTTTCTTCTTCTTTATTTTCTTCTTCTTGAGTAAGGCCCTTATCTTGGCCAATTGGTGGATGCTCTTTGAGTATCTCCACACTAACGAGTAAAAGCACAAAGTTGTGTTACACTTTTAGCCAACTTATCAACACAACTGAATTTAAGTATTTCTAACTAAAAATCAATTTTGGTCAAACATATGATCTAGTAAAATTCATTCTAGCTAAGTTAGATACTTCCACAAATTTTCAAATAAAATTGTTGGCTAAAAATATATGGAGCACCACTTTGAGTCCAATTTACCAAAAAAAAAAAATTATTTGAAAAACTTGAAGTTTCAATAACTTTTGCTAATGTAAATGAAACATTTTAAAAAATATAAAAATACCTTTTTGTAGATCCATAAGTGTAGTTTTCAAAAATATATTTATTTTAATAGTTTAATTATTATTTATATTGTATTTTTTATTTTTACTAAAAGAAGGTTATCAACACAAAATATTAGGTTGATTACCATGCCAAAGAAAAATACTAAAAGTTATTAAATAAATCAAAAACAATATGATGCACTAGATAAATGAATCTATTTCAAGATGGTATATATTTTTTTCCATTTTAGATAAATATTAATATGAAAGTTGACGTTCGATGGAAACAACCATTGTTTGATTCACACACCTTTTAATATTTATTTAAAATATATATTTATCAAAATTGGAAAATAATATATCCATGCACTAAAGTTTCAAGTTATAAATACACAGAAAAAATTTGAAAGAAAAAAAATTACTATAAAAAGTTTGATGTCCCATGCAACTTCATTTTTCAGCATTTTATCAACAACTAAATTATAGTGTTAATTTATTAAAAACTATTTTAATTTTTTTTTAAAATAAAAATAAAAATACAAACATAAAATATATTAAAAAATACACATTTTACTAGTTTACATCATTTCAAAATTAAAAAAATATATGCCACTTTTTAGTGATTCAAGTTTAAAAGTTGGATCAACGTTGGCCATTTCCTTTATAAAGTGTGACACAACTTTGTGCTTTTACCCTGACATCAGTGTCATTTTCCTCTTGGGAGGGTTGTTTCTCTAATTCAACCTTCTCTCCCTCACCTTTGACCTATTGGGATATCTCCTCTTCCAGTTCTTGATCAGAGGTTTCTATAGTATACTTGGCCTTGAGGGCATTTGTATCTTCCTTTGAAGGAGGTGACTTCTCTTCCTCGGTCACCACCTTGTCAACCTTTTTATTTACCCTGCCCTCCAAGTCTTCAAAGTAATCATCTTGGAAGAAATCCTCAAGGTCCTCCATTATGCCCTTTTCTGCTTCCTATTGTCGTATTTCCATCTCTTCAGATATTTGCATTATGGCCTTCATCTTTGGTGGCTCTGTTAGTGGTGGAAGAATGAGTAAGCCTACAACAATTTGAGTCATCACCGCTTGGACAATGGGGTTCATGATTACCCTGAAGGTTTCAGCGGGTACTCCTTGCATATATTTTGCAAAATCCTCTAGCAAGGTGAGGGAAGGCATGGTGGTTGTGGAAACTATGGGCATTGGGGCTATGAGAGTGGGCATTGGAGGAGGGACGAAGGTAGACGAAAATGGAGATGTCATGGTTGAAGAGATGTATAACACCATTATTGGGGCCATCAGTGAGGTGGAGGCAAGGTGGACGAAGATGTCCACAGTAGGTGGAGAGGAGACAAGAAGTGACTGAGATGCATAAGGTGGAGGAGTGGCAATGGAAATGGTAGCAGCGGGAGAAAAGGTGGTATGTGGGGATGATGGATACTCAGCTTCCTCTTCTTCACCTTCATGTTGTGGGTCCTCTTGGATAATTGGCATCTCGCTAATGAACCCTCCTAACCTCTTTATTTTCTTTGAAGATTCTCCCTCTGTGGTATTTCATGTGTACACCTTTTGTTTGGGCTAATGTTTAGATACATTCTTGCTTTTCTTGGATCTTGTGGTCAAAGGAGATTTGGGTTCTTCCTCTGTTGGAGCAATAACATCGGCTCCACTATCAATTTTGCTTTCAATTTCATCTTTGAGCTCCCCATAAGTGAGCTCGACTCCTTGCAATTTGAGTTGGATAAACTGTGTATCTATCCATTCCCTTATTCTACTCTCCATGGGCCGAGTTACTATATCGAGGTCATTGACCTCTCTTTCATCCCAATAAATTATTGGCAATGGTAGGTCAACCACATCATCAAATCCCTCATCGAGGACAATATCATCCTCTTCTACAACTTGATCAGGCACCTAGAACAAGTTTATTGATTTTACGAAGTGTGTCGGGTGAACCCACAAAAGTTGTTTACAATTAGAGTGAGGAAGGAACAATTCCAAAAAAAGACCCCATTCAAAAAAAAATTGTTTTGGGGGGTTTGAACAAACTCTAGGTTCGAGCAAACCCCTTAAATGTGGGAACCCGCATTTTCCCATTGTGGAAAGGAGGTTCACTCGAACCCCCCTTTTCCCACCTTCCCACCCTCCAACACAAAAAAACTCCAGATTTGTTTCCCTTTGAAGCTCGGGTTGAGGATGAAAATGGAGGAGATTTCACAGACCCAACTGGAAGATGGTACTCCTTGGAACAAGCTATCCAATGAATATAATTTTAATATGTTTTGGTTTTTTTATTATTATTTTTTTAGTTTTATTAAACATAGGTTTTTCATCAAAAATAAGCTCTTTGTTCTACACATGTGGAAAAATAGCCGATTATCAAAAAAAAAATTGAAAAATATGTTCAGCCTGGGTATTGATGTCCTTGATCCATTAAAAAGAAAAGAATTTCGATACATACACAAAAAGTTATGTTGTATACGGTCCACCTATGTCTGAATTGTAATTGGTTTGACTTCAAAACTTGATTAAGGTAAAAATATTTAATAAAACACTATGAAACCAAATGAACTGGTTAGATATCGTAGTTACAAATCTAAATTCAAAAAAATTAGAATTTTATCCTTCATACAATTTTTTTTTATGTTGTATACTGTGAGTGTCACTCCTTAAAAATATTGTTTTAAAAAAAAAGATAGGTTTCAAAGGAGATGGAAAAAGAAGTCCAATCTGATTCCAAATATTTTTAAAAATATATATTTAGAATCTATAGGAAAAATGTCACAAATCACTAGTTTGCATCATCTTCAAATTCCTCACGGTTTAGCTGCTATAGGAGCCCGAAAGTGAATATTTGGTTAAAAAAAATCAGTTCAGTGTTGAGTTTGCCCAAAAATTGTAAACTAGTATTGTGGGATCACCCTACCATCATTCACATGTAATTCCCCATGCAGACCTCCTTATCGTCTTGGAAATTGGCCCAGATGTCCTCAATGTGAGGTACGTGACCATACTCCCCGCCGACCATCTTTTTTAGTTTTCCATAGGGATCCATCCTCGGTCGGGCTGTGTAGAAGTCGAGATTGTACTCTACTATCTCCTTTATTAAGTATTTTGTACATTGGGTGGCATGAAGAGAATACATGCCTTGCCCAAAGGTTAAGGGGTATGGGACCCTTGCTCGGTGTTGTTTTCTCAGTAAACAATGGGCATCTTGCAATTAGTGAGAGAACTCCAATATGATCAACCGATCATTGGGGTACCTTGGTAGCTTGTAGGGTCTTTTAGAGAACCCTTCTATCCTGATATACATGAATTTTGGGAATTGAATGAATAGGAACCCAAACCTTTGAATGAACTCCCAGGCGTTGTGTGTAACTCTCCTTTCAAAGTCTCCTCCAAGGAGCCTGATGATATTCCCAATGAAGGCATCATTGACTTGTACATTATCCCTCTTCAAATTCTTGTACTGCAACTGAGGGTAACAGTCATATACTTTAAACTCTCCCCTCCTTGGATTTGGATTTTGGGAAACAGAGAGGCCTTTGTATGGGAAGGTATCTACAAGTAGATATACAAGGTAGGAGGTCATATAGAACTGGGAAGTCTTCTTGAATTTTATGAACTGTGCATGCATATTATCACTAATGATACTTGCCTAGTGAAACTTTGTCTCTCCACAGATGATTTCCTCAATGAATTAAAACATCCACTCTTGAAAGAAAGTAGCAATGGGGAGGCCCATCACACTGCTTAATAAGGTCACTAGATCATGGTACTCCTCGTGGAAATCACTTCTGAAAAGTTCTTGTGGAACCTTGGAGGCACTACCCCTCTTCTCCTTCAACCAATATTGTTTGATTAGCTTCTTGATCCCAAAGGCTTTTGCTTCCATGTGCTCTTTGCATATTCCTTTTTTGTTTCCTCCATGGGGTTAAATTTAGGGATATAAAATGTTTGGCCTATATACTTGGGAGATAGATCTGCTAGCACCCTTCCACCATGATCTATAATCTTCCTATTGCCATTGTGGTAGGCCTCTCTACAGGCCATAATGAGCTCCAGATCTATAAGTACAGGTGGGACGCCGACTGTCTTAGAAAGGCCGCTCTTCTAGATCTTCCATGCATTTTTAGTTGTGGGGTGTACTATGACCCTTTTTCTAAATTCATCTATGTTTACATGCCCAAGGTTAGTATCTGATATGGAATCCTAGGTGGAAGCAACCTTGGAGGTGTGTTCCTCCCCATGGAACTGATAATTCATTTGATCCTTCTCTTCTTTGCCCCTTGGTGCTTTGGTAGGATTCTATTCATTTTCCTCCTCTGCAGACCTCCCTGATGGTCCCGCAATAGATTCCATAAATCTTGCAAGAAAAGAAGTAGTAGGCACATTCATATGAAAAAATCAGGGAGGCGTTAGTTGAACCCTACAAAACAGAGGTTAGATCCATTAATATATCATCAAAAGCTCATAAAATCTACTAACATTCCACATTCGGGTTTTTTTTGAGTCAATTATGGCAATGTGGGCCTAGGGATGTGGGTTTCCCTGCACTGAAGGTTGTTTGGAGTGCTTAGAAAGAGGACAATGCTAGGGGAATGATGGCCCGCAAATGACCACCCGCACCCAAAGTTCTAGATTTGAAGTTTAGGAGTCAACACCCTCAGTAATGCATTTAGCATGTGGGAGAATCAGTTATGAGTTTTCTATAATCATTCAGCTAGTGATAATGCAACTGCAGACCCAAGGAGTGAAAAGGTAGGTGGTACCAAGGACATTTGTAACTCTACCATTAAAAATTGTGGTCATGAGGCAATGAACTACAAGGGGAATCCCACAAGGTGGGACTCGTAGGTAGCTCAGTGGTGTTGATGGTCTTCCTTTAGGCTCAATCATTTTCGTTCATGCAGGTATAAACTGGCAGAAGGTCACTTGGAGATGGCTGTCAAGAAATGATAGGGACAGGTCAGGGGCCCACATCATCAAGCCCGCAGACAGTTCAACTTAGGCATTTTCACCTGGAGAAAAATCGGGCGACTGAAGAGAGCTCGGACTCTGCCATGCAGAAGGAAGGTAAGGTGTGATCATTAGCACACAACAATCATATGACGTTGGGCTGCAGGCGGTGGCTCACATGGAGAGCTCTGCAATGCATTTGAACTTAGTTATTTCTTTGTAAGAGTTTGAGGGAGACGACGAGGTCAAAACCCACAATGCGTAAGGATGAACCTCCTTGGCCATTTTAGGAACAGTGGTGATAATAGGGCGGTCCAAAGATAGTGGCCCGCATGGTCTAGCTCGCAAATGGTTTTAGACTTAGTTATTTTCAGCTAGGGAACCACCTTGATTGGCGAAGGAGACCATAGAGTCTGCGATGCAGGCAAGAGCAGGGTCATCACCACTAGATGAAGTGTTGGTGAAATGGTGGTGAAGGGTGCATGGTGGCCCATAGACATTACTCCATAGGTAAGACTCAAGTTCATCTGTTAGAATTGTCGTCAGCTAGGAGCTCAGCGAGGTCCATGAGGCAGAAGGTAGGTGGAGTTTGGCCGTTTTGGAATGGCGGCATGTGGGTGGCCTATAAGGGTAGATTTGTAGAGGCCCTAAAATTTCTGATTTTTTCTAAGTGTTTAAACTCTTACGCTCTAGGGGCAGTAATGGGCGATGTCCATTCACATGCGAAAGCCCACAAGAGCAGACCCGCGTTGAGTCAAGACTTAGTTTTTTGTGCTTTAAGTTTTATCGTTGTAAGCAATGATGGCAAGGGGTTTTTAGATCTCAAGGCAGTGAAATATGTGCTAAAGAACAACTATGAAAGGGGAAAGCTCCGCAAGATGTTTAGGGCCAAGTTTGAACAAATTCTTGAAAGATTTCAAATCGGTTTGTGTAGATTTTCACATTTAATCGACTGCGCCAAGGATTTAAGTTTTCCTTTTCAAATTTTAGCTATTGAATGAAATTCAACCTCAAGGATGCATTGGAGGCTAACGACAATGGTCATACCTAGAATTCACAAAGAATGATGGCAGAAATCACACTTTAACTCCTTCAAAAGATCGTGCATGTGTAGGGTACTTGATCACCATTTTGGTCTTTGACAATTCTGACTATGTTAAGTGAAAATGACAGGTCAAATGACCTATTTATAGTAAAAATATAATTTATGACCCCTCATTTAAGGCAGGTACAATGACAGTCAAAGTAGGTGGGCATGCTTTTCAAAAGAGCGACGCTGGGAACATCAAATCCCGCAAAATGGTTGGAACCCCAGGTAGTGTTGTTTAGTAGGCGACGAGGATGGGACAACTATGGAGGATGTAGCATCCACCATACAGGTGGTGTTATGCCTTGCATAACCACCCCATCTTTTTCCTTGGTCAAAATGGATCCCCCTTTTTGTTTTTTGTCCTTGGTTATTTTTCAACAAAGTTTGGAGTTTTCCTTTCTTCCAATGCTTTATTTTCCTTTTGTTTTGGCGGAACCGGGACCAGAACTGAATCTAGTTTGAAACTTGTTTTGGGGATTCCATTTCAATTCCGGTCCCGCTTGTCTCTTCGTTGGTCTTTTCGGGTTTTGTCTTTGTTGTTTTGCCGAAACCAGAGCTAGAACGAATATTAAGTTCGAGTTTTGTATATAGTCTAAAACTTGTTTCCATCCCACCTCCACCTTTGGTTTGTTTGTTTGGACTTGAGATCGGTGATGGGTTTTCTTGTTTCGATCTCGATGTTTCTCTTTTTTTGTTCTTTTTTTCCTTTTCTTCTTTGTTGTCAAAACTGGAACTGGATCCGGAACCAAACTCAAACTTGGACAAAGTTTCCAAATCGGTTTCCATTCCATTTCCAGTCCTGCCTTTCTTTTTGGTGTCTAACTTTACTTTGGTCGCACAATAGTCTTGTGCTTGTTCCCGCCATGATTTCACGTCTGACCTGCCGCATTAATGGCATTAATTTTAGGCACCTTCCCATGTATGAAATTCAATTTTAACCTTAATTAAGGTTAACTCGTTGGTTATTATCACTGTTTAACAAGTAAAATCAAACCAGAGTTGCGATAGAGCATTTCAGAGCGTGATTCAATCGAAAATGAGGCATTTTCATGCGGATTCACATCAAGGACCAGTCTGTTAGATTGTGTTTGGAGGTAGGGTTTATGTTCTTTTTTTTCTATTCATTATGTTTTGTTTAGTCTTTTTCTCTTCGCGTGGGTTCGTAGCTCTTTGTGCCTTCAAATCCTTGATGTTTGTTTTGCCTGTCTTCTCTTTTGTTTTGCTTTGTTTTTCTTGTTTTCGGTTTGTCTTTTATTTTAGTGTTTGGCATTTTCTTGTTTGTTTGTTTTTCCACAGTCGTTTTCACATTTTCTTTGTGCCCGTACCGTGATGCCCTAGGTTTTTTTTTAACGTATAGATCGCCTACTACATTATGTTTATAGGGTTTCTTTGATCTATGGTTTTACTTACCGGTTCTTCTACGTATCGATTTGATTGGTTTTGAGTATGGTTAAGTTGGTGCCCTAATTATTTGAGTCGAAGGGTTTATAAACTAGGGTTTTTGCGCGTCTCTATTTAAATTAGAAAATGATGCTCTAGTTACTGTATTTTCCTCTTGGTCGTAAGGGGATGGTTTTGAACTGTCATTTTTAAGCCCCTCTGTTTTGTTGGATTACCTCGTTTCTTAGGTTATGACTTCATTCATTATTCTATTGAAATACCTAAAATGACGTCATGGTTGTTTAAACCGGGGTCGGATCTGGAAGTGATTTCGGTCTCAAACCTTGGTTTGTAATAAATTTTCGACTCCGTCTCTGGTCCCGATTCCGATGAGTTGTAGGTTATCAAAAGGATGTTCGACACAGTCAGAACTAGAGGCGGACCAAGATATAAGTTTGAAATTTCTTCACTGTACCAAATCAATGTCCATTCCAATCCCGGTTCCGATTACCATTCTGACTCTGACTCCGATCCAGCCATATGGTTTATTGAGAACTCAATGCTCATTCCGGTCCCGACCCCGACACTGTTTTAAAAGGGCTTTTTAGGGATTTCTTATGCCTGGTTCCGCCTCCGGTGTGTATGAAGGGTAGGATCTCTAACCGTGTTTTTGTTATACTTCTTGTAGATCTAATCTGGGGTTTTTATTGCAGAAACTAAAGAATGTGAGGAGCATCGGGTGAGGCTTCTTAGAGGAGTCAACCTACAGAAACTTCAAAGGCAACACCTAAGCCTAAAAAGGTTAAGCTTGAGAAAATCCCTTATACCTTGAGGTATAATCATTGAGGTCCTATTATCACAGCTAGCAAGGTGGAATATGACCAGGTAGACATAACTGATATAAATCTGGGCCCGTTCCGTTATGGGGAGTTGTACTTTAAAATATTTGTTGAAGAGGTGACAGGGAGGACCCAAAGGGTAATTGAGTCAGGATTGGCTCATATCACTATTTTTCCTCTATCAATTCAATTCCTTGAACTAATAATGACAACAACTGGAGCCTATAATCTGGCTACTAGATAGTTTGTGGATTCACAAGGCAATGTCCTCATTGATTTGACTCCCCAAATGTTTCAATTTATGTTCAGTGTCCCCAATCCAAGGAATCCTAGCCAGCTCAATGAGACAGAGGCTTTGAAAATGTATAGTAACCATAAGGAAGCCAACATAGCTCATTTGAATAAGAAATGGATGAGGACTAAGAAGAAGTCTCCAATCAAGCTTTTAGATCAGCCTAAAAGGGTAGAGTTCTACAAAGAGGTAGGGGATATAATAATGATGTTATCTAGAGTCTTTGGAAAGAGAGATGCTTTTCACTTTAAGGAATGGATGTTTCCATTCATTCAAACAATCTTGGATGGCAGGTATCAGTTTTATTGGCCCATGATTGTGTCTAAAAGTATACACAGTCAAATGGTTAGAGTAAGAGAAACCAGGAGTTTCTTTATGACCTCTTATGTCATTTATGTAGTAGAAAGGAGAGGCATTTTCCCGGGGTTAAATAGAGTGGGAGTGTTAGGAGAAGCTGATGGACAAAATAAAGTATGAAACCATTATGACCAGCTATCCTTGCAAATTTCTGAACTACATTATAGAAGAGTTAATGATGCATTTCTGTATGTTATTATTAACCATCTTAACAGATATGCAGGGTATAGACTGAGCCAGGAGGCCATGGCGTTCATTACAGAGTGGGGATATTGGTTTAATACCCCAAGTTTACTTATTTCAGGCTGGTTGGATTTGATGGTCATCCTCACTTACTCACTAGATGCTTCAACAACATGATGGTTTTAATGGAGTTTGTTTAGCAAGCCTTGGGGGTCAATGCTAAATTTGGTATAAAGCATAAGCCTGGTTGTCATAAGTTCCCCATGCAGTTGGGTGAATATAGCTGCCCACACCTTGTGGGAGCTAAGGTTGTTTGCAATGAAGTGATGCATCTGAAATTGGGTCTATATACTGCTAGGAAGAATTTTGATCCAAAGAACAAGATGAATGCATTGCTTGCTTCCATTTTTTATAGACATTTCAATATGTTGGAGGAATTTTGGAGTGATCTTCAAGATGAATATTATTTGAGGAAGAGGAACTATGAAAGATTGCCTATCCCACTCATGGTGGAATGTGGGATTAAAGTGGTCATTCTTGAAACACTGTCAAATGATGGGGTAGTTTTGGATCCCTCCTATGAGGCACAAAATGTGGGTACTAAGAGTTTGGATCCTGTAGATTGGGATGCAGAGGAGACAATTGATATTAAACAGATAGCAAGACCAATGTTGGATAGAAGTATCCAATGGGTTGTACTTAGAACTAAAATTCTTGGGGGTCAAACTTCCAAGAAAGGAAGAGGGTAGAAGAGAACAAAGAGAAGAGTGCCTCCAAAGGAGCCCTTGGAATTCTTCCCTCCTGACATAGAGGAATTTGAACTTGAAGCTCCAGCTCAATATTTTCCTGAAGCACATGAAGAAGAAGTCCCAACAAGACCTGTTGCCTTAGCATCAATTATGGGTAAGTTTCCCACTCAACTCCCTCCTACAAAGTAGCCAGGTGAAGAAGTGCCTAGGGGAACCCTTCATATGGAAGCTGAAACGTTAAATGGAAAGGAAGTTGAGGTAGAAATCCATGATATAGGGGCAAACTCTGAGGGTACTTTGTTAGATAAGGAGACATTATGAGGCTTTGCATTGACCTCATAATCATTAAGTTTTAACCTTTTAAATACTTTATGTTTGGCTTTGAAAACTCATAATTCTCTCTTTTATGTATGTTTTATAAACTTGTGAAAGTATAAAAACTTAGAATGTGTATGGTTAATATAAATTCTTATTCTCTTTTTATGCATGATTAAGATGTGGTGATTAAACTTTATTATGCGTGTACATGTATCTTGAGTTAATATTTAATCTTCAACCATATGATAACCGATTCTGTTTCAAAGTAAGGGATGGTGAAATTATTTGTGAGTCATCTTCAAATAATTTATGATGTCGATCTTATAACTCATCGTACTGGATAAAGATATCACCTACTACAACTCAAGATCCAACACTGTACACCAGTTCATAAATTTGGAAATCAATGCAACTAAGGACAGTTACAAGAATCAACATCAACTTATTCTTGTGTGCCAAGATATCTTTTGGATTGGAAGAAGATTAAAATTCCCTATTTTATGATGTTTTCAAAATAATATTGGATATTTATATCCATAGCCAACGCACTTGGATGTTAGATCGTATCAAGTTTTTGATCTTTCTCATGCAATTTCCTTTCTGTTATTAGGATTAGAATCTTTTATGTAACTCGACCCTATTTTGGGCACATTACTTGGAAATAAGAAGGAAGTTGATCTCAACACTGTGTTCAAGGAATCTTTCGACTTGCTTTTTGAATGAGGTGACCCTGTTAGTTGTTTAGATTCAACTATTTGATTAATACTACTATGTTTCATTTTACTATTAGCTTAAGTTGGAATCATTTAATTTTCATAAGTTGAAGGTAATTTAGATTGAAGGTTGTTGCATCATTGTTATGTTTATTATTTTTTGTAGTTTTGTTTTAGTTCAGAAGTCATTCATATATCTAAAATAGTCTATGATAGCATGTTGATGAATTATGTGCAAAGGAAAACAATTACTTGTCAATTTAGTAAGTGAGGAATGGAATAGTTTATTTTCAATTAGTTACTCAAGTTTTTATTGGATTTCAAGTTCTGCAATTTAGATTAAATTAATTCTCCATTCCTTCACGAACTATTTGTCTTGAAATGAAATTTCTCTATCCAGAATCCATTTCTTAGTCATTTAGGATAAATCAGGAATAGAATGTTAGTTCAGAAAAACTCTTAAAAAAATAGGGAAATAGCTCTAAATCGCTCCTAACCAAGCCAAAATTACCAAAAAACACCCCCCAAGATCGATCCAACTCTTACCGTAGATAGCTTTAGACACCCCTTGGGTTGAAATTAAAATTAAATGAGTGGGAATTGTGACAACAACGACTTCCTACCATCATTTTAGGCGTCGTTGCCGGGGAACTCAATTTGGCTTTAAAAAGTAAAATCAAAGCCTTAGGTGTCGGTAAGATTAGTTAATGAATTTTTTCAGAGATCAGTCTCAAAGACTTATAAGAGGAGATCTACAGAATCATATCTAAGAGTTCCAGGCTAGTGCTACAAGTTCACCCTCAGATAGGTCAGTATCTACCTAGTTAGAAAGAATGGGAGACAAAGATTAGGAGGAGGAGGTTCCCAACATTTTTTTTTCCTTTCCCACTTCCATAAATGTTCGGGCTAATGAACCACCAATGAAAAATATCTCACCTTCTAATTTTCCCACATTTAGAGGAAAAACTTTGGAAGATTCATATCAGTTTTTGTTTGAGTTCAAAGTATTATGCCAAAATTATGATTATACATCTGATAATCAGAAGTTGAAATTATTTCCATCAACTCTTAAAGAATCAACCTTACGTTGGTTTATGGGGTTAACTGAAAATTCAATAAATACATGGGATGAAATGGAAACATTATTCCTAAATAAATATCAAGATTATTGCAAAGTCAGGGATAGGAAAGAGTAACTCTTTAAAATGAAGCAATTGGAAGATGAAAGTTTAGAAGATTATGTGGACATGTATCAATTTGTTTTGAAGAGATGTGGAAATGGATTAGATCAAGAAATCAATAAGTCCATATTTTTAAAAGGAATTGATGATGATTCCAAGGATGCCTTGAATTTAATAGGGAAATGTGATATTAATAAAAAATCATTTGAAGAGATCACTGAAATCTGTAGAAATTATTCCAGGACAAGACCA
Source organism: Sequoiadendron giganteum (assembly GCA_007115665.2). NCBI lineage: Eukaryota > Viridiplantae > Streptophyta > Pinopsida > Cupressales > Cupressaceae > Sequoiadendron > Sequoiadendron giganteum. The sequence continues at coordinate 474,937,871 of CM021109.1, forward strand.
GGCTATAGGAAGAAGAATAAAGGTTCTTCCTCTGATGTCTCTAAAGTCATGGAAGAAATTGCAAATTTAAAAATAGACATTCTCCTTTATCTCAGTTCTCAGCCTAATAGAAGAATAGTGGAACCTTTAGCTATTTATTATCCTAAATTTAGGGATAAGCATCCACTGAGGGAATGTCCTCTCAATCAGATTAATTTATGTGACATAAGTGAAAAAAGGCATGCTACTGGCAAGTGTAGCCTCCTCCCTAATATTAGGAATCAATTGAAGAAACTAGTTGAGGAAGAATTAAATTTTGTCGGACAAAGACAGTTCAACCCTGCCTTTGCTCAACCTAAAAACGATTCTACTTGGGGGTCAAATCAGTAGAATTCTACTGGTCAATGGAATCCTCAACAAATGCAGAATCCACTTCCACCCATGAAAAATCCTTGGGTACCATTATGGGGACAAAATGAATATCCAAAATGGAGCTAGCCTCAATGGCAATCAAACCAACCTCAGTGGCAACCAAATCAGACCCAATGGCATCCTAACCAAGGAAATAATTAATGGAAAAATCAAGGGCCAAAGAGACCCTAGAATCAGAATCATTTCATTGGGAAAAATCAACAATCAACCTCTGAACCAGTCAATCAACCCCAGATACCTGCTCAGCCAGTTCCAAATCCTAAAAATGTTAAGACTCAATAACCTATCTATAATACTGATCCTAATACAGTCAATTTGGATAACATTGAGATTAAAGACATTCATTTCAGGAATAGGGTTATACCAACAAAAACTAATGAAACTAAGGAATATCAACAAAGAGACTTAGCAAAGGAATTAGAGAAAGAGATCAATGAAGATCATGCTAAACAAGCACCATTTCCTTCACGTCTCTGTCAAGAACCATTGATTGAGAAAGTTGATAAAAATAATGATCTGGTTGATCCACATATTTTTGATGAGCTCCGAAAGATAAAAATTGAAATTCCCCTGTTAAGGGCTATTCGTGATATCCCAGAGATCAACCACGTGGTTAAATCTCTGTATATTAAGACACCTGGGAGGAAAAATAAGTTTCCCCCTACCATTCAAGTAGGAGGAAAGTTGTCGGATGTCCTCTCAGGAAAATTAATTCCACAAAAATATGGTGACCGAGGAAGTCCTGTGATTACTGTTAGCATTAATGGTATTGAAATTCAGAATGTTCTTATTGATCTAGGAGCAACCATTAATGTTATTACAATGGAAATAACTGAAATAATTGGGATAACGAATGTTAAACCTACAACTACAGTTCTTCAGTTATCTGACCAGTCAATAGAAAAACCTAGGGGGATTTTAGAGATGTCATTGTTACTATTGACACTTGGGATTATCCTGTTGATCTCCTTGTGTTAAAAACTAAACAAAGGAAGAGGGGTTATCCTATTATTTTAGGAAGACCTTGGCTAGCAACTGCCGCTGCACTCATTAATTGTAGGTAGGGTAGTATGACTATTTCAAATAGAATAAAACAAAAAGAAGTGATGTTGTATCCACCAGCCAAACCATCTTTAGCATCTGAGAATCAAATCTAGATTGATTATCTTGACTTTGAGGATGAAGAAATAAAAGGCCTTGCGATGATGACCTCGACGGAACATGCTGAGGAATATCAGAATTCTGTGAATTTAAGAGAAGAGGATCTAGGAGAATGTAGTAAATCTGAAACCTCATCTTGTTGTCCTTTTGCAAACATCACCAAAAAAATGAGAATGGATTACTTCATCAACTTCTCCCACATCCTTTCCCATTAAACATGTTAATTGGTGACCCATTGAATCTTCAAGAAAAGATGAAACAAATGCTGATTCAAGCAGACAAACCCTTATTTATCAATAGTGCATTAACAACAAAACAAGAAGAAGGGCTAAAAGGGATTTTAAAGAAAAATACAGGAGCCTTCGATTGGGATTATAAGTATATGAGAGGAATCCATCCAGACATTTCTACACACCACATTTATACTGAGGATGTTAAACCTATCAGACACCCTTGAGAAGAATTAACCCTGCTCTAAGAGATTTTGTCAAATTGGAAATAGAGAAATTGTTCCAGTTAGGATTTATTTATCCTATTTCAGACAACAAATGGGTTTCTCCACTAGTAATTGTACCTAAGAAAAATGGAAAATGGAGGGTGTGTGTAGATTATAGAGAACTAAATAAAGCTACAAAATAGACTATTTTCCATTACCTTTTTATAGACCAAGTGTTGGATAACTTATCTGGTAGTAGTTATTTTTCTTTTCTTGATGGATTTAGTGGATACAACCAAATACAGGTGGCCTTAGAGGATCAAGACAAAACTACTTTTACATGTCCATGGGGTACCTTTTATTATAGGGTTTTACCTTTTGGGTTGTGTAATGATCTTGCTACTTTTCAACGCGTTGTTCTTGCTATTTTCTTCGATTTGATAGCAACATGTGTTGAGGTTTATATGGACGACTTCACAGTCCATGGTAAAACTTATGATGAATCCTTGGAAAGTCTGGATAGAGTCCTAAATAGATGTAGAGAACATAGAATTAAATTAAATCATGAGAAGAGTTTATTAATGATGACAAAAGGAATTGTTCTAGGGCATCATGTGTCAAAAGAAGGAATCAAGGTAGACCCACAGAAAATTGAAATCATTTTACAAATACCTGCTCCTAGGAACCAAACCAATGTAATAAATTTTTTAGGACACTTTGGCTATTATAGAAGATTTATTGAGGGATTCAGTAGAATTGCAGGTCCAGTCTTCACTTTATTAAAAAAAGACTCTGAATTTGTATGGACTTCATCTTGTCAAGAGTCATTTGATCAAATTAAGCAGGCACTAACAATGTCACCTGTTATAGCTGGTCCTATTTGGGGTGAACCATTTCATATTAATACTGATGCCTATAATTTTCTAATTGGAGCAGTCCTTGGGCAAAAGGATGAATCTAGTGCAATGCACGCCATATATTATATAGGAAAAAACCTCAATCCAACAGAACTGAATTATGCCAAGACTGAGAAGGAATTCCTAGTACTTGTGTTTGCTATAAACAAATTCCGAAATTATATTAATGGATATAAAAAAATTGTGCATACTAACCATGCAACTATTCGTTATCTTATGAATAAAGCTGTTGTGGGAGGACGTATAATTAGATGGTTATTGTTGCTCTAGGAGTTTGATATAAATATCGTTGATAAACCAGGTAAAGATAATGTTGTAGCTGATTTCTTATCGAGAATAGTTCTGCAAGGTAATGATGAACCTATGGAAGATGTATTTCCTGATGAACACTTATTTTTAATATCAATCCAATCGCCATGGTTTGTTGATATTGCAAATTACTTAGTAACTGGGAAATATCCTTCTAGTTTTTCATCAAAACAAAAAATGAAATTAATTAGGGAAAGCTCTCGTTCTGAATGGATTAATGGTTTTTTGTTTAAATTGTGCCCAAATCATATAATGAGAAGATGCATACAGGAAACTGAGGTATATGATATTTTGAAGGCTTGTCATGATGAACCAGGGGCAGGACATTACTCTACCATAAGAACAATTCATAACATTTTAAGTGCAGGCTACTTCTGGCCTACTATGACTAAGGATACATCTCAATACATCAAACATTGTGATCAATGTCAGAGAATGGGGAGACCTACAAGATCAAAAGAGATTCCATTACAAACACAAGTTTCCATTGAACCATTTGAAAAGTGGGGTATTGACTTTGTTGGACTAATAGATCCTCCATCCAAGGGAAATCATTATATACTGGTATGTACTGATTATGTTACAAAATGGGCAGAAGTCAAGGCATTGCCAACTGCAGAAGAGGAAAAGGTTGCAAACTTCATATACAAGAATATTCTATAAACATATGGAGCACCTAAAGAACTTGTGTCAGATCAGGGACCCCAGTTCATGTCTTTAATGCTTCAAGTGTTTCTTGAGAAATATCAAATTCAACACAGGAAGTCATCACCTTGCCACCCCCAAGCCAATGGGCAAGTTGAGGTAACTAATAGAGAATTGGAAAATATTCTTACAAAAATAGTTTCATCTAAGAAGAATGATTGGTTAGATAGGTTAAATGAAGTTGTATGGGCATACAATACGTGGAAGACAACTACTGGATTTTTGCCTTATGAGCTGGTTTATGGTAAGAATCCTATTTTTCCCATACAGTTTGAATATGAAACACTTAGAACAACTGTCAATGTGGGGATAGATATTGTTGAAGCACAAAGAAATAGAATAATACAACTAAACAAGATGGATGAGATGAGAACTAAAGCTTTGCATTGAACTAAAGTCATTCAAGGACATAGGAAACTGTGGCATGATAGAAATATACGCAGCAAGCAATAACTGTAGGTGATTGGGCCTTATTATTTAATTCTAGGTTTCAAGATTTTAAAGGGAAACTACACACAAGATGGCTTGGCCCATATTAAATTGAACAAGTGTTTGATAATTGTGCTATTCGGTTAATACCGATTGATGGAGAAAGGAAAACAATGTTGGTAAATAGACATAGGTTAAAACTCTATCACAAGCCAGCATCAAAAGAAGAATTTATGTCAGAAATTCAAGCAAGAGTTGAGCATTTTACTAAAGAAAATTTTTCTTCTTTAGGAGAAATGATCAATCCTTAAATCCATGATTGATGGGTATAAATAGACAGAGTAAATTGAAAACCAAAAATGGCAGTTTACTTTTCAAAAAAGAGAAAAAGAAAGAAAGAAGGAAAAGAAGCGTGTAATCATGCTTGATCAGTTGAAATTGAATTATTTCAAGTGTAAAATGACTCTTGATCACGCTTGATTTGATGGATCGGATTTGAGATATTTCAAATAATAAATCTGGTGCGCCTAAAGAGGTTTTGTACAGATGAAGCCTTCTAAGCTTCATTTATTTCTAATAAGTTTGTGTGATGTGCAGGTATAGGGTTAATTCGAGGAGATTTTGGAAGTACCGATTGACATGTGGAAATAAGTGGGCTCCCACAAGGGTCGAGCTCAACGTGTTTTTATTAATGATGTTATAGAGGCCGAATCTTGGTTGTTGATTGTGTGAATTAAGAATGGACACGTATCACCATCAATCACCATCATTTTAAATCTTCATCATTAATAGGTAAGCGTTTATATCTCCAGGCATATTTCGAAGTTTGAAGTACAATCATTATAGCTTGTAAAGTTTACTTAAAAAATTTAATTATGATTGTTCGAAAAGCCACATATAATTTGTTAAAAAGAATAAATGAACATTTCATTTCCTAATTGGTATGGGAGAGAATTTTGAGGTGATATGATGGGAAATCAGATTATGATGTACGAGACACGCTATTGTCGATACATCGATGAGAAATTTTAGGCATGCAAAGACATGCAGTTAATACTGCATTCATTCATATATCATATCACCTCTTTTCAAAAAAATTATTATCAATGCCGCCATCTAGTTCATAAGATTGATATTTCTGGAAATTTTGACATTGCTGGTGAAACTCCAAGCTTGAAGAATTTTAGACTCATAAAAATGGGGTATAAAAGGATGGCAGAGCCAAAAGGAGTAATTTTAGATTAAGAATCTAGAAGGTGTTTACAACAAGCTGGATGGTTGGATTTCTTACTCAAATACGAAGGATATGAGTGGGAAATAGTATTGGAATTTATCAAAAAATTCCATATCAACTTTACAGTAGTCAGAGGATAACCCATTGAAGTATCTGTAGCTATGATAAGTGCATTATTAGGAATTCCTGCGGAAGGTGACTATATTCAACCCAGGCTTTCGAATTTGTAGGAGCTACTTGAAAAATTTCATGTTCCTAGTGAGCCCTTACCTGTTTTTCACATACATAAAGGGAAAAACAAGGGTATACAATGAGGGAGTTTGCAAGAACCTTGGGCGTCAATTGCACTTTGTGTAATGAAATTCTTCACCTACGAGGGTCAATTTGTAATAGTTCTGGGGCTGACCCTCAATTTATTGAATCATGTCAAACATGGAGCAACTAGACCTGATGTAAGAATTAATTTACCTACTTTTCTATTTTCTCAGCTTACTGAAATGGCTATTAGGTGTAAAGAAAAGGAAAATAGGGTAACACATCATGGTTTAATACACTTAATAGTTAAATACCATTTCATGCAGAAACCTAATGGAGAGGAGGAATGGAGGAAATTTCTTTTGAATTCAGATAAAGGAAAAGGGAAACCTAAGATTGTTGAGGGTAAAACAATAAAGATTAGTAAAAATAGGGTTTTAACTAAAAACCTAGTTAAGCCTATTGGTAGGCCAAGGAAATAAAATCCAGAGAACCCTTCTTCTACAAAGAAAATAAAAATAGTGAATTCAGAGGAAAAACTTGCTCAAACAATTAGGGAGAACAAGAAACACAAACCAGAGAGCTTTGTTTCTGCAAGCAAGAGGAAAAATGAAGGGAAGGGAACCATAGATAATTCTAAGTCTGGAAAAAAGAATTCTAAAAATAAGAAAAGATTTGTGAAAGTCGAAAGACCTAAAAAAAAAACTAGGTCAGAGACACAAAGAGAAGAACAAGATAAATGTGAATCTAGGAAACCTACTGCTACCATCCATTTAGATGACTCTAATGACCTTGATGAAGAAGAAGTTAAAAAAGGAGAGCTTGAAGAGAGGGTATTGCAAGAAGTAGAGCCAAAAGTAGAAGGGATAGGAAAATAATGTTCAACATTCAAAGAAAATTTGTTACCTCATCATTCCCCTATTCGGGATATTAGTTTTTTAGAACATAATTCTCCATTCCACAATATTAACATATCAAATATGGAAACTGAGGTTGATATACCTGATGTAGGAAGTTTTCTGCCCAGTAAAATTACAAATGTTGAAATTGAATGTGGAGAGACAGTTGTACATCGAGAGGGAAAACAACCAATAGGAGATGAAGGAATATATTCTGATAATGAAAATTTGAATGAGAGAGAAGAGGAGAAAATTCAAACAACTCTTTAGATATCTAGATTGGAAAAGGAATTAGGAGAATTCAGGATTCAGAATATGATACTTGAAGAGAAATTGAAACAAAAAGATGATGGAGTATTGAAGTTTTAGGGGGAAACAAGCCAGTTGGAAGAATAGTTTGAGGAACAAACTAGTCAATTGTTTTCACAATTGAAAGAAGTAGAAGAAAAATTGACTCGGAGAATTATGCAAATTGAGAAGAAGGATAAATAAATTTATGAATTAAAAGTAGAATTGAAAATAAAATCAAGCAAAGAAGAGCCTAGATACCTTTCCTTAATTGCTATGAGATATAAGCAACTTAACAAGGAACTTAAAAAATAGTTATATAAGGCAATCACAAAAAAAGAAGAGGTAGAGGAGAGAGTTATTCAGACTGTGGATATTGCATTTGCTTTAGTTTGTACAAGAAAACCTTATGTTGTTTATGGTTTATTTCTTAGGGAACTATTTCTAAAATGGAAGCTAAATCAAATTGTGTTAAAAAAACCTGTTGATTTCTTGGCGGATTATGAGATTATGGAATCTTATTCTAGCAGTTGGCCAGATGTCTAGAATCAAATGTGTGAATTCTTTCAACATGGATTTCTTATGGGAGACTCTTACTACTCATTGCTCAATCTTTATGTAGGAGAAATTCAAATCAAATCTTCTGTTTCACTATTGAAAAATAATGTTGACTAGTCGACCCGAATGCAAGAATACAAGATCATGCAACAAACATATGGATTTCCGATGAGAAATGAATACCCAACAACAACCTACTATATTGATAGATTCAGGTCTATATCCAGGTTAAATGATGTCACTCTGGTTTATAAAAGGAATTTGTTGCAAAGCATTGCAACATTTCAAAATATTGAAGGAGTTCTTCCTCTATCTATTCAAGCATGTGAAGAAGGATTTAGGTTACTTCCCGATGCAATAAACAGGAGAGAACCGATATCACCCAATAACCTCAGATGGAGCTTGACATGTGTCAGGCAGGCAATCATTTTAATTCATGAAAAACAAGAATTGTGGATTGGTATGAGGTTCATATGGCCTATAATTGTTATGCTTGCACCAAAAGTTAATGCACCTGCACAAATACCAGTAGAGGTTCTTAGAACATGGTACGAGAAAATAGAGAATAACAATGGGGGTAGTATCAACAATAATTGTAGCTGCATATAGAGGAGGAGTCTTTGACTGTGCTCTTTGGATGGAATCCATCAATAGGGGAATTCATATTCCACCTAGATAAACCATGAGGACATGGTTAAATGCAGGAGGAGGAGAATGATGAGGATTTGCATTGACCTCATAATCATTAAGTTTTAACCTTTTAAATACTTTATGTTTGGCTTTGAAAACTCATAATTCTCTCTTTTATGTATGTTTTATGAACTTGTGAAAGTATAAAAACTTAGAATGTGTATGGTTAATATAAATGCTTATTCTTTGTTTATGCATGATTAAAATGTGGTAATTAAACTTTATTATGTGTGTACATGTATCTTGAGTTAATATTTAATGTTCAGCCATATGATAACTGATTATGTTTCAAATTAAGGGATGGTAAAATTCTTTGTGACTTATCTTCAAATAATTTATGATGCCGATCTTATAACTTATCCTGTTGGATAAAGATATCACCTACTACAACTCAAGCTCCAACACTATACACCAGTTCATAAATTCGGAAATCAATGCAACTAAGGATAGTTACAAGAATCAACGTCAACTTATTCCTGCATGTCAGGATATCTTTTGGATTGGAAGAAGATTAAAATTCCTGCTTTTCTGATGTTTTCAAAATAGTAGCCAACGCAGTTGGATATTAGATTGTATCAAGTTTGTGATCTTTCTCATGTAATTTCCTTTTTGTTATTAGGATTAGAATCTTTTATGTAACTCGACCCAATTTTGGGCACATTACTTGGAAATAAGAAGGAAGTTCATCTCAACACTGCGTTCAAGGATTCTTTCGACTTGCTTTCTGAATGAGGTGACCCTGTTAGTTGTTCAGATTTGACTATTTGATTAATACTGCTATGTTTCGTTTTAATGTTAGCTTAAGCTGAAATCATTTCATTTTCATAAGTTGAAGGTAATTTAGATTGAAGGTTGTTGCATCATTGTGTTTGCTTTGTTTTGTTTATTAATTTCTATAGTTTATTTTCAAGTAGTTACTTAAGTTTTAATTGGATTTCAATTTCTACAAATTAGATTAAATTAATTCTCCATTCCTTCACGAAGTATTTGTCTTGAAAAAAACTCTTAAAAAAAAGGGAAATAGCTCTGAATCATTCCTAACTGAGCCAAAATTACCAAAAAACCCCCCCAAGATCGATCCAACTCTTACCGCAGATAACTTTACACACCCCCTAGGTTGACATTAAAATTAAATGAGTGGTAATTGTAACAACAACAACTTCCTACCATCAAGACACTAGAGGATATGCCTCTCGATGAAATCGAGCATGTTTTGACATCAGAGGATCAATGGGCACTATTTGAAGAAGCTAAGAAATCATCAGATGCCAAATCACAAGCTGAAGCTTTGGCAAAACAATAGGAATTAGATGCCAAGGCACATGTTGAAGCTTTGGAAAAACAACATGAATTAGATGTCAAGGCACATGCTGAAGCTTTGGCAAAGAAAAAAGAAATGGATACAAAGGCACATGCTGATGCAGTACTCCAGAAACAACAGTTGGAGGCCAAGCAGAAAGATGATGAATTGATCAAGAAACAACAGGAAAAGGAGCATGAGCTTAGGGTGAAGGAGGAAAATGACAGATTAGAGATGCTGCAAAATATTCATGAGCTGGAGGAGGAGAATGCCAAACAAAGAAGAGAAAGGGAGGCCCTTGAGGCTAAGTTTAAAATGATTGAAGAGGCCTATAAGAAAAGAGAGTAAGCATAACACTTGCAAAAAGAAAAGGATGCTGAAGAGCTTGCTAAGAAACAACAAAAGGAGAAGGAAGCATGGGACAAGCTCAAGGACTTGGAAGGAGAAAGAAATAAACTTCTTGAAGAGAAGAAGTTGGAGGAAGAATGACTGAAAAAGGAATGAGAGAATAAAATGCTATAGGAGAAGAAGGATAGGGAAGAGAATGAGAAGGTTGCACAAGAAAATGCGGAAAAAGAACAAAAAAATATGTAGGAGGTTAATTCTCAATCTAAAGTTAATTTATTGCAGCCACTATCTCCTACAACTGCTGCCTCTTCCTCTACAGTAATGGCTACCACTCCTAGTGCTCCTACCTAGTTAAAGCTGGATCTTGAAAAGAAACAAATAGCTCCACCAGAGCCTCTTAATTGGGAAGAAATGATGAAGGAGATAGAGCAGGAGAGACCCAAGAAGAAGGCCAGGGTTCTTCATTCCACAAGGCTCACTAAGACAAAGGAGATCATTGCAGAATGTGCAATTCCGGTGGTGGACAAGGACAAAGGAGATGTGCAAATAACTGATTATCAATTGGGCATGGTCAATTTAGGGAAGCCTACAAGGAATCAACAGATGAATCTGATTGATGTTGTAGCTTTATCGACAAAATACAAAATGATTAAAGACAAACAAAGGAAGGATGAACTTAAGGCTCAATTGGATCAGCTGCATACTTTCTTAAGAGATGTTTCCACCCTCAGGTCACAACAAGCTGCTGCCTTGGAAACACCAATTTTTCTTAGAAAAAGAGAGGTTGATGATCTGGTGCATATGAAGAATAAGTCTAGGATGATGGATAGGTGGATAGATAAGCTTAACCAGGAAGTGGGTAAGGTGTTGGTAAGTTGTTTTGAGATTCATAAGACAATGTTGGAATTGATAGAGGAAATGAATCACAACACTAAAGCTTTAGAAAAGCAAGAGGAGGAATATAGGGGGTATATTCAAAAAATAAAGGAGGTCAATAAATTACCAAAGTAAACTCTTCTTGAGAAATCAATCCTCAAGGAAGACAATGCATATTTCTCGGAAAAAGCCTCAAGCATAATCCGGTTTAGATCTGATTTCATATACAAGCATAGGAATGAAATTCAAGATATTAGTAAGGACTTGAATGAGCAGATTGATGAACTGGAAGCTATTGTAGCCATTCTAGTTAATGTGGATATACCGATTAAGGAGGGCATGCCTCTGAATCAATTAAAGGAGAAATGGGACAATAGGTTTCAAGAGGTTATGCAGAAAGAGGACGATGGAGAGGATTTGTTATTAGATAGACTAATGGATTTTAAGGAAGAAGCGAAAGTGGTCAGTAGAGAGTTGATGAAATCAAAAGATATGAAGGGATTTGCCTCTGTAGAGTTGAGAATTAAATTTGAGGACAGCTGGATTGATGGGCATGATGTGGATATTCTTCAACAAGTATTCTCCAGTTATGATGAGTACCTTCTTGAGCAGACTACACAAGAATGAGTTGGCATCAGGATGATCTATTTTGGGCACTTGACTTTACCCTTTTGTCTCCTATTTCACAGGGCAATCAATGTTGGAACTAGAGATCAACCAATCTAAGTTTTTGAGGAGGTTCTGGTTCCTTGATTAGTGGATCTCAATTTTTATTGAGAGGGATTTGTGCTTGGCACACCTATATGTATTTTTGAACTTCATATTGTAAAGGTCGGCTGATGAAAGTAGAATTAGCCACCTAATGGTAGCAGATAGGAATTTTTAGCTTTAAGTAAAGATACTTTTTTAAAAGTTCAGTTGAATTTAGATACACTTTTATATAGTGTTATGTTGGAATTGAGTTTCTTGGATGAGGTTAATGAACCATAATCGGTTTGTATGCCAATGAGTTTGTTGTGCATAAATGTTACTTATTTGATGTGAATCAATAGGAGAAACCAAATTTCAAAGATTATTTCATTAAATTGTCTATGGATGGAATTGTTACATGTCTGTGAAGATCTATGTTATTGGCAATGAATGAAGAGTTTGTTCTTTTAAATCTTAAAGTATTGTGATGGTTAAGCTAAGCACTATAAATGTATGCAATGGTATGGATTGTTATGTGAATTGCATCATATTATGGTTTTCTTGATCTGTTAAGAAGCATTCATTGTTAAGAATATATGTCTGGATGTTAGAGAATTTTGTTCATATTTTACTGATCTATGCCTTGATCTATATTTTTATATTTATTTAAACCCCCCCATTAAACATAGATTGATGAATCTGTTGTTGTTTGTATTCCTTATCACCAACAGAGGCCCCTTGAATATTATAGTTGCATTGGCCAATTGAGTGACATCAGATAGTTGAGAACCAACTACCAAGACCTTGGGAGTTAGGCTACTATATGTTGTCTTTCTTTTTAAGGAGAAATAGAGTAGAAATATTTTGTTTTACGTTGTTTGTGTCATTTTCACCATCAACAGATCTAGCACTAGAAGGAGGGCCGAAAGGAACAAGCTGGTTTGGATTGGGTCATTCCCACCAGAAAATTATGGGAGGATTCTCAGATCTTCTACTGACTCTGAACCACTAATTGAACTTTAAACCTCCGTTAGACATAGACCCCAAGCTCGTAGAATTTTGATCCCACCATTTTCACCACCACTTACTCCACCTGGATTTCGTCCAAATCCATCTTTATCACTAGTTCAACCTATATCACCACCAGTCCAACTTGTGTCACCACCAGTTCGGCCTATATCACCACTAGTCCAACTTGTGTCACCACCGGTTTGACCTATATCACCACCAGTCCGACCTGTGTCACCACCGGCTCGGCCTATATCACCACCAGTCCAACCTACTCAACCAATCCCACCACCACCCATGGCTTACTTCATGAATAAACCCTCTCTGTTAGGGACTATTCTTGGGGGTATCCATGATCTACCAAAGAATCCAGAAGGGTTTTGCACCAAGTATATGCATGGAGAATCAAGAAGCACAAAGGAACATATACAAGCATTCAAGGATGCATATACCCGTGCTCAGGTGGCTCACCAGGATGTTGTATGTAGGTTTTTTCCTTATTGTTTGGGGGACATGGCATACAAATGGTATCTAAATCTTCCCCAGGCGTCTATTCTAACTTGGGCAGATTTAGAAAATGCTTTTATTAATCAATTTCGGGTCTATGTAGACCCAACCATCTTGTATCATCAATTCACTACCATAAGAAATGAACATCATGAACCATAATCGGTCTATATGCCAGTGAGTTTCTTGTGCATAAATGTTTCTTATTTGATGTGAATCAATAGGAGAAACCAAATTTCAAAGATTATTTCATTAAATTGTCTATGCATGTAATTGTTACATGTCTGTTGATCTATGTTATTGGCAATGAATGAAGTGTTTGTTCTTTTAAATCTTAAATTATTGTGATGGTTAAACTAAGCACTGAAAATGTATGCAATGGTATGGATTGTTCTATGAATTGCATCATGTTATGGTTTTCTTGATTTGTTAAGAAGCATTCGTTGTTAAGAATACATGTCTAGATGTTAGAGAATTTTGTTCATATTTTACTGATCTATGTCTTGATCTATCTTTTTCTATTTATTTAAACCCCCCCATTAAACATAGATTGATGAATCCGTTGTTTTTTGTATTCCTTATCACCAACAAAGGCCCCCTTGAATATTATAGTTGCATTGGCCAATTGAGTGACATCAGACAGTTGAGAACCAACTACCAGGACCTTGGGAGTTAGGCTACTATATGTTGTCTTTCTTTTTCAGGAGAAATAGAGTAGAAATATTTTGTTTTACGTTGTTTGTGTCATTTTCACCATTAATAGGTGGATGTCCTAGTTCAGCCGATGGGAAATGGTGAAGAAAAGGTGGCAATGCATAAGGGGTGGCCTGCAATTGTGGACTTGCAAGACTCAAAGGACGTCAACAATGAAAGACAAAGGAAATATTCCAAGGGAACCCCACAAAAGCCAAAGACTTAGGAATTTTTGGGGTAGTGAACTTTGGCCAGCTAAGAATCAAGGCTTTGGGGAATCCTGACCATTTGGAGCTCAAAACTAGGGGCATCCAAAATGAGGTGAAGGCCAAAAGCAACCCAACAAAGGCGAAAAGGACAAAGGGTCCCCTTTCTGAAAGGGGCATGTGTGCTATAGGCACAACAATTGGTGTTTTTGCTGGAAGAACTCTCCCAAGCATTCTAGGGGTAAGGATTCATCCAGAACCCAGAATCTCTAATTTCACAGACCAAGAGCAAGCACCCCGAGGGGATCCGAAGCTTAAAGGAGAAAAGAGTCCTTGGGTGAACCAGATTACAAAGACATCTTAGAAGCATGTGTGCAGTGAATTCATCTCGGTCCCCTCCTTCAGAGACTACAATAGGCAGCGATCAATCAACTTAGGCAAGCTATATAGGAAATCTAACCCCAAAAGTAACCTGGACTTTGCTCTGCTACCAATCATGTGTCTATAGCCCCGATGGAGTTGTCACTGCAACCCCACGAACATTGCTCTAGTGCTAGTCGGGTGTCCATAGCCCCGATAGAGTTGCTCCCACATCCACATAGTTGCCTAATTTTATTAGTTTCTTTTCTTTGATTCTCATTTCTTTTGATATTTTCTTTTTATACATTTTTTCTCATCTACATAAGCACTGAAGCTTATAGTGGGTTTGGGAGTCACAGTGGTCACTAGAGTAGACTTGAGATTTTCACTTGTCGAAGGCTCATGATAACTACCATATAGATCCTCAGAAGTATTTAAAGTGTGTTGCATGAATTTCAAGATGAGTGTAAGGAGATTCAAACAATGGTTTCATTCTAGGTCAAGCCATAGTTCACCTGAGGAGACCCGCTCCACAGAAGCGGCCAGCTACTCATAGTAATGGATGAAGACTTATCCAAAGAAGAAATGAGATTGGATAGTAAAGTGAACCATTCGTCAAGCCCAACACGACCAACACATCAAGAAAGAAGGAACACCCTTAGTAAGAACAAAAACAACTGGGAAAACGAGCAATAGAGAAATCAAATCAACAAAGCGAGAAAACCTAAGCTAACTTCTACACAACTATATACAAAAATGAGCTTAGAAAACTTAGGCAAGGAAATAATGCTTGAGATGCTTCTCGTTGATAGGCAACGAGACATCCTCTCCAGTGAGTTTCTTGAGGCGAAAGGCATTATCTTCTAGTCTTTCCAAAATTTAAAAGGGGCCAAGCCATGGCTCGTCGAATTTGTCATGTACCCCTTTGATTTCATGGGCCTTATCGCAATAAAGGACCAAATCAACAATTCTAAAGGCCTTTACTTTAGCTCAATGATCGAAGCATCTTTTGACTATGCCCTAATGCTTGGAAAAAATTTCAAGTGCTCTATCACAAACTTCTTCGAAATGTAGTAACTCGGCTAGACAGGCTTCTCGACGGTCTCCCTCCTCATAATAGGTATTGAGAAACTGGAGGGTGGGAATCTTTAGGTGGACGGGAAAGATGGGCTCCAAACCATAAATGAGATGAAATGGGGAATCACCCAGAGAAGCCTTATGCCATGTATGATCTTCCCAAAAGGAAAAATACAGCTGGGTGTGCCAATCCTTGGGGTTCTTTTCAAGCCTTTTCTTGGTCACAGTTATCAATTTTTTGTTAGTTGACTCAGCTAGGCCATTGCCTTGAGGGTAATAGTTGGATGAGAATTTAAGTGCAATTCTATAATCGAAGGCCCAACTAGAAAATTTAAACAAGGAGAAGGCGGGGCCATTATCACAAACATGAGCATAGGGGCAACCAAACCGATTCAAAATAAAACTTTCTAAGAAATTGATTACTACCTCAGTAGTGAATTGTTTACATGTTATTGCTTTTGTCCACCTAGTACAATAATTGAAAGCAATTAGAATGTATATGTTGCGTGTAGAGGATGGAGGGCTTACCAGACCAACAAATTCAAAGCCCCATTAAGCAAATGGTCTTACCTCCAAGATGGGTTGGAGTGAGAGAGAAACATTTATTTCTTTGGTAGCAGTGGTCTAGAAAACATGACAGGTTCTGACATGGTTCTACGCATCTTTAAATACCGTCGGCTAGTAATATCTCGCCCACAAGATTTGATGAGCGGTGGAAGGGCCAGATCCGTGGCTAGTGCCAAACTTATCATGGAATTCCTTCATCACTCGTGCTACTTCCTAGGTAAAAACACAAAATTGTGTCACACTTTTGGCCTAATAAATAATTTTGAGTGAACTAATTTCAACCGGAAATTTTCTAACCAAGTATGTTTCGGTCGAAACCATGTGGCGTATACGTAGCACACATGGTTTCAGTCGAATAGGTTTCGACCGAAACCAAAAAAATTAAATTTCTCCTTGCCAACTTTACAATCATCTTTATATTTGGATTATTATATGTGAAGGGGTTTCTATCGGAAGGGTTTCGGCCGAAACCCTTCTGATAGAAACCCTTTCGGCCGAAACCGTCTAGTTGGCAGCCAAGTCAACAATTTTTAGAATTTTCTGAGACTTTCAACTTCAACTAAGTATTTATCCTATCATAATGATTTTTTTGCAAAAAAGAAAAATACCCTTTTGTAGAGCTCAGAATGAGCAATCCAAATATATAATTTTTAAAATATTTTGATTAGTTTTAATATATTTTATTTTTAAAATAATCCAAGTAGGTCGTTAAAATTAAAAAAGAGGTTGATTAGAAATTTTAAAAAATAATTAGTAAAACATATTAAAATTATTTAAAACTTACATGGTCTAGTAGAAGAGAGAGTCTTCTTCAAAAGGGTATAATTTTTTTTTTAAATGATTAAAAAAATTCAAAATAGTTGACGACCCGTGAAAACTGTTAAATTCTGACATGTTTGACTTTAAAACATTATTACGAGAAAAATATACATCAAAATTTGATTTTTTTTTTCATACAGTAGATATTGAAGGTTATGTATTTGGAGAAAAAAAATTAGGGAGAAATGAAGTTTTTTTCAATTTTTTTCTTGGTGGCCTGTGAATTGACTTTTTTCTAAAATTTTCAGCATTCCAAAATTTGTCCTTAAATTGAAAAAAACATAATGAAAACAATTTTTTTTTAAATTTTAAAAATTATAAGAATAAAATTCATCAAAAGTTTTGCATTTCATTAGTCTACACCATTTTTAAATTCAAAACATAAAGACCACTTTTATGTGGTCGAAGTTCAGAATTTTTTTTGTTGTTGGCCGATTCCTTTATAAAGTGACACAGGTTTGTGCTTTTACCAAGATTTTCTGAGGCATCTGAGATAGACCCCCTCATGATTCCTCTTGTACAATATAGATCATTTTATCATATAGCTGCTACTTTTCAACCTCAAAGTGCACTTATGTACTCCTTTCAATCGGGAAGGGAACTTGTGGTTGAGAAAATAGTAGACAATATCATCATACCATTCCCCAGGGGAAATATCCTCTAGCTAGTACTGTTGCATGGTGAGCTCAGGTCCAACCTCGGTTATTGTTTCAGCTATCATTTGAGTGAGGGCCTGCCCTCATACCAAATTCATAGGTTTAATTTCCATGTCATACTCTTGTAGTAATGTGACCCACTTTTCTCTTCTTTCTCCTAGCTTGTTCTGCATTACCAAAGTTTTAACAACTAGGTCCGAGATGATGGTGAATACTTTGTTTCATAAAATGTAGTGCTGAAATTTTTTAACTCCTCTAATCAAGGCATACACTTGCTTCTCAATGTTACGATACCTTAGTTTTGCATATTTAAGCGGAGCACTCATGAAGGAAATTGGATGCTCACTTCCTTCATCATCTTTTTGAGTCAATATGTTGGTACAAGAGTGATCCGAGGCAAAAAAATATATATATAATTACTTTAGATAATCAGGGCTGACCAGCACTGGGGAATCAACAATTGCTTTCTTGATTTCTTCAAAAGCCTGCTTGGCTTTTGGTGTCCATTCAAATTTGGCGTCTCGCTTTAGCATAACATTTAGTGGCTTGACTATTTCAACAAAACCTATGATGAATTTTTTGACAAAGTTTATCTTTCCAAAGAAAGATTTCAATTCCTTCTTACTACCTGGAAGCTGAATTTTCATTATGGCTTGGATATGCTCGGGGTCTATTGAGATTCTCTTCTCTGAGATCACATGTCCTATAAACTTTCCCTCTGTAACTCCAAAGATACATTTCTTCGAATTCAGGGAAATTCTGAACTCTCTGCACTTCTGGAAGACTTTACATAAGTCAGAGACGTGATCACCTCTTTTCTTCGAGAACACGGTAAGATTATCCATATAGATGATGATGCATTTTCCAATTAGATCCTTGAAGGAAATATCCATGGCACGCTAGAAGGTTGTGTCGACATTGATTAATCCAAATGATATTCTTTTGTATGAGAAGGTCCCCCACTTGGTGGTGAATGTTATTTTATGCCTATCTTTATATTGTACCATCACCTAGTTGTATCCTGAATACCCATCCAAGAAGGACATCATGTGAGATCCGTTGACTATTTGTAGTACCTCGTCCAGTGAGGGCACCAGGTAATTATCTTTCTCTGAGGCTCTATTCAAGTTGCAGAAGTCCACACACAACCTGATTTCTCAATTATTTTTCCTAACTGGAACCAGGTTTTCCACCGATGTAGAGTGTCTAACTGGGAATATGATTCTGGTGGACAACAACTTCTAAACTTCCTTGTAGATGATGGGCTCTAACAATACATTGATTGGGCGCTCACATTGCCTAAAGGGTCTCACATCCGACTTGAGAGGGATGGTATGAGTAATGATCAATGTATCATATTTTTTCAAGTCTTCATAATTCTAGGCAATCGCATCATGTTAGGTGCAAAAGGAATCAATGATCCCTTGCCTTTCTTCTAGTGTGCACACTTTTCAAATAAACACGGTCCTGACTTCTTTAGCCATTCCCAAGTTATAAGCATCACACTGATTATTAATGAAATCTTTCTTAGCTTGTTGATCTTGATCCCTTATCCAATCTAAGTCGAATATTCATTCTAACTAGACCATACCTCATGGTACTGTATTTGTTTTTAGATTGATAATTCCCTCGATGTCTAACTCAACCTCTTCAAGCTCCATTTCATCAATGATTTGGGTTGCGAACACATTAAAGCTTGTGGTGAAATCTAGGATATGTTTGCCATCATTGAAAACTTGGAAATTGGTGATGTTGTTTAGCATTGATGGAGTGGAAGTAAGCTCAATAGTGAACTTTCTTAAGTGAGCTAGGGAGAGTGGTTGCAAGGTACTAGCTACTTGGGCTAAGGCATCAGTAGTATGATTCTTGGAATGAGGGATTAACTGGATGTTGAATGCATTTAATCCTACTATAAGATCCCATACCCTATGCCTATAGTTTTTTAACCTTCTATCATGGTAGGAGTAAAATTTCCTTACTTGTTTTACAATTAGCTCAGAGTCACCAAATACTTGAAGCATTTTAACCTTCTTTCTTAATGCCATCAAGAGACAAAGAACTAATGCTTCATATTTTTCTATGTTATTGGTGAAATAAAATCGAAGTTTATGGACAATAAAGTAGGTCTTACCTATAGGGATGATCAGTTCGAATCTGGCTCTGGTTCCTTGCTTGGCAGTATATTTGCATTCTTAGATGACTGCATAAAATCAAGATGGCTCCGATCTGGCTGCATTCTTCTAAATTCCCCTTTTGAGGTGACTTGTCCTTTAATATGCTCAATTGTTGTTTGGCACAAGTAGCATTCAAATTATGAGTGGGCCACAATGTATACCCTGCACCAACTGGGTAATAAGAGCTCTTGAAAGTCCATTCTAGCTCCTAGGTTGAGCTGATCTTGTACACATTTCTCCATGAAATCTTGGAATCCATATAACAGCCCAATATTACCATCCTTGTAGTATTCTTCATCATCTGATTCAATTAATACCTTTGTACTTTCAGGTGTGTGGGTTAAGTTGATAGGAAGACTACATTGCACAAGGAGGACCTCTTCAACCACCTCTTCTTCATGATATTCTTGATCATTTGGATAAGCCACGGGACATTAATTTCCCAATTTTGTTTCAGCAAATACTACCTCATTTGTGTTGTATTTTGTGGTCATGAATTTCATGTAGGGCTCTTGATCATTATGGATCTAGTTTGGAAACCCTTTCCATGGAAGCCATAGGTGGGAATAATCTATGGTAACATATTCGTTCAGTGCTCGGGTGAAATCCCTACCTAGTATGATGTCGTAGGTGTTAGGAATATCAACAACTTGAATATCAATCATTTGTTGCACCCTCGGGTCAACAACAATCTACATAGGTATTCTATTGATTTCTTTGACTATGCTGATCTTTATTTTGTCTAGTTGAGTTACCTTCCATCAGGAAGGGGTCGAGACTATTCCCAAAGCTTTGCACACTACCAAAGGCATGACGTTGGTGGAGGCTCTCGAGTCAAGAAAGCAGTTATATAGATTCTTCCCAAAAAAATTGATTGTGGTTAGGAAGGGAGGGGTCTCCAACTTCCCTTGGAACAACCCCCCTGAAATGTCAACCTAGACTACCTGACCCTTGTCTTTTTCATTGTTCCTATTATGGGTTTGTTCTTGATCCTGTTCTCTAGTAGGTTGCTTGTTTAATTGCTAACTAGAAGGCTGATCCATTTTCTTTCCATGAAATTTCCGGATTAACGGCTCATTTTGTGAATCATCAAAGGAGACCCTCTTGGCGAGAACCTCTTAGGTTGGTTTAAATGAGGTAGTCCCATTGAGAATTCTAAAGAAAGAATTCCTAACTTTTGGTACTTTGAGAAATTTGAAGGCAGACAAGCCCAACTTGACCTTCTTAAATTCTTCTGCTACATACTCCCCCATTTGTTCAATTTTAGCTTCAAACGAGTTACTTTGGGAGGAGACAGTAGGTTGACTTTGGGCTTAGCTTTGTTGCCTATTCTTGTTGAGTACTGGGTGGGAACATGAGGGTAACCCAGGTTATTACTAGCATTTGGGTCAGAAGGAGTGCTAAAGTTATTAGGTGGAGTGGAGGTTGTAAAAGTGTCGCCTACTCATCTATTCCTCAAATCATACGAAGTTTCCCTTTGATGGAACATTTGGACCTCATCCTCTCATGGCTCTTCCTCATCTATTGGACCATTATCTACTAAATTGAAGAGCTGGGATAAAGGGATTTCATTACTTACCCCTTTGGTTTCTTCGTCCTTTGGGGTAGCGGTCTATTTCTTAGGTACGTTGCTTTCACATTTTGGGAAAGGAGCTTGATTAACCACTAACACCAAAGAATTATATGGTTTTGATGGAACTAGGTCTCGATAACCCAATTCGTCAACTATATTTTGAACCTCCACTTGGAAGATCTCGACGACAATCTGGAACTATGGACAGTCCAACTTGGAATGCCTACTCATCTTGTAGATGCGACACCACCCGGATAGGGTGGCCTCAGCCAAGTATACCCCACTTGTCATCTTTCCACTATTGTTTGGTTGGTCAAGAGGTGTGGGAATGCCACCATTGTTTTTCCTTGTTTTCCATGTTTGATTCTATCTTTGCGATGGACTTCTTTCAAAATTTTGTCCTGAATTCTACCCTCTTTCGTAATTCTATCTAGAGGAAGCACCCCAATTGCGGGTGTCATGGATGTCACAATTGAGGTTAGCTTGAATGCTTCTTTGGGATGCCTGCAGCCATTTATTCTGACTCCTCAAATGTGCCATTTTAGTCGACATCTTCTTGACCAATTCTGTCAGCTCATCTCTACGATCCTTTTTTGCATTGTTCGGTTGCGAGGTTGAACTCTGAAGAAAGAACGATTGTACTGCTAGTTGGTTCTTCTGAATGGATGGGAAATCAGAACCTTGGAAGTATGTTGACACTTGGGGTGGTTGGGAATAGGCCTATTGCTACTGTGGTTGCAAGTATTAAGGTATGGGAGGCTCCTGGTTCAATGGTTGCCCCGGGTGAGGAACTGTCGGGAGTTGTGAAACTTGATTCATTAAGGAACTTTGATGTGCCAAAGCATGAGTAAGTTGTTGAATTTGATTTGGATGTGCATCTAGGCCTAAAGAAGGTAGTGGAACAACGATGTGTTGTCCTAAATTGGTGCTTATTGTGACCACTTCTGTGTAGGCATCCACCAACCTAGCCGACGATGGACACATTCTCTTCACCAATGTAGAAGTGAGGTTGTCCAAAGTGAAAGGATCATCAGCCACATAGGGTGTCTACAACCTCATATATGCTTGATGGAAGCTGTGATTGAAAGAGTTGATTGATTCATTGAATTCTCTTCAAATGACCATGACCTATTGATACAACTTGGAGGGAAGAGTAAGGGAAGAGTCTGTAGGCCATGTCTTCAGGTTCAATCTTCATATCTTTCAATGTTGTTTGAAAGATCTTAATGTGCTATTTTACTGTCCTCTGCGGATCCTGAGGATAAAAATTAGTGCAAAAACCCTCCAGATTCTTTGGCATGTCATGATAAACATTTAAGGATAGAGGAGATGGATTGCTACCCAACCATGCCATGGGAGGCGGAGGAGGAGGCGGTTGCACCAGAGTGACTTGAGGTTGCACAAGGGAAACAATGGCTGGAACAATGCCTAGGAAGTGGGAGGCGTTGGACTGGAAGGCATCTTGGAGCGGTTGGGAAGCATAAGGGACTATCGAAGGTGAAAGAGAAGGTGAGGGTGAATGGATGGAAGGAGAAGATGAGGATGGAGGTGAAGTGGGCCGATTGGATGTGCCCAAAGTAGAGGCTTCCCCTCTCTTACCTCTCTTAGCTCTCTTAGCCTTGGTAAGGAATGGTAGCTATTGGAACTCCCGTTTGTTTGGTGTAGATCTTAGCACTTTGTGGAACCTCTTAGGGGAGAAGGAACCAATTCGATCTAGCTTAGCAAAAGAAAGGCCCTCCTTCGAGTGCCAGTTCTGTTGATGGGTGTTTTTGCACCTT
The DNA here is from genome assembly GCA_007115665.2 of Sequoiadendron giganteum. Taxonomy (NCBI): domain Eukaryota; kingdom Viridiplantae; phylum Streptophyta; class Pinopsida; order Cupressales; family Cupressaceae; genus Sequoiadendron; species Sequoiadendron giganteum. Next base: position 474,960,795 of record CM021109.1, read on the forward strand.
CTCAACATAGGCACTACACAAGTGAAATGCCTCTCTTCAAAGGTAATTTTTGCAACTAAGTTTTAGAAATCACCCCAAGGTCTCTCGGGTGTCAGGTCATGAAAATATTTGGAATAATTCAATTGGTTGATGTGATATTTTTGTAATCACAGGGAAGCCTTTATGGTTCACTAAGTTGGAGGGAATTGGATCTTCAAATGGAGTTTCTTAATATTATGAAAATGAGTTGCAATTGCTGTAGATTCAAAACAATAGTCTAAAACTCCATATTCAACATCAAATTTAGCTTCTAAAGGATGCTGAAATCTTGCTTTAACTTCTATTCTCAAAGAAAAGTCAAAAGGGAAAAGGGATGAGAAAGTTCCTAGACCTACAACTTATGATGAAGAGTGACAATGGAGGATGCTATAGTGAACAACCTTCCCAATACTAAGTTCCACTCAACCAAAATGTCTCACAGTCTCATGAAACTAGTGCTATCTTCTAAGGTCTACAGATTTTCATCTGTTCATTCACCATAAAGAATGAATAAAAGATGAAGTTTAAGTGCAACAATGAGTTAATGTTTAGACTAATTTTACACTATTGTTCATCATCAATAAACAACAAAAAACATGAACATGTAAGGGCATCAACACAATAAAATTCTTCAACATCAATGGACAACATGAACTAAACTACTAAAAGTAACTCTAAAACACCAAGAACAACAAAGTAAATGTTAACTAAATTTATCAACTTTGAGAAGATGAATCATGCAAGATGTGAGAAACACAAGAATCCACCAAAACAATGGAATTCTATTAAATTTTTTGCAACATGTCTTTACAATAACTCAACTTTCCTCCTTGAAAATGAGAGGGGAACCCTATTTATAGTTTTCAAAAAGTGAAATGAATGGCCAGGATTTACTTTCATTGTGTGGCCAAGATTCATTTTGCACTAGGGTTTCACCTACCCCCAAAAAATAACAATATACAATACATCTTTTGTCTCATTCCTATTTTATCATCTAGTGACCAGACACTGTAGCACTTTGTCCTCTAGTGGTTGCTATATTTTTTCAGCTAAGTTTCTACTTTTTCAAGTATTCATCATCTATGATTGGATTTTCTTAATTTTTTTGTTGGGTGGCGTACTCCACAAATTTCCCAATCAATGCTTGAACTATATCCCATTCCATAATGTTAGATTGGAGCACCTAGAAGGGTAGCCTCTTGAATATGTTTGTGATATGCCCCTAGTGTTTGGTGTATTTAGGAGTGGCCTTGACTACTTGTTCGAATTGGGTGAACACTCTTGGAGTGAAATCCATGAAGTTTGGCATGAGTGCATCAACTGCTCCCTGTTCCATCTTTTTTGTGAAAAAAGAGGCCCAATATTTTTTGGATCGAGTTCAAGGGCTTGCATCTCATAATACATCATTAGTTTAAGGTAATCCTCATTGTCTGCTCTATGCTCAACCACCTATTCGAGGTAAAGCTCCACCTTGTGCAATACTCTTTCCAGGAAATCCCTTTGGTGATCCAATCCCATCTTCTAGGTTTCCACAAGCTAGCAATCATCCTTGGGTAGTGTTAAATTATTTCCCTCATATGATCTAAGGCATCTTAAGAATGGACTCGAGCTTAGGATAAGCGATCCTATAGAGCTTGGTAAACCATTGACATATATTTTCCGTACTTTCTAGTTTCTTTTGTAAATCCTTGAATTTTTTAATCATTTGAGCAACATCCTTTATGCCTTCATCACCATTATGTAACACCTATTGAAACCAATCTGTAGTGCCCTTGGCCCAATTCTTCATTTTTTCCATCTGAGTGACTTCTTGAGAAAGGAGCGGGGGAACAAAGGATGTCACTGTGGTCTCTTCTTCCTATAAGGATATCCATTGTTGAATATAGGTGGTTGAATCCACAACTTGTGCCTTATGTTCTTCCTTTGTGGAATTATCCTTGTTCATCTGTTGTACTATTGTGGCCATGGACCCTCAAAGCTTCTCAATTTTTTTCTCCCTAGTTCCTATGCCCAAGTTGACAGTAGAAATTTTGTAATTGACCCCTTCTCCTTGATCTGTTATCAGGGTAGCAATTTGTACTATTCTCAAGTCCACATCAATTTGAGAGCAGACTCTTGGCTTCTCTTTCTTTTTATTTTTTTGTTCTCTTGCCAGGATAGCCTCCAATTTGGCCTTTGGATCAATAAGGGCAGGGGCCTTCTATAGCAGTTGTTTTTCTAGCCATTAAGGAACTTGAGCTTCCCCTTTCGGTGATTCATGACGACCTTCCTCTTGTTGAAGTTGTTTCTCTTCATGACTTGGGGCTTCCCACTTGGTTCTTTCTTCTTCCTCATCTGTGTCTTCAATATCTATGTCTTTTCTTTTTTCTAACTCAATGGTGGGTGAGATATTCTTAGTAGTGTCTTCCTCCTAGGGCGCTTTATGTTCTTTGCATTCAAGCTCCATGTGATGCTCCATCTTGGGGCTCTTCTTGGGAGAATCTTCTTCCCTTTCTTCTTATTTATTTTCTTCTTCTTGAGTAAGGCCATTATCTTGGCCAATTGGTGGACACTCTTCAAGTATGTCCACACTAACATCAGTGTATTTTTCCTCTTCGAAGGGTTGTTTCTATGATTCAACCTCATCTCGCTCACCCTTGAGCTGTTGGGACAACTCCTCTTCCAATTCTTGATCAAAGGTTTCTATAGTATACTTGGCATTGAGGGCCTCTGTATCTTCCTCTGAAGGAGGTGACTCCTCTTCCTCGGTCACCACCTTGTCAACCTTTATATTTACCCCACCCTATAAGTCTTTGAAGTAATCATCTTGGAATAAATCCTCATGGTCCTCGATTGTGCCCTTTTCTACCTCCCATCGCCATCTCTCCATCTCTTCAAATATTTGCATGGTGGCCTCCATCTTTGGTGGCTCCATTTATGATGGAGGAATGGGTAATACTGCAGAAATTTGAGCCATCACTTCTTGGACAGTGGGGTTCATGATTACCCCCAAGATTTTAGTAGGTACTCCTTGCATATATTTTGCAAAATCCTCTGGAAAGGTGAGGGAAGGCATGGTGGCTATGGAAACTGTGGGCATTGGGGCTAAGAGAGTGGGCATTGGAGGATGGAGTGAGGAAGATGACAATAGAGATGTCATGCCTAAGGAGGATTCTAACACCATTATTGGGGTCGTTGGTGAGGTGGACGAAGATGTCCATAGCAGATAGAGAGGAGACAGGTAGTGCCCAAGATGTAAAAGGTGAAGGAGTGGCAATGGCAGTGGTAGTAGTGGGAGTAGAGGTGGTATGTGAGGATGATGGATGCTTGAATTCCTCTTCTTCACCTTCATGTTGTAGGTCCTCTTAGATAACTGACATGTCGCTAACGAACCCTCCCGACCTCTTGATTTTCTTTGAAGATTATCCCTCTGCGGTCTCTCATGTGTACACCTTATGTTTGGGCTGATGTTCAGATACATTCTTACTTTTCTTGGATCTCATGGCCGAAGAATATTTGGGTGCCTCTTCCATTGGAGCAGCAATAGTAGCTCCACTATCAATTTCACTTTCAATTTCATCTTCGAGCTCCCTGTAAGTGAGCTCGACTCCTTACAATTTGAGTTAGGTAATCTAGGTATCTACCCATTGTCTTTTTCTACTCTCCACAGGCTGAGTTATTGTATCGAGGTCATTGACCTCTCTTTCATCCCAATCAATTATTGTCAATGGTAGGTCAGCCATAGCATCAAATCCCTGATTGAGGATATTATGTTCCTCTTCTACAACTTGATTAGGCACTTGAAACATGTTTATTGATTTTACGAAGTGTGCCATCATTCACATGTAATGTCGCATGCAGACCTCCTTATCATCTCAAAAATTGGCCCAAAAGTCCTCAATGTGATGCAGGTGAGAATACTCCCTTCCGACCATCTTCTTTAGTTTTCCATAGGGATCCATCCTCGGTCGGGTTGTGTAGAAGTCAAGATTGTACTCTACTATCTCTTTTATTGAGTATTTCACACACCAGGCGGTAGGAAGAGAATACATGCCTTGCCCAAAGGTTAAAGGGTACGAGACCCTTGCTTGGTGTTGTTTTCTCAACAAATGATGGGAATCTTGTAGTTGGTGGGAGACCTCAAATATGATCAACCGCTCGTTGGGGTAACTTGGTAGCTTGTAAGGTTGTTAAGAGAACCCTTCTATACTGATATACATGAATTTTGGGAACTAAATGAACTAGAACCCAAACCTTTGAATGAATGCCCAAGTGTTGTTTGTAACTCTCCTTTTAAAGTCTCCTCCAAGGAGCTTGCCTATATGCCCAATGAAGGCATCATTGACCCGCACATAATCCCTCTTGAAATTCTTATACTGCAGTTGAGGGTAATGGTCATATACTTTAAGCTCTCCCCTCCTTGGATTTGTATTTTGGGCAACAAAGAGGCCTTTTTATGGGAAGGTATCTATAAGTAGATATATAAGGTAGGAGGTCATATAGAACTGGGAAGTCTTCTTGACTTCTATGAATTGTTCATGCATATTATCACTAATGATCTTCGCACAGTGAAACTTTGTCTCTCCATGAATGAATTCCTCAACGAAGTAAAACATCCACTCTTGAAAGAAAGTAGTAGTGGGGAGGCCCATCACCCTACTAAATAAGGTCGCCAGATCATGGTACTCCTCGTGGAAATAAATTCTAAAAATTTCTTGTGGGACCTTGGTGGCACTACTTCTGTTCTCCATCAACCAATATTGGTTGATTAGCTTCTTGCATCCCAGAGGGTTTTGCTTCCATGTGCTATCTTCATATTCCTTTTCTATTTCCTCCATGGGGTCAAACGTGGGGATATGAAATTTTTGGCCTATAGACCTGGGAGATAGATCTACTAGCACCCTACCATCATGGTCGATAATTTTCCTGTTACCACTATGGTAGGCCTCTCTGCAGGCCATCACGAGCTCTATATCTATAAGTTTAAGTGGGAATCCGGTTGCCTTAGTGAGGCCACTCTTTTGGATCTTCCATGCATTTTTAGTTGTTGGGTGTACTATGACCCTTTGCCTAAATTCATCTATGTTTATGTGCCCAAGGTTAGTATCTGATATGGAATCCTAGGTGGAAGGGACCTTGGAGGTGTGTTCCTCTTAGTGGAACTGATACTTCATTTAATCCTTCTCTTCTTTGCCCCTTGGTGCTTTGGTAGGATTATTTTCCTTATCCTCCTCTATAGACCTCCTTGATGGTCCCACAACTAATTCCATAAATCCTATAAGAAAAGAAGTAGTAAGCACATTCATATGAAAAGTTAGGGAGGCACTAGTTGAATCCTACAAAATAGAGGTCAGATCCATCAATATATCATCAAAAGCCTATAAAATTTATTAACATTCCACTTTCGGGGCTTGTTTGAGTCAATTATGGCAATGTTGGCCTAGGAATGTGGGTTTCCCTAGGTTGAAGGCCATTTGGAGTGCTTAGAAATGGGACGATGTTGGGGGCATGATGACCCGCAAACCGCCACCCACACCAAAATTTTTGCATTTGAATTTCAAGAGTTAGCATCCTCAGTAATGCATTTAGCATGTGGGAGAATCATTTATTAATTTTCTATTATCATTCAAATAGTGATTGTGCAAGTGCAGACCCAAGGAGTGCAGAGGTAGGTGGTTCCAAGGATGTTTGTAACTCTATCGTTGAAAGTGACGGTCATGACGTGACAACCTGCAAGGGGAATCACGCAAGGCTCGACCTACAGGTGACTCAAATGGTGTTGATGGTATTCCTTTAGGTTTAATCATTTTCGTTCATTCAAGTATAAACTGGCGGAAGGTCGCTTGGAGATGGCCATTAAGAAATAGTGGGGATAGGTCAGCAACCCACATCATCAGGCCGCAGGCAGTTCAACTTAGGCATTTTCACCTGAGAAAACTCAAGTGGCAGAAGAGAGCTCAAAATCCACCATGTGGAAGGAAGGTAACGCATGAGCGTTAGCACATGACAACCATATGATGACAGGCCATGGGTGGCGGCCCACAAGGAGAGCTCCACAATGCATTTGAACATAATCATTTCTTTGTAAGTGAGTCAGAGGGAGACGAAAAGGTTGAAACTCACACTACAGAAAGATGGAACTCCTTGGCCATTTTAGGAACGACGGTGATAATAGGGAAATCCACAGATAGTGGCACGCATGGTTTATCCCATAAATGGTTTTAGACTTAGTGAATTTTAATTGGGGAACCCCCATGATCGGTGAAGGAGACCGTAGAGTTTGCGGTGCGTGTAAGAGAAGGGTCATCACCGTTGGATGAAGCATTGGTGAAATGATGATGAAGGGCATATGGTGGCCCAAAGACGTCACTCTGCAGGAAAGACTCAAGTTAATCTATTAGAATTATCGTCAGCCAGGAGATTAGTGGGGTCCACAAGGTAGAAGACTGGTGGACTTTGGTTGTTTTGGAATGGCAGTATGATGGGGGCCGCTTGCATGCGGTGGCCCGCAAGGGCAAACCTGCAAAGGCCCTAATGTTTTTGTTTTTGATTTTTTCTTAGTGTTTTAACTTTTATGCTCTAGGGGCAGTGATGGGTGGCGTCCATTTGCACGTGGAAGTTCGCAAGGGCAGACCTGTGTGGAGTCAAGACTTAGTTTTTCTCACCGAAAGGCAATGAAAGCTCTACTGCAGAACATCTATGGAAGGGAAAAGCTTCGTAGGATGTTTAGGGCCAACTTTGAACAAATTCTCGAAAGATTTCAAATGGGTTTGTGTAGATTTTTGTGTTTAATCAACTGCCCCAAGGATTTAAGTTTTCCTTTTCAAATTTTAGTTATTTGAATGAAATTAAACCTCAATGATGTGTTGGAGGCTAACGATAGTGGTCGTACCTAAAATTCATGAAGAATGACAACAAAAATCATACTTCAACTCCTTCAAAAAATTGTGTGGGCGTAGGGTGCTTGATCGCTATTTTGGTCTCTAACAATTGTGACTTTGATTGGTGAAAATGAGAGGTCGAATGACCTATTTATAGTAAAAATGACATTTATGACCCCTCATTGAATGCAAGTACAGTGGCAGATGAATTAGGTGGGTATGATTTTCAAAAGAGCGACGACGAGAACATCAGATACCATAAAGCGAGTGGAACCATGGGCAGTGTCGTTTGGTAGGCGACATGGATGAAATGACCATGGAGGATGTGGGGCCCACTATACGGGTGGACGTCCCAGGTTGACGTCATGAAACAATGAATACAAGGCAGCAATGTGCGAGGGGTGGCCCGTAGCTGTGGACCCGCAAGACTCAAAGGATGTCAGTAGTGAAAGACAAATGAAATCTGCCAAGGGAACCTTGCAGAAGCCAAAGACTTAGGAAGTTTTGGGGTAGCGAACTTTGACCAGCTAAGAATGAAGGCTTTGGGTAATTCTGATGATTTGGAGCTCAAAACTAGGGCACACAAAATGAGGAAAATGCCAAAAGTGACCTGGTAAAGACGGAAAGGACAAAGGGTCCCCATTCTGAATAGGGTGTGTGTGTTATAGGCACAACAACATGTCTCGACTACAACTCTACCTTGGCAATGCAACCTACATGTTGCAATTGTACCTTGATCTCATGAAGATTCCACTTCATCTACTATAATCTATCACAACACTTTCCTCTGCGCCTTCCACTCTTAACTATTTGAGACTCCACTCACCTGCAATGATACTTTTGAGCTTCTCTCACACTTTCACTAACCACAGGTTTCATCACAAGTTGCCTCATGTTCGAAGATATTCTTGTGCCCTTGAAATCTCTTCTCACTTCCCTCTCCACCTGTAGGTCCTAGTACAAACCACCTCTCTCTCGATGCTTTATCTGCATGGTCAGAACCTATGGCTCTGATACCACTTGATGAAGAAGAAAACTCACACTTCCAAATTCTCACACAAATTTACAAAAAAATTAGATTACATTAGATTCCATAAGCGATAAACTCAGAGAATTGATAATTACATAAGCCAATTTAAATCATCTCCCAATTGTAAAAATACACATTCAAATTATAGATAAATCAAAGAACTTTATTCATCCTAGTTTCATGAAAGTTACATTATATTTTCCAGGAACTCCATTGCTCCTCAACTCTATTCAACATCTCACCTTGTCCTTACGTTGGCCTACTTTTCTTCCAATATGTTAGGCAACATCTTCTTCCATGGATTTTTCCCTTTTAAGAACTCAGTCTCTTCATATTTTGCTCACATTGTTGTAGCAACCCGCAATTAATGTTTAGTTCTCCTTGGACTGAGTCAACCCCAACTACTTTCCTTTTCTTTTTTTAATGACTTCTTTGTTTGTTTCCATTCATACCCTATTTTCCCCAAATTCCATTCATGCCCCAACCGTTGCTTCCACACTCTACACAATATGATAGACATTCATATGCTTTGACCCTTTAATCTATTATGATTCACTCACTGCCTTTTGAACTTCCAATATTATGCATAAATCAATTCAGCCTCAAGTCTTCACTCTACAAGTTCCCAGATCACACACACAGTGAATCTCTATCACATATCTGCACCATATCATTGACCTTCAAAGAAGTCTTCTTCATATTTTAAAATTGATCCATTCAAATTGGCCTTCCATTCATGTGCCTTCCTTCTCATATATTTCTCATGCCATCTCTTACATGTTCAACCCCTTTTTCACACTCGACTCACCCTTATTCTTGATGCTTTATCTAATCATTCTTCACCCATCATCTCCTTATCGATCTTGTTGTTCAGTTCACTATTTCTCCCTTCCAATGCAGTCCTCTATTTCCATGCTTCACCCTTTTTTCATACTACTGCAACACCTTATTTTAACAACCCTCATACTAAGTTTTACAAATAGTCATTGGTGCATCTTTATTACCTTCCAATATTTGTTTAAATGTATTTCCTTATCCTCTCTACGTGACTACCAAATCTCCTCAACCAAGCTTATGCTATCCTCTTTCTTACCCATGGTTTTCCTTCCTCATAGTCTTAATTCATGGTGACTTCAACTGCAACATTCCCCATGCGTATTCCATCTCAATGAAGTCTCTTCTTCTTTAACCAGTTGTGTGCCCCTCTATGGTTCTTAGTTTGAATTAGATTTCCATTTAAAAGTGCTAGTTCTTGCTTTTCAGACTCGATCTCTCCTCTAGGGGCATGCTCTCCCTTCTTTTCCTCTTGGATATTTATATTGTTCATACCCAAGGTCGTGACCCTTGGGATCCATATTGGAAATGGATATAAAAACCAAAATGTTGCAACCCTTTAGCTTCTTGTTCGCATTTATTTTTTTCACCATTAAAATACATCAAAATATGATGTTTAATCAATCATGAAACTACCCATAGAGAAAAGAAAAGAGAAACCAAAATGATAAAATCAAACCAATTTTTTTTGGTCTATGTTGATAACACATTCACCCAGATGCTCCTACATCAGACATGTTGAGTAAGAAATTTGTAAGAACAGGCTCACAAAAGTGGAGTTGAGTGATAGAACTACTCTTCGAGATTGCAGCAATCTCCAGGGAACTCCATCACTATCAACTCCACCTCCTCCGCCAAATAGTCCAACCTCCTCTTCCAAGTTCTCTTCCTCTTCTCTCCATGCCCTCCTCTGGCATGTATCCTCTGCAATTGTGCCTTGGAAATGCAACCTCCATGTTGTAATCATACCTTGATCTCACGAAGACGCCACTTTGTTTGTTGTAACCTATCACAACACTTTCCTCTATGTCTTCTGCTCTCAACCATTCGAGACCACTCACTTGCAACAATACTTTTAAGCTTCTCCCACGCTTTCACTAACCATAGGTTCTATCATAAGCTGCCTCACGTTCAACGATCTACTTGTGCCCCCAAAACCTTTGCTCACTTCCCTCTCCACTTGCAGGTCTTAGTGTGAACCACCTCTCTCTTGGCACTCTATCTACATGCTTAGAACCTCTGGCTCTAATACCACTTGATGAAGAATAAAACTCGCACTTCCAAATTATCACATAAATTTGCTTAAAATTCAGATTACACATTCATCTCCCAATTGTAAATACACATTCGAATTACAGATAAATCAAAGAACTTTATTCATCCCAATTCATGAAAGTTACATTATGTTTTCCAAGAACTCCATCGCTCCTCAATTCTATTCAACATCTCAGCTTTTCCTTACGTTGGCCTACTTTTCTTCCAATCTATTAGGCAAAATCTTCTTCCATGGATTCTGCCCTTTTAAGAACTTGGTCTCTTCATATTCTACTCACATTATTGTGGCAACCTACAATAAATGTGTAGTTCTCCTTAGACCGAGTCAACCCCAACTACTTTCCTTTTTGTAACATCTAGTTTGTTTTTTGCCATTTGTACCCATTTCCCCCAAATTTCATTCATGCCCCAACCACTGCTTCCACACTCTACACAAAATTATAGAAATTCATATGTTGTGACCCTTTAATTTGTTATGATTCACTCATTGCCTTCTGAGCTTCCAATGTTTAGCATAAATCAACTCAGCCTCAAGTCTTCACTCTACAAGTTCCTAGATCACACCCACAATGAATCACTATCACATATTTGCACCATATAATCAGCTTTCAAAGAAGTCTTCTTCATATTTTAAAATTGCTCCATTCACATCAACGTTTCTTTTATGTTCCTTCCTTCTCATATGTTTACCATGCCATTTCTTACCTGTTCGACCCCTTTTTCAAACTTGAATCACCCTTATGCTTGCTTCTCTATCTAAGACTTCTTCACCATCGTATCCTTACCAATCTTGTCGTTCAGTTCACTATTTCTCCCTTCCAATGCAGTCATTTGTTTATGTGCTTCCCCCTTTTTTCTTACACCATACCACCTTCTTTTAACGACCCTCATACTAAGTGTTACAGATAGTCATTGGTGCATCTTTATTACCTTCCAATCTTTGTTTAAATGTATTTCCTTATCCTCTTTGCACGGCTACCAAATCTCCTCAACCAAGCTTATGCTATCCTCTTTTCTGCCCAAGGTTTTCCTTTCTCATAGCCCCGATTCATGGTGACTTCAACTTCACATCCCCCACGCGCTATCCATCTCAATGAAGTTTATTCTTCTTTCATTATTCGTGCTCCCCTCTATGGTTCTCATTCTCAATTATATTTCCATTTAAAAGAGCTAGTTCTTTCTTTTAAGACTCGACATTTCCTCTAGGGGCGTGATCTCCCTTAATTTTCTCTTGGATATTTATATTGTTCATACCCAAGGTCGCGACCCTTGGGATTCACATTGGAAATGGATATTAAAACCAAAACGTTGCAACCCTTTAGCTTCTTGTTCGTGTTTATTTTTTTCACCATTAAAGTACATAAATTTATATGATGTTTAATCGATCATAAAATTTCTCATAGAGAGAAGGAAAGAAAAACCAAAATGAAAAAATCAAACTGAAATTATTTTGGTCGACGTCGATCACACATTCACTTGGATTCTCCTGCATCATATTTAGTATTATTTCTAAGAACTCTAGCTAGTTTTTTTGCCCATTTGGACAATTGTCCCATTGCAAATGTCTTGTTGAGTTTGTCATTTTGATATATAACTCTAATACACTGGTAGCTACCCCAAAAAAATCCCATCAAGGCAACTAACTTGTGATTCTTTTTTCAAGTTGATTATTTTGATATATGTAACTATATAATCCACCTTCCAATAACCCCAAGTGTCCACTATGGTTGGTAGTCATAGATCCTATGACCATTTGATAAATCTTTCTAAATAATTAGTGAATGCTATCCACTAATTTTAATTTACTATGGATGAGAAATTATCCAATTTGAAAGTGTTCTTGTGAAATTAATCCCACACTTCAACAATACTATTTTTTCCAACCCAGTAAATCTTGGTGGGCCATAATACACACCTAAACTAGAATTTCTAAATTTTGATGATGTTGATCCTACTAGTTGGTTATATATAGAGTATTGGATTATTTTACAGTCCATCAAACTATTACAAATTGAAAACTCTTTATCACATCCTTGCATTAACAACATGAATCTATTCAGTGATATCAATAATGTTAAAAATCCCAACCTTTTCTCACATGAAAATATGTTTTGTAATGACCCCTAAAAATCATATTATTATTTTTAAATTTTTTTAGAAGCTAATATAATGTTTACTAAATTAGAATGCATGAAATAAACTGTAAGAAAAAATGTGACGATGATTGTATTTCTTGTAGGATCATTTATATATTTACACTCTTCTATCCATTTCCTCTAACTCATACATCTCTTCTATCATCTAATTTTGATAATTATCTTTAGTAGAGATGATCCACCCCTATGCCCTAGTTGGAAAGGTATGAAAGATATTTCTTAGTGCTCTATTAATGTAAAGAGTATTGAAATTGTAACATTAAATGGTATCACATAAGGTATTACCTCACCTCAGTAAGTTTGGTTGGAGTTGATCTTATATTTGGAGCAAAAAATGAGGTGGATCTAATCACCTAACATTGCATAATACATTCCCTTAACACTAATACAATAGGAGAGAAGAGCGTAAACATGTTCTAATAGCTTCTAAAACTACTTGAGATGAATACAACCAGTAAAATAGATAACATAAATGAGCATTCACATATTGACACAAGATATACGTGGGAAAACCTTTTTAGGTAAAAAACCCACCACACAAAGTCAAGACAATTGTATTACAGTAATCAAAGAAATTACATACAATGTTTAGTCTTCTCTGATAAGCTCACAACAATTCTTCAAGTTCTTATCTCACTGCTCTGATCTTCTGTCTTCCATACAGTTCGAAACTTATCTTACATTATTGTATACAACTTACAAAGTCACGTTGCAATTAATTTGTCAACCAATCGCCGACCATCAGGTTCATAAATCAGACATCCAATCACGCAATCAATCTGCCCATGTCGATCTCCCTGCATTGAGCCACCCAGGAATTAATGCCATCACCCAAATCAGGTCCTGCTCGCCAGCCAAAGTCAGCCTGCAATTACTGCTTTTACTGTTTTTGGCTTTTGGGAAATCAACATGCTACCAACCTACCACGCATCCAACAACTATTCACTGATCGCCTTTGACTCCGAGTCCAACTTGGACAAAGTAGGCCTGAGCTCATCCAAGCTCTCTAAGACTCTACTGCTCCATCGCCGAGCTGACACTACCCATCTGAGGTAACGCGGTGAGCTCCTCCGAGCTCTGCCTTGACTTTCCCGTGCTATCGCTACACCAACCGAGTCGACTCGCAGTAATGCAGTGAGCTCGTCCGAGCTCACCCATCGACTCCACCGAGCTCTAACAAAGTTACCCGCGCTACCGCCAAGTCCAACCGACCCATCTACAGTGTGGCGGCATGACCATCTGAGCTCGCCGTTGACATCACCGAGCTCTGTCACTCCTTCCCCATGCTACCGCAGACCAATTTGAATTGCCTCGTGGTATGGCAGTATAACCACCCGAGCTCGCTCCAAGTCTGCACTACGCTACCGCTATCCGGTAAGAGATGACCTGTGGTGTGGTGGCGATGACCTAGCAAACCACTAGAGATCACACCATGCTACTATGGGGGCTGCCAAGCCACCCCGTGGTAGGGCGGTAACTACCAAACGGACCGCAAGCGGTCTCACCACGGTCACCGTGGTGAGTGGACTAACCGCCCGCAGTATGGCAGTAATAACTAGAGCGACTGTAGGTGGTCTCACCACCACCACCACAGTGATTCAGCTCACCATGTGTGGTAAGGCATTGATCGCCAAGACTCTCACCGCGGAACTGCCATGGGGTGAAGGCACAACCGCGGTAAAGTAGTAAGGATAAAAAGGAGATAGGCGCGGTAAGGCGGTAAAGGCTGAGAACACCAATTTTTCGCCAAGTCATGAAAATAGGGGCTTCAAGCTGGAAATTGAGACACATTTTCTCAACAAGCTCCCACTTGGTGAACACTTCCAGCTCCCCCATGGCTTTGAAAAATTACTATTTGTCATAGGCCCCAAGGCCCATTGATTCTACGCACCATTTGAACTTTTCTATTCTCACGGGCTTTGTTAAGGCATCTGCCACATTCTTTAAGGTGTCAACCTTTTCCATACTGACCTTCCCATCTTCAACCATGTCCCTCATGAAATGATACTACACATCAATGTGCTTGGTCCTGGCATGGAATATTGGATTGTTTGCCAAAAAAATGGAAATCTGACTGTCATAGAAAATAGTGATCTACCCTGCATTACATCCAATGTCTAAACACAAATGGTTTAACCAAATAGCCTCCTTACAGGTGTGAGTTTCAGCCATGTATTCTTCCTCAGTCGTGGATAGAGAAACTACAACTTGTCGCTTGCTCATCCAGCTGATTGCTCCACCATTAAGCATGAAAGTGTATCCATTGTTGGATCGCCTGCTGTCAATGTCCCCTGCCCAATCTGAATCAACATACCCATGAATGCTGAGAGTCCTTTGTGATGCAACCAAACTTCCATGGTAACATAGGGCGTAGTCTGAAGTTCCCTTCAAATACCTGAACACTCTCTTCATAGCATCCCAATGTGATCTTCCTGGATTTTCCATAAATCGTCTTAAAAGTCCCACTGCTTGGGCAATGTCTGGTCTTGTATAGACCATAGCATACATCAAACTACCAACAAAAATTGCGTAAGGCACATTGGTCATGTCCTCCATCTCAGTAGCAGACTTTGGACAGTCTTTAATAGATAGCTTTGTTCCCTGCATGATGGGAACAACTAGCTGCTTGCAATCATCCATGCTAAACCTCTCCAGAATTGTTTTCACATACTTACTTTGACTGACCCAAAGCTTTCTGCTTGTTCTGTCTTGGTTATCTCCATTCCAAGAAAGTACCTTGCTACACCAAGATATTTCATTTCGAACTTTGCAAACAACTGAGATTTAAGATCAGAAATCATAGACTTGTTATTTCCTATGAATAACATATCATCCACGTATAGGGTAATAACAAGAACACGATCATTCTCATATTTATGATAAACATAATGATCAAATTTTTATCTTACAAATCTCATAGACAACACAAATGTGTCAAATTTATAGTACCACATTCTAGGAGATTGCTTTAAACCATAGAGAGATTTATTTAACTTACAGACCATATTTTGTTTACATGTAGATTTTTTCTTCCAGCTCAACATGGAGAAACATTGTTTTCACATCCATCTGTTCAATTTCAAAGTCATACACAGCTGCCAATGACAATAAAAATATGATGGATGACAGCTTTGCTACAAGGGAAAACATCTCTCCATAATCAATTCCCTCAATTTGAGAAAATCCCTTTGCAACCAACCTTGCCTTATACTTCTCAACACTTCCATCAAGGCATGTTTTCTTTTTGAATATCCACTTACAACCAATAGGATTTCACCCTTTAGGCAGTGGTACCAAATTCCAGGTGTCATTCTTTTTCAAAGAATCCATCTCTTCATTCATCGCTTGCAGCCAAGAATTTGAATCAGCCATGCTAATTGCTTCTTTCATAGTCCTAGGCTCATCAGTGCTAGTAATTAAAGCATAGGCACAATTCGAATTTAACAGTGAGATACCATAACTTTTAGGTTGCCTTTTTTCTCATGTAGATCTTCTTACAGGCTGAGGTTGTTCTTCATCATCAAAACTCCTAGAGTTGCTTGAGCTCTCCTCAGTCTCAGGTACACCATGCAACTCTTCCCTTTTTGGAGTTTGGGGAATCTCAACTGCATCCTTCTTCTTGTCACTCTGATCTATCTCAAGTTTTTGATCACTTACTGAAGGTTTTAGCTCACGAAATATCACACTTGTGTTGTACAAAACCTTCTCAGTAACAGGGTTCCAAATCTTGTATCCTTTCACACCAACTCCATAGTCGATGAGAATACATTTGACAACCTTGTTATCCAATTTAGATCTCTTTTCATTTGGCACATAAACATATGCCTCACAACCAAACACATGGGCATGCCTCAGAGAGGGCTTCTTACCAAACCATGCTTCCAAAGGCATCTTATCAACAAGAGTAGAGCAAGGAGATCAGTTTATTAGATAACATGTTGTAGCCATAGCCTCAACCCAGAACTTCTGCTCCAGACCAACACTACTCAGCATACTCCTTGCCTTTTCCATCAACGTCTTGTTCAACCTTTCAGCAACTTCATTCTGTTGTGGAGTGTAAGATGTTGTCTTATGCCTTTTAATTCCATGATCAGTGCAATACCTTTCAAAATCTGCAGAACAAAATTCACTGCCATTGTCTATCCTCAAACATTTAATTTTCCTTCCAATCTGATTCTCTACCAAAGATTTAAATTCTTTAAATCGATTGAACACTTCTAATTTAATTTGATAAACAATATCCTAGCCTTTGATAGTCTTTAATGTTCCTAGGTTATCAATAAAAGAGACATAATATCTAGACTTTGATAACCTAGGAACATTAAATGAACTAAACACATCAGAATGAACATAATCCAGTATACCAGAAGAGTTATGAGGACTAGAATAAAACAAAACACGGTGTTGTTTTCCACAGATACAATGTTCACAAAAAATGAACTCAAGATTACAATCATCAAGCCCTTCTACATGATTTTTATTCTTTAATGTTTTTAAACCTTTCTCACCTATGTGACCAATTCTATGATGCCATATCATAGTCTTCTCAGCTAGGAGTTTTACCTCCAAAGCATTTGCAAATAGAGAAGTGTCTTCATCTTTATCTACAGGAGCAACATTGCTTGACTTTACAGAGGAATTGTTACATTGAACAGGACATGCATCCAACTTGTACAAAGTGCTAGTACAAACACCCTTAGCCAACACCATTGCACCTCTAGCCATTTTACATCCTCTACTAGAGAACAAAACTTATACACCAGCATCATTTAACTTACTGACAGAAAGAATATTTCAAGCCAAACCTGGAATGTGTAGTATGCCACCAATCCCTTTGACTCTCCCGTCAAGAAACTGAATTCTGACTCTTCTTCTGCCAACGATCTCTAGCATTGAATCATTTTCCAAGTACACCTTTCCATTGTCATACTTCTCATATTTAGAGAACCATTCTCTATTGGACGTCATGTGAAAGGACGCACCTAAGTCAACCAACCAAACATCATCTAATGCCTGAGTTGTCAAGGTTGCTGCAAGGAAGGCATCTGCATCACTTTGAGAGGATTCATTGTCATAAGAATTCTTCTTCTCCTTGCAGTCCTTCCGGATATGAATAGGTTGCCCATAGTTCCAGCATCTCACCTTGAACTTTTTACCAAGAGACTTTGATCTCCCTGCAGATTTGGATTTTGACTTCTTGTCCTTCTTCTTGCCTTTCTCCTTTGGTCTACCTCGAATAACAAGAGTCTCTTTAGCCATCTTTGAAGACATCCTTCGCATTTCTTCAGACAAGAGCGAAGCAACCACGTCATCCATCTTGAATGTAGTGGTTATGCTTTCAATAGCCATCACCAGTTGAGCCCAACTGTCAGGTAATGAACACAATAGGAGCATGTAACGATCCTCCTCCTCAGTCTCTACACCTATAGACGCTAGTTGAGTAACACTTATATTAAACAAGTTCAGATGGTCTGCAATAGATGCACCTTCTTCCATTTTCAAGGAGTACAACTTCTTCCTCAGGAATAACTTATTTACCAGAGACTTTCTCTGATAAATATCACCAAGCTTCTTCCACAATGAAGCCATAGACTGCTCCTCATGGACATTCAGGAGTACAAAATTGGCTAGACTCATTCTTATCAGACCTCTTTCTTTTCTATCAGCAAGATCCCAAGCCTCTTGCGTCGTACTTTGTGGCTTAGTTCCAGACACTGCTAACCAGAGGTCTCTATCCACGAACAAGTCTTCCATTTTGAGTTTCCATAACTCAAAGTTTCTACCATTAAAATTTTCAATATCTACTCTACCTAATGTACTCACCATCTCAAACAGAAACAAGTTTCAACAATGCAAGACTCCCACTGAAACAATATTAGCACAAAAAATTGAGCTTTCTCTTTAGGATAACACAAAGGGCCAAGCTTTGATACCACTTGGAGTGAAAAACGAGGTGGATCTAATGACCCAACAATGCGGAATACATTCCCTTAACACTAATACAATAGGGGAGAAGAGCATAAACAGGTTCTAATAGCTTCTAAAACTACTTGAGATGAATACAACCAGTAAAATAGATAACAGAAATGAGCATTCACAGATTAACACAAGATATACATGGGAAAAAAATTTCAGGTAAAAAACCCACCACACAAAGTCAAGAAAATTGTATTACAGTAATCAAAGAAATTACATACAATGTTCAGTCTTCTTTGATCAGCTCACAAATATTCTTCAAGTTCTTATCTCACTGTTCTGATCTTCTATCTTCCATACAGTTCAAAACTTATCTTACATTGTTGTACAAAACTTACAAAGTCACATTGCAATTAATTTTTCAACCAATCGCCGACCATCAGGTTCATGAATCAGACATCCAATCACACAATCAATTTGCCCATGTCGATCTCCCTGCATCGAGCCACCGAGGCATTAATGCCATCACCCAAATCGAGTCTTGTTCGCTAGCCAAAGTCAGCCTGCAATTACTGCTTTTAAAATTTTTGGCTTTTGGCCAATCAACATGCTGCCAACTTGCCATGCATCCACAAACTGTTTCTTGATCGCCTTTGACTCCGAGTCCAAATCAGTCAAAACAGGTCTGAGCTCATCTGAGCTCTCTAAGACTCTACCGCTCCACTGCCGAGCTAACACTACCCATCTGAGGTAACGCGGTGAGCTCCTCCGAGCTTTGCCTTGACTTTCCCACGCTACCATTGCACCAACCGAGTCGACCTGTGGTAATGCGGTCAGCTTGTTCGAGCTCACCCATCAACTCCACCAAGCTCTGCCAAAGTTACCCGCACTACCGCCAAGTCCAACCGACCCGTCCGCGGTGTGGTGACATGACCATCCAAGCTCACCATCAACATCACTGAGCTCTATCGCTCCTTCCCTATGCTATCGCAACCCAGTCCGACCCCCCTCGTGGTATGGCGGTATAACCACCCGAGCTCGCTCCAAGTTTGCACCACACTACTGCTGGACAGTTAGAGATGACCTGTGGTGTGCCGGTGACGGCCTAGCAAACCGCTAGTGGTCAAACCACACTACCGTGGGGGCCGCCAAGCCACCCCACGGTAGGGCGGTAACCTCCAGACAGACAGTAGGCGGTCTCACCATGGTCACCACGGTGAGTGGACCCATCGCTCACGGTATGGTGGTAACAGCCAGGACGACTGCAGGCGGTCTCACCGCCACCACCACGGTGAGCTAGCTCACCATGCACGGTAAGGCGGTGACCGCCAAGACTGTCACCGTGGAACCACCATGGGGTGAAGGAACAACTGCGATAAAGTGGTAAGGATAGAAAGGATCTAGGCGCGGTAAGGCAATAAAGGCTGAGAACACCAATTTTTCACCAAGTCATGAAAATAGGGGCTTCAAGCTGGAAGTTGAGACACATTTTCTCAACAATATTTGATTATCATTAAGAAATCACAACTCTTTTGGTATCCCACAAGGTAAAATAAACCAAAGTACTTCAAACATAGATCCTATAAGTTATTTTTCATATAATTCTAAGAGTTCTTTATCATATTAAGTTTACATATAATAATCTACCCCAAATGTTCATGATTATCCTTAATTTCCTAATTCTTAACAAATTTACAATTTGCTAGGCCTTTATGGCCAAAAAGTTAAATTTTCTTTTTAGTCTTATTAGAAATTACAAGTATTTCATTTTTTATTCAATTAGCAATCAATAACATGCATTAGACTATGATATAAGTAGAATTTAATACTATCCCATCTATTTATATTATTAGTTACATAATTTCTTTCATTGGCCCTTTTCACTAAATACCTCAATGAGCTCAACAATCTTATTATCTCCCTACTTGAAGTAGAGTATAATTCTCAATAAATTTTTATGGCTCTAGCTTAGTAATACTTGTTCAAATGTTACTTCTTAACCCCTATATTTTTATGAAACCATTATTCTCAAGAAGATCAAGGATGAGTAACATGGACCACTCTTTGATCCAAGATTAGACATTTGAAAATAATGTTTATAAATATATTACTCAAATCCCACTAGTTCCTTGCAAAACTAAATCCATTTGCAAGGAAAATGGACTTATCACACTAGCGACCTTACCCAAGTTTTGAAATAAGTTTACAATTACAAAAATGAGAATGAATCTATTTTATCTTTAGAGCTGCTAAAATTTTACAATTTAATAATTTCATAGAAAATAAGTATATAATTCAAAATCTAGAGAAAACCTATAGATTTTTCATGGAATTTGGTTTAATTGTAACCCATTTGTGATCCCTATAATTGATTTCAATAAAAATCATACTCACTATACATCGATGTCTACACAATCATCCCAATCTATCACACATACCTTTTAATGTACAAGTGTATAGATTTAATGCAAAAGATACTATTCATTGTTACATAAGAAACAAATTAGTAGCTCTAATTTTTAGACTTAACATATATGATGTGTCAAAATATTTTTTCTAGTGGCTTAAACATTTTCAACAAAAAGACTCTAATCCAAAACTGTAATTTTAACCTTACTAAAACCAATGCTTAAAATGTGTTTATAGCCATATCAAGTACAATACAACAATTAGCATGTCTATTCAAAGTGAATTATTCTTATAATATTTACCTCTATTTAATTCAAAAATTAAGAATCTATTGATTTAGAAATAATCAATGTAGCCCATACTACTCATTATCACAATGTTGGTTCAATTATCTTACCCCTAAAGAAAAGTAAATCATACATTGCAATATATTAGAATACAAACTAGTTAAACACTTCATAGATGACTCCATTAAATTCATCCTCTCTAAGTAAGTTCCATTAGTTAATGGGTACATAAGAAGAATAATCAATAGCATGCAAATTAGAATAAGAAAAAATTCTTGTAGATAAGTTTTTTTATTATCTTTTGCTTACTTTCTAATGTAGTCCTAACAATTATATATCAATTTCAAGCCTTGAGAGCATGAAAGTATATATAAATAATTCACATTATTACATTTTTAATCACATTGGAATGATTATGTCTCCCTCTAGCACAAGGATGGTACAAATATATGTAATATATTATGATGAAAAGGGTGACTCTCCCTTTCAAATCTGAAACCTAACACACACAATACACTATATAAGAAGGCAAAAAATTACAAGGTAATACAAATTATGAAAGAGAAATATGCAACATATATTATATTCAAAATTTGAAAATGAATTACATAATCATGAATCTCATATGCTTCATTACAACTTAGGCTTCACACACAAAAATATGTAGCATAATGTCTTCAACATTTTGGCTTCATTCCAGTAGTATTTGGGTATGCAACCATAACTTCTCCAAAAGCCTCCTTCTCCAAATGAATATGCATCAATATATAGAGAATGTGTGAGAAGAAAATCATTATTGGTTTCCCAAAACAACCTTCAATTACCACCTTGAAATCCCATGCCCCACTTTGAGGAGAATACAATATTTAATTACAAATATGACCCTCATATGGGCGCCTAGGTCTTGACCACTGATCTTAGCCATCTATGACACCTTCATTGATTCTTGATGGCTTCGATGGCTCCAAATACGAACATGCAACAACATGAAAAGCTTATGGCACAAACATATAAATACATGCAAGGCATGCAATTAAACATGCAAGCACATGCACCACAAGTGGTCCCCACCAAGAAATGGGATGCCCAAAAGTAATATTTCCCCATTTATGCCTTAGAAACATGTATTAAAACATAATTCCACCAAATTTACATTTAAAATTTTACCACAAGGAAATTTACAAAGTTACAAATTAAAATATTTATTCTCCTAACCTGTAAGCCCTTATTGAAAATTTTCAAAAATGAAATAATAATATTTTTAGTAATACAGGATTGTCATTTCACCTTTGATGCTCCTGAATCAAACACCCATGGTAATTTGAAATGTTTCACAAGTTGAACTCATAAAAATTTGTAGACCCTGTGTTTATCTTGGACCCATCTATTTACCTTATCTTTCTGAACTTACCTATGTAATTTGATGTCCCTTCCATCCTTCATTCTTCCTCTCTTCCTTCCTCTTTTCACAAATTCCAATTCCCACCAATTTGCACTATGAAATACTGGAAAATCATAATCAATAATTTTATCTTCTTCAATAAAATAAGGAAAATCATGCATTACCTCTCCCCTTGTTATTGCTACAAAAATTGGTTCATTTTCAATATTTGTTCATTCCATGTGTTCCTCCTTCCCTATATCTCCTATAAAGCATTTTTTAGCTCCAAATTCAGTGTTAGTAACACAATCAAAATACTCATCCTTTCCATCTTTCCCAGGTCTATATCCATTTTAATATCAATAACACAATCAAAATATTCTTCCTTTCCATCCTGCAACAAAATTTCATTCATACAAATCTCTTTATCAATGGGAAGTCATCAATTGATGCAAAGGGAATCTCACCAATCAACTCAGTTGTAATTCCTTCCTTCACCAATGTAATCATTGCCACAACATCTTCTTCTACACTAATCTTATCATGCTCACATAAATCAACAACATTTTCACAAGAATCGAACTTTACCTATTCTTTCTCCACCAAAAATTTCACTCTACCCCTTTTGAATGCAATCAACACTACTGCAAATTGCATTATCAAATCATGATCTTCATCCCCATCCTCTGACTAATTATCTAACTCCATTAACCAAGCATTTTATAGTGTCATGAAAAAGCTTTCCTTCTTCTTTATTCAAAGGTTTCAACTTGTGTTTGACTCCATCCTTCATCAAGGAGTAGGTATTGGCATACCCATCATGCACTGATTTCCTGTCAAACTGCCAAGGTCTTCCCAATAACAAGTGACAAACATCCATAGACATAATATCACACAAAACATCATCATAATAATCACCAATATTAAATCTTACCAAGCATTGTCCATTCACCAAAACCTTACGGTCATCCTGCAACCAAGAAATCATGTATGAATGTGGATGCTTTCTCCTTTCCAACTACAAATTATTCACCATTTATTCAAAAACAAGACTATCAGTACTACCGACATCAATAATCACATTACATACTTTACCTTCACATTTTCATCTTATTCTAAAAAAACTCTTCCTTTACATTGGTTCATTATCTTCATTCATCAAGGCTCGCCTAGTCATCAAATCTTCTTCAGAGTGTGATGACCCTCCATCTTCTTCATTCACATTTTCTACTCTAGCATGGTTTTCAAGTCTCCTATTTGTCATTTCTTGATTGTGAGGGCAGTCATATGCCCTTTTTCCCTCTTTGACACATTGGTAACAGGCTCCTTAGAAGCCTCCTCTTCTAAATCTTCTACTTGATCTTCCTCTTCCTCTAAAATTCATCACAGGATTTGTTTGAGCTCTCACCTCTTTCATCCTTGTTGTCCTCACTATCTCTAATTTGTTGTTAATCCTCTTTTTTCTGCACATAAGCCTTACCCTTCCCTTTTTTCTTATTCTCAAATTTCTTGTTCAATCTTTCTTCTACCTTTAATGCAAATCGATATGCATCCTCAATGGTGTATATTCTCACTAATGCCAACTCCTTTTATATGCTTGGATTTAACCCATTGATGTAACGAGCTACTTTGTCCTTGTTTGCTTCAGAATGTCCTGTTCTAATCAGAATCTTATGGAATTCTTCTATGTACTCCTTCACAATTCTCATTCCTTGTCTCAAAATTTGCATCTTTATTAGCAACTCCAACTCATAATCTAATCAAATGAATTGTATTTTCATCTTCTCCACCATTCTATCCCATTTAGAAAAAATGTATTTCCCTCTTCTTCCTCTTTCAATTTGGATTTCCTTCCACCAAATGCTAGCATGCCCTTTTAACTTTCTTTTTTTCAAACCTCACCTTATGACGGTCTTCAATCTCCTCAAACTCGAATAAATCCTCCATTTCATTAATCCAATATGTCAACTCTTTAGGATTCAATCTTCCATTAAAATTTTAAACCTCCATCTTTGGCTTGTTTCTAAGTTGAGAGATAGCTCTCAACAATCTGATTTCCTTGGATCCATTTGATCTTGTTCTTCCTCTTCAAAATTATCCTCAACTTCTTTACCTATCATCTCCTTCTCTATGCACATCTCTTATGTGAATCTCTTCCCACAAAACCTCAATTTTCCTTCTGGAAGCTCTAAGTTCATCTCTAGGAGGATCTCTTCCTCCACCTTTTCCTCTACCTCTACCACATTGGGCAACTCTTGGAGGCATTTTAATCTTCACCCACAACTCACAGGTCTTGCTATGAATTTCCTCTCTTTAGCACTCTATTTACAGACTCAAGATAACCTACTCTAATACCACTAATGAAAAGGGAGACTCTCCCTTTCAAATTTGAAACCAAACACACATAATACACTATTTAAAAGGTAATAAATTACAATGTAACACAACTTATGGAAGAGAAATCTACAACATATATTGTATTCAAAATTTGAAAATGAATTACATAATCAGGAGCTCATATGCTTCCTTACAACTTGGTCTTCACATATACAAAAATATGCAACATAATGTCTTCAACATTCTAGCTTCATTTCGACATCATTTGGGTATGCAATCACAAATTCTCCAAAATCCTCCTTCTCCAAATGAATATGCATCAATATATAGAGAATGTGTGAGGAGAAAACCATTATTGGTTTCCTAAAGCAACCTTCAATTGCCACTTTGAAATCCCACGCCCCACTTTGAGGAAAATAAAATATAAAATATAAAATATTTAAATACAAATATGCATCATGACCCACATATGGGCACCTAGCTCATGACCAATGATCTTGGCCATATATGACACCTTCATTAATTCCCAATGGTTCTAATGGATCCAAATATGGACATGCAACATGTAAAGCTTGTGGCACAAACATGGAAAGGCATGCAATTGATCATGCAAGAACATGCACCCCAAGTGGTCCCCACCAAGAAATGGGATGCCCAAAAGGAATATTTCCCCATTTGTGCCTTAGAAAAATTTACCGAAACATAATTCCACCAAGTTTACATTTACAATTTTTCCACAAGGGAATTTACAAAATACAAATTGAAATATTTATTCTCCTAACCCCTAAGCCCTTATTAAAAATAAATAAAATTGAAATAACAATATTTTTGGTGATACAAGATTGCTATTTCACCTTGGATGCTCCTACATCATATTAATATATCCAATATTATTCAACAATCTACTACTACTCCCAAATATTAAAAAAATAGGTTTCAAATCCTTTACACAAGTGAAACGTAGAAAAATAGGTGTAGGGTTCATTACATAAGGGGTTTTATATTAAATTTGGAATTTTTCACCAAACTTACTATAAATGTAAAGGGAAAAATGGGGTGAATGAACCTACCTATTCTTTTATTTCATTCAGGAAATGAGATCCCTCAAGTCAAAATCCACTTTCAAACCTTAGGTGAGTGAATTCTTTAAGGAATCTTGCAATTTACCTTTATGTGCTAGGACAAGGGTCTAGGTCAAGCAACACTTTGGTGATAAATATTAAAATATAAAATCAACTCCAAAATGCACTCTATAACTTGGATTCAAAAGATTAAGCATAAAACTGAAGGAACCTACAAAATTTCTAGAGAATCTAGAAGAGATAAATGTTGTTTACCTCTAACAAAAAAGGTGTTTTTAGAATCTATCCGAGGACTCATTCACCCTATGGAAAATTATTCTTGGGTAGGGCTCTCCAAAATCTATTTCTGAGTTCTTTTCTCTTGTGTCTACACTTCCAGATTCCTGATTTTCACTGTCTCGGGCACTTGGAAATAAATCATGTAGGTGTCCGTGAAATTGTGACAATGGTGACAAAAAATGCAACTTTTGAGATCTTCAAATTTTCTTCAACCTAAAAATCTACAACACACAAAGACAGGGGAAAAATGTTTGTTTTTGGTGAATGGGGGTTTTCCTTGCTCAAACCCCATTTTGGTAATCAAACCTTGAAATGAAATTAAATAGCATGAAAGGGATGATGAATGAAAAACTCAATGTCACAACTCACCAAACCCTTGGATGAACCTTTGATAATGAAGGTTTTCAACTTGCATGAAATGGCTTCACTAGATGTGGATCTTGATCTTGAACTTGATTTGAAACAATGCCTTGAATGCTTGAATTTATCTTGAACTCTACATCAACATATTAGCTCCAATAACATGCATGATGCAAGAAGACTTTGACATGATAAAAGGATATTGATTTTTGCAATAATTCTTTAATAAATGTGCTCTTGAATTCCTTGAAGTTCTCTTGAACTCATAAAATTTCTATAGGAATTCTCTCTTGAAAATCTTAGGATGAAAATTAGTGAAATGAACTCTTATTTATACATATGTTAACATTATTTCTCGAAATTCAAATAACACAAGCTGACATGTGAATATACATTTTAAATAATTTAAATACCACCAAAAATATAATTTAAATTAGGGTCCTATGTCTAAGTGAGGACCCATTCACCCAAGAGGTCACTTACCTAGGATACACATTGCTCAATGATAAGTGTTATGTTATGGCATTAATGAATGTTGGGTTTTCCTCTTTGGAAATTGTAATTAATTAGGCTTGGATTTTAACTAAGGGACCAATTAAGGTATAATTAACCTCAATTAATTAATAAAGTCTTAGATAAGTGTGAAAGTGTAAAGGTACACCTTACACCGCCATAAATAAGGCACAATTAAGTCCATTTTATCTAATAAGCCCTAAACTTGATGTGAATATGTAAAACATATTACAACACTAAATTAAGGCATAATTCAGTTCATTTGTTATTATTATTTCCAAATTAAGTGTGAAAAAAGGATACTTTTTCGTACACTATAACAAGAAATTATAAATACAAAATTTATGATAGATTATTAAGTATTCATTTTGGCATGAGATTATTTCAAATCAACACTACTAACTTCAAAAAAGAATTTACAATTACCTTGGCAAGTAATAGAACAAGGAAAGGATGGATAATCTCCTTTCATTTGTATAAAATCCAAGATAATGACTTGATACCATGTTAACTTATGGAATAAATAACTGGCAATAATTAAGCAACCGTTTATACCAAAATTATTTCAAAGGCTTAGTCCTATCACTACATATCTCAATTTATGGGAATTAGAGTATTTTTGTAGTTCACACTAGAGACTTTAGGTTAACATAACCTCATTTTAACTTGGCTCAAGAAAAAAATCACCTTCAATTTAAATCACATAGTGGGAAATTCTCAATGACACTATTGGGTTAAGGCATAAATTATCTTAGACCACCTTTAGGCAAAACCTAACTAAATATTACATTACCTTGTAATTCCATATCACAATGTTATTAGGGATACTCACTTCAGACATATGTTGGATACCATTCTATTTATTATACATCTAATGTGAATTCCCGCCTTTATTAAATAAATTCTATGTTATAGACCAACGTAAGGATTGAAGTGATACCTTTATACATGGTGTTAACATTCAATTATTCTAGCCACACTTAAATGATATCATGCAAGGATTTCATTCCAGGAAAGATTAATGTCAAGGTTCAAGGAAGGCATGTACTCTTAACTTAGCCATCAATCTTGACCAAGAAAACAAACATCATAAGTAGTTTCACTTTTGACTAGTCTCAACTTCATAGTCTTGTACGTATACATACAACAATATATTTTAATTATATTTAAAAACTATTATTACCTTAGTTATAGGGTGTCATAAGAATCAATGCCCAATACATAGTGATCCTTATATGTCACCATTTCCATGTATAATTAGAAACATAAATAAAATTTTATATTACACAATGTGGGCATGTTTTATTCCCCTAAAAATTACAAATATGACATCTTTTAATTCTCATGATATACTCATATAAGATCAAACCATTACAATAATAAACCATAATGACTTGCATTGATAATAAGTAAACAACTACTAATTACTTTGATAATTCCCCTAAAAAGGACAAATATGACATCCTCTAATTCTCACGATATAGTCATATAAGATCATTCTATTGCAATATAATAGTGTTCAATTATTCTGGTATTTTAGAAATAACATAATTATCCTATCTTTATCATATATCATGTCACCTTATTTCAAAATTTTCTTATGTTCATTTTATTTATCTTGTTAGTTACAATTTTACACCATTGAGTTATTTTTCAATTATACCATTATCATAATGTTATTATTGTAATAAAATATTTATCCCATTAGCTATGTTGTACTTCATTCTTCTAATTATTACACTTTAATTTCATTAATATTTTAGCTATTACTTTTCTCCTTTTTTCTTTTTTCATTAACTCTTCTTCTCTTTCTCTTTACTATTTTTCCTTCCTAGTTGTCTCTCCTACCTTCTCCAACCATCTCTCCCTCCATTCTCCATTTCTCATCCTTACCCCACCTCTCCCTAAACTCTTCTTAAGGCCATTTCTACAATCTATTTCATTATTTTCCTCTTCTTGATGATGAATCATTGAGTGTGATTTAAAGCATCGATACAGATAAATAGACACAGTTGAATCCAAAATTTTCTTATCTAAATCTTATGGACTATGGAAAAATCATTCCTACTTTTAATTACTTGTGATAGAAAATATAGATCATATTGATATCATTTGTATGTATATAAGAAATTAGTTGTCAAAAAATGTAGTTATGTACTTGTCAATATACTAGGTCAAGAACCTCAATAGTAACTACTAATTCAATAGACAACTATGAGCCATTTTGAAGTAGAGGAGGATTAATTCTATTACAATTCTATAATCATGGATATCATAATCATAGTATGGATTTATCTCAGCTATGTATTCTTGTGTCTTATATAATTAGGTTATACATGTATATTTTCCTATTTGTTTTCATATCATGCTCATTTAATATCCTCTTTTTTATACATATAGAATCATCCTCATTGAGGACTATTAAAATCTATAATACCTATTGGATGTGAAATTCTATAGGCAATAAAAATTTCTATATTGAAATCATGTTTAGATCTTTCATGCATTAAAGAGGTGTCATTTACCAAGTGTCTATTTATCCTTGTTATATACCTATTTGGTGCTTGTATATTTCTAGCCAGGATGAACCCTACCATCAATTTTAGATTTCAAACAATTTATTATAACAAGATCATATTGTAAACCTATTTAAAATAGCACTCAAATCAATTATCTAGGTGGGTGCAAAAAGATGGGGGGCCAATTTGTGGCCAAATTTGAAAAAAACGTTTTGAAATCTCATAATGTGAGCGCGTTATAACATGCTCACGTTATGGCTTGGTGTGTCGAGCCTAAGGCTTGACCACAAAAATCCCATAACGTGAACACATTATGAGGTATTAAATTTAAAAAAGAAAAGCAATTCAAAATCACTTTCATTGTGACTGTGTTTTTTTTGTGCCTGCGGCCAAAACCCTTCATTTCCATGCTCGCGTTTTGGGAGGAGCCATATAGAAATATTTTTCATCAAATTTTCATTGTTTCATCACCAGGGTGTCATCACATCGACGAGGAGGTTTGGGAGGTAAGGATTGTTTATTTTTTGTTGTGTATTTGTTAGTTTTAGGTTGTTTTTTATATTTATTTTTTGAATTTGTAGGAGATGTTAATGAACCTGCAAACCCTCCTCAAAATATTCAACAAGCACAGAAACAACAAGACAAATAAAATCCTCAACAAGCACAACAACAACAACATCAACAAAATCCTAAACAAGCACAACCACAACAACAATCTTCTCCACCAATCCCTCAATATCCTCCTGGCACTCAACAAAAATTAATGAGTGAAATTAAAAAACAATAAAAAATAAATCAAGGAGTTAATCATGAGGTTGAACGATCCAAACGGTTCAACCATGGAAAGAAAGACCCTTTCAACTCCACTTAAATAAATTTTAAAACATGTAGATTCAATCAACAAACAATTAATTGGTTGGAAAGATAGGAGGCAGGTGGCTAGGGATTACTACCGAGAAAAATTATCATATAAAGATGTAAAAGATCCAAAAATTAAAAAATTAGATTTGTGCTCATTATTCACTAACCCACGTGCAAATGCAAATATTACCCTCAATGCGAAGAGGTTTCCTATCTATTAGTGCCACCACCAATATATTAGGAACTATTTTTGGGATAGGTGGTACATGGTTTTTGATTACCCACCATGCAACATTGCAATGTCCTGTAATATTTCTTGAGGAAACTATACTATGAGTTCATCTTGAACAAAATCCCAAATTATTTTGATATGAGGGACTTCCAGGGGAGAGGTGGGGGGTCGACTCAAGATAGACTAGGTGCACAATAGGATCCTAGGTGGTAAGCGAGACGACCTCTCGCTAGGCTGCCTCATGAGCACATCGTTATCTATTCCATCACGAAGGAGAGTGTCAAGGTAGACACTTTGTAGGCTATCATCTCTTTGATCAAGAGTGTCATCCAACATGCTAGCCCTATACTAAAATTCCATCTAGGGGAGTCTTCGATTGGTGGGCTTTGACCACATTTGTGTCAGGCTTGTGGGGTGACTTATTCATATGACCCCATCGACACTTAGGAGGTTGCTACGCAGGATACATCTACAACTATGGGGATGGTGAGGGCAACTTCCATTTTGAATGACACCTATGGCATCAATACTCAGGTAAATGTTAGCATGTTCATTGAATTTAATTTATTAAATTTCAATTTTGAAATGCAAGATTAACTAATTTAATTTTATGATTTTGATAAAATTTCAGGGTCACAGTGTTGATACTAGATACACCAGCCCTACACCTACTTATTACTCCACTACATCTACCGTTAAGGTATGTAACTAGTAAACAATTATAAATTTATTAGATGTTAATAGCATTGTTTTATGAATGGTATTCTAATATGTGATTTTGGATGTTGAATAGGCTAATATTGGAGGTTTCATGGGAACACCTCCCAGTGCTAGTGGATTTACACAAACCTACACTCAGGTAATAGAATAAAGAGTTTAACTAATGAATTGTACAAGTAATAGATTTGTGTAGTTTATATTCATATTTTTGATTACATTTCATTTCACATCTTTCAAACTCAAAGAATTACTTCACATTCCATAACTAATAACTAGATGTTGATAGATGACAAAATTTCAACTACAATATAGTTGTTTAGAAAGTCAACATAAGCAGTGATGCGATTACTTCACATAGCATAAGTAATAAGTAGGAGAAACTTCCAATTGCATTTTCTTGTCATGGCATTCCATGAGACCACTTTTTACTGAGGCATCTTTTCAAACAATTCACTACCTTGTCTATGCTATGGATTCTTGGAAGAAATATATGAAAGAATAATAATAAGCAATAGCATAGACAAGGCAATGAATTTTTTGAAAAAAATCCTCAAAGACATCACCATGAGACCCAATTTCTTTGAGGCATTTTTTCAAATAGTTCACTGCCTTTTCTATGCTACCACATTTTCCATACATGTCTACCAAATCATTTTATCAAACAGTTCATTTCCTTGCTACTATGGCTAAAATCCTAAAAAAGGTGCTTTCCAATAAACTATGGATGCTTGGAAAAAATCTATCAAAGCATAATAGTAAGCAATAGCATAGACAAGGCAGTGAGTAGTATGAAAAAATGCCTCGAAGAAATGCAATCTCATGGTGATGGAATGCCATTCCATCACCATGAGACCACATTTCTTCAAGGAATTTCTTCAAACAACTCACCACCTTTTCTATGCTACCACATTTTCCATACATGTGTACCGAATCATTTTATCAAACTACTCACTTCCTTGCTACTATGGCTAAAATCCTAAAATAGGTGTTTTCCAACAAACTATGGATGCTTGGAAACAATCTATCAAAGCATAATAGTAAGCAATAGCATAGACAAGGTAGTGAGTAGTCTGAAAAAATGCCTCGAAGAAATGTAGTCTCATGGTGATGGAATGCCATTCCATCACCATGAGACCACACTTCTTTGAGGCATTTCTTCAAACAACTCACCACCTTTTCTATGCTACCACATTTTCCATACATGTGTACCAAAGCATTTTATCAAACTACTCACTTCCTTGCTGCTATGGCTAAAAGCCTAAAATAGGTGCTTTCCAAAAAACTATGGATGCTTGGAGAAAATCTATCAAAGCATAATAGTAAGCAATAACATAGACAAGGCAGTGAGTAGTTTGAAAGAATGCCTCGAAGAAATGAGGTCTTATGGTGATGGAATGCCACTCCATAACCATGACACCACCGAGGCATTTCTTCAAACATCTCACCACATTTTCCATACATACATGTACCAAATAATTTTATCAAACTACTCACTTCCTCGCTGCTATGGCTAAATGCCTAAAATAGGTGCTTTCCAACAAAATATGGATGCTTGGAAAAAATCTATTAAAGCATAATAGTAAGCAATATCATAGTCAAGGAAGTGAGTGGTATGAAAAAATTCCTTGAAGAAATGTGGTCTCATGGTGATGGAATGCCATTCCATCACCATAAGACCACATTTCTTCAAGGAATTTTTTCAAACATCTCACTGCCTAAAGAATAGAAACCAACCCTTTAACCAAAATTCCCCTCCAAATTCTTTTCAAGATCCTCATCCTCAATTTACCAATCCATGGAACCTTCCACATTTTATTCCACTTGCTCATGTCCCCACCCCTCCCTCTTCATTTCATGATCACCTTTCATCTCATAACAAAGACCACACCATACCATCCACCCCATCCCAGCATAATAACATAGAGAAGGCAATGAACTGTTTGAAAAAATTCCTCAAAGAAATGCAGTCTTATGGTGATGGAATGCCATGACACATTTTTTTTTTATGGTCTTCCATTGTTCCATGAGATCCCATTTCTTTGAGGCATTTTTTCAAATAGTTCACTTCCTTCTCTATGCTACCACAGTTATGGTACATGTGTACAAAAACATTTTATCAAACGGTTCACCACCTTGCTGCTATGGGTAAAAGTGTACAAATTAATGTACATAAAAGTATAAATTAATAAGAACCAATGTGCATACTTAAAAATTAATCCAACGAACAATTTGGGTCTACTCTACTCTTTATTGTGTCAAGTATTGCCTTATGGTCAGACTCATGGACCTTCCACGAGGTCTTGTTCAAAGGTATACCCCCATATTTGGTGAAATGAACATTGAATGCCATGAAAAGGTTCAAGTAATGAATAATCTTATGATGTGTGTCAAAGTCCTGAAACAACCAATATTTAACACTCTTATGTGGGTAGCTTCTAAGCCATGTTCCAGTGACAAAAACTGAGCCTGTAGGGTATTCGATGTTTTCTCCATCTATAACTAGGGCTTCCAATTTATTTTTGGCCTCAACACAATGACACAAGTAATAGTTTGTTCCCTCTTTGTTGTCTTCATTTGCAATAACTACATAAACATGCTCTGCATTGATATGTGCAACAAATTTCTTGAAATTAGTCCAGTACAAATACACTACAAAGTAAGATAACAATAGGAATTTCAAAAACTAAGCAAGTAGATATATTACCTAGTTGAACTAGATATGCTATGTTGTCAAATTCGACCGATGAATCCATCTGTGTTAGTTCCAATGTCGTTGGAGGGTGATACATGTGAAGTGGGCTAAGATAACTTAACAACCATTTCTCAACCCACTCCTTTGACTCAGAATTATTCCAGGCTTTCATTGTACATGAAGAACAAAAGCATGCCATCTTTTGTGTATTGATACTCCATGAACCTGCATTCGAGCTAAGGAAAGAGTGTAGCTCACTCAATCATGTTAGTGTACAATAATCCTCATATGGTGCAACGTTAGTATCATCCATCAACCAAAAAAATCTACGAACTGAAGATGTACTTTCATTACCTGGATCCATCGAAGCATTACACCACTCGACGATTGATTTTGCATCTATCAACGTTGCATTGTCTTTATACTTTAACTCTTCTTGTGCTAATGGTCTTTTCACACATGCTCCTACACCATCATGCTCCCCCTTTCCATGTTCAACCACACAAAATTTCCACAAATGTTGAACACCTGTAATGACATGCATCTTGCTCAACCAATAAAATATGTGCAAGTTTCTTGAGCTATCCTACACGGTTATCCGACCATATTATATGCCGATCATATGATATGCCCCTCTGAGCCAAATAATTATAGAACATCTAGAAGCAACCTTGTATGAACTCTAGAGAATGTGTGTGATCATCACTAATATAAAAGTGATACTCCCTCAATACCTTCCTTTGGTCCTCTGTACTATCAACTGCATGAATGAATGTTATGTGCACAAATATCAAAACTTGTGTGGAGTTGTAATATTATGACTACACCTCACATTGTGGTTGTAAATTGTAGTTCTCTACAAAGTCGACCATTGAAACTATGTTGCCAACTGGAAAGGTGTCCTTACATATCTTGAATTACATGTCCAACAATTAGGCTCCATGGGTATGCCTTGCATACTCATACAGTATATTGTCATGAAACATGGACATAAACTGATACATTGGAATTTTCTAAATAAGCAAATCATACCTTTTTGCTTGATTACCATCTTTTGTAGCATATGCCACTATTTTATACTTCCCGAACTCTACTAGTTTTTCTCCCACCTTATCTAGGCTTTCCATATGTTGACATACTAACATACGCTTCAAGCCACCACAACGCTCGCATGAACCATCCAAGCATATTATCTTGTAGAATATTTTTCCATCCTCTATTTCACATAAAACTTTTGATAAGAACTCTCTTGAAGATTTTGGTGGGGCTTGCATGCCATAATCCTACAAAACATCGTTAGTATGCAAATCTAAACATATATAATGATAAACATCATAATGGTTAGAGAATTCAATATGTACTCTACAACAACAAGTAGTGTGTGTGTGATTTATGTTGACATAAAAAGGTTTAATAATTTCAAAATATCTTTGACAAATACTAATTTGAGGATAAGCTTATTGAAATTTAGTAAAAAATTGGGTTTGAGTCATATCCAAAAAATGCTTTGGATGTGGCTCATAGTTCCAACTACTGATTCTCCTTCTTACCACATCCCTTTGATTCGGAGATGGTCTTGTGTTATTCTTCCAATACTCTTCAATTAGTTTTCTAAATGCTTCAACAATTTTTTAATATTTTCATGACAATCTCCTTGAGAATGCCCATAATTCATTTGAATATGTGCCCTCAATTCTTTGCCACCTTGGAATGCCTCTTGATAATTCTTTCTATTAATTCTCATTTTTTCACTCATCTTTCTAATGATACAAGCTCTCTTTGTTTGACTACTTACCAAAGTTGATGTAATGGCATCTTACGTGACATTACTATCCTTTGAGCATGAGGTATTACCCACACTTTCATAAGCCTCCATTAAATTCTTCAGAATAGTGCTTTCACTTGAAGCATTCGATGTTCTCAACCCAAGAGTCTTCATGGCGTTTCTATACTTTATACCCCACATAATTTCAACAAATAGTTGACATCTTGTGGTCTTATTTAGCCTTTCAAAGAACGATTTCCAAATCTTATCAGCATATATTCTACAAGTGTGTGTTGGAATCTTACCTTCCATGTGCTGCAAAATATCCTCATCAATATTAATCAAATACTTTGGCTTTCTACACAAAATTCTAGGTGGTGTTCTCCTAGGTACATAATCCTTAACATTAGTAATTTCATCAATATTAAAGTGAGGTGGGCTAGATTGCGTACCTTTGATTGAGGGTGGGATAGAAGACATACCTTAAGCTTGACATGGGGATGATTGCGTACCTTCTTTGTCAAATCTGAGTGATGATGTACTCTCAACTTGAGGTGTGGTGGATGGTATCCCTTCATAGTCACTTGTGGTAGATAGTGTCCTTCCATATTCACTTGTGGAAGATGGTGTCCCTCCATATTCACTTGCGGTAGATGGTGTCCCTCCATATTCACTTGTGCTTAATGGTGTCCCTCCATATTCACTTGTTCTTAATGGTGTCCCTCCATATTCACTTACAATAGAGGGTGTGTCTTCAACTATGGTATCTGAATTTGTCTTACCATGATGCTTTTGCATTCATTCCCTTTGTGATGCGAATGCCTTTTCTCTTAATTCGCAACCCTCAATTCTCAATTCTCAATTCTCAACCCTCAACCCCTAAACCCTCTACCCTCTACCCTATACATTAAACCCTCAACCCTCAATTCTCAACCCTCAACCCTTAATCCATCAATCCTCAACCCTCAAACCCTAAACCCTCAACCCTGATACCCTCTACCCTATACATTGGACCCTCAAACCTAATCCTTCAACCATATGTAGGTCCTAAACCCTAAAACCTAAACCATCAACCCTATAGGTCCTCAACCCTATACCCTCAATTCTCAACCCTCTACCATATACATTGGATCCTCAACCCTCATATATCTTTGTACCTCCCTCTTCTCTCATCTCTATCTCACTTCTCCATCCATCTCTTTATCCATCCATCCATCCCTCTCTACCCTAATCCCTCAACCCTCAACCCTCAACCCTTAAACCCTTAAACAATTAACCCTAAATCCTCAACCCTTAACCTTTAACCCTAAACCATTAAACCCTCTACCCTCAACCCTTAAACCCCGAACCCTTAAACCCTCTACCCTCTACCCTCTACCCTAATTCCTCAACTCTTAAACCCTTAAACCCACTTAGAAAACTCTCTACCCTAATCCCTCAACCCTCTTGACCCTTAATCCCTCAACTCTCAACCCTCAACCCTCAACCCTCAACCCTCAACCCTCAACCCTCAACCCTCAACCCTTAAACCCTACTCCCTCAACCCCTATACCATCTACCCTATATATTGGACCCTCTACCCTAATCCCCTAACCTTGTACCCTGAATCATCTACGTCCTTAACCTTAAACCCTAAATCCTCAACCCTCAACCCTTAAACCATCTACCCTCTACACTCAACCCATTACCCTCAACCCTCAACACTAATCCCTCAACCCTTAAATCCTTAAACCCACTTAGTAAACTCTCTACCCTAATCCCTCAACCCTCTAGACCCTTAATCCCTCAACCCTCAACTCTCAACCCTTAAACCCTAATCCCTCAACCCCTATATCCTCTACCCTATACATTGGACCCTCAACCCTAATCCACCAACCCTATACCCTCCATCCTCTACCCCGAACCCTTGAAACCTCTACCTTCTACCCTCAACCCAATACCCTCTACCCTCAACCCTAATCCCTCAACCCTTAAACCCACTTAGTAAACTATATACCCTAATCCCTAAGCCCTCTTGACCCTTAATCCCTCAACCCTCAACCCTTAAACCCTACTCCCTCAACCCTTATTCCCTCTACCCTATACATTGGACCCTCAACCCTAATCCCCCAACCCTATACCCTCAATCCTCTAGGTCCTCAACCTTAAACCTAAACCCTCAACCCTCAACCCTTAAACCCTAAACCCTCAACCCTCAACCCTCAACCCTCAACCCTCAACCCTTAAAACCTAAACCCTTAAAGCCTCTACCCTCTACATTAAACCCTCAACCCTCAATTCCCTCAACCCTTAAACCCTCTACCCTCTACCCTCTACCCTTTACCCTCTATCATATACATTAAACTCTCAACCCTCAATTCTTAACCCTCAACCCTTAATCCATCAATCCTCGACCCTCAAACCATAAATCCTCAACCTCGATACCCTCTACCCTATACATTGGACCCTCAACCCTAATTATTCAACCATATGTACCCTCAACCCTAATCCTTCAACCATATGTAGGTCCTAAACCCTAAACCATCAACCATCAACCCTATAGGCCATGAACCCTATACCCTGAATTCTCAACTCTCTACCCTATACATTGGATCATCAACCCTCATATATCTTTGTCCCTCTCTCCTCTTGTCGCCTTCTCTCTATCTCACTACTCCCTCCATCTCTCCATCCATCCATCCATCCCTCTCCACCCTAATCCCTCAACCCTCAACCCTTAACCCTCAACCCTTAAACCCTTAAACATTCAACCCTCAACCCTTAAACCTTAAACCCTCTACCCTCTACCCTCTACCCTAATCCCTCAACCCTTAAACCCACTTTATAAACTCTCTACCCTAATCCCTTCGCCCTCTTGACCCTTAATCCATCAACCCTTAAACCTTACTCCCTCAACCCCTATACCCTCTACCCTTTACATTGGACCCTCAACCCTAATCCCCCAACCCTATACCCTCAATCCTCTAGGTCCTCAACCTTAAACCCTAAACCCTCAACCCTCAACCCTCTACCCTCTACCCTCAACCCAATACCCTCTACGCTCAACTCTAATCCCTCAACCCTTAAACCATACTCCCTCAACCCCTATACCCTCAACCCAATACCCTCTACACTCAACTCTAATTCCTCAACCCTTAAACCATACTCCCTCAACCCCTATACCCTCTACCCTATA